>VXAA01000971.1:724189-776174 GCA_013399115.1 Anseranas semipalmata | reverse complement strand
GATGAGGATGGTCACCTTACAAATAGGGAGGTCTGGGAGTCCCAGAGCCCTGAGCTGAAGGACTGTGACTGCAGTAACACTAAACTCCCAGTCAACTCTGAACGTGTGTGGGATTTGCTGCTCCAGCTGGATGCATATAAGTCTATGGGGCCCGATGGGATTCATCCCAGGTTACTCACAGAGCTGGCTGATGTCATTGCAAGACCTCTCTCAATTGTTTTTGAAAGGTCTTGGGAATCTGGAGAGGTCCCAGTGGTCTGGAAACTGGCAAACGTTGTTCCAATTTTCAAGAAGGGCAAGAAAGAAGACCCTGGTAATTACAGGCCTGTCAGTCTCACTTCAGTGCCTGGTAAAATTATGGAGAAGATTATTCTGGGAGTTATTGAAAAACACCTGCAAGACAGTGCAGTCATTGGTCACCGCAGACACAGGTTCATGAGGGGAAAGTCCTGTTTAACAAACTTAATTTCCTTTTATGACAAGGTTACCCATCTAGTTCACCAAGGGAAGCCAGCTGATGTAATCTTTTTGGATTTCAGCAAAGCTTTCGATACTGTTTCTCACAGTATTCTCTGGACAAAATGTCCAGCATACAGTTAGACAAAAACATAATGCAATGGGTGAACAATTGGCTGATGGGTCAGGCTCAGAGTGTTATTGTAAATGGGGTTACATCAGGCTGGCAGCCAGTCACTAGTGGGGTTCCCCAGGGCTCCATTTCAGGACCAGTTCTCTTTAATGTTTTCATAAATTAGTTGAATGCAGGACTTGAAGGTATACTTGGTAAGTTTGTGGACGACACTAAACTGGGGGGAGCTGTTGTCTCCCTTGAGGGCAGAGAGGCCTTGCAGAGAGATCTTGACAAATTATTGGGCTGGACAATCACCAATAATATGAAGTTTAGCAAGAGCAAATGTCAGATTCTGCACCTGGGATGGGGCAACCCTGGCTATACGCACAGACTGAGGGATGAGACGCTGGAGAGCAGCCCAGTGGAAATGGATCTGGGGGTTCTGTTTGATGGCAAGTTGAACGTGAGCCAGCAGTATGTCCTGGCAACCAGAAGGGCCATCTCTGTACCATGGGGTGCATCAGGCACAGCACTGCTAACTGGTTGAGGGAAGTGACTGTCCCGCTCTTCTCTGCGCTGGTGCGGCCTCACCTCAAACACTGTGTACAGTTTTGGGCACCACAGTATAAAAAGGACATAAAACTATTAAAGAGCATCCAAAGGAGGGCTATGAAGGTGGTGAAGGGTCTGGAGGGCAAGACGTATGAGGAGCGGCTGAGGTCCCTTGGTTTGTTCAGCCCAGAGCAGAGGAGGCTGAGGGGAGGTCTCATGGTGGCCTGCAGCTTCCTCACGAGGGGAGCGGAGGGGCAGGCGCTGATCTCTGCTCTCTGGTGACAGTGACAGGACCCGAGGGAACGGCATGGAGCTGCGACAGGGGAGGGTCAGGCTGGGTGTTAGGAAAAGGTTCTTCACCGAGAGGGTGGTCGGGCACTGGAACAGGCTCCCCAGGGCAGTGGTCACGGCACCAAGCCTGACAGAGTTCAAGGAGCGTTTGGGCAACACTCTCAGACATACGGTTTGATTTCTGGGGGTCCTGTGTGGAGCCAGGAGCTGGACTCGATGATCCTTGTGGGTCCCTTCCAACTCAGGACATTCTATGATTCTATGATTCTATGTCATTCTTTATGTCTAACTTAAGCACTTTGTGGGGACAAAAGCAAGGCAAGCCTGCATCATTACTGTAATCTATCCAGTACTTTTCCATTGAGCACAGCCAGAGAAATGGCTCAAGTTCAAGGGCAGAGCTTTTCTCAGACTATATGGAAGAAAGTCTGTCTGTAAGAGAAAAACTGATTTAAAGGATGTTGGATACTTCAATGATAATCCACTTGAAACTACAGTGGCAGCACCATTGTCAGGCAAGTAAGCTGCACCAAATGCAACGCTGCTGTCACGTTGCTCCTTTAACAGAACGGGGACCTGTATATTTTAGGATTTAATTGCCCCATGTTTCTTGCACTGCATGGCAATTTGTTCCTGGACAGCTTGCTTTAACACCACTGTACCCAGAGCTTGTAGCATCCTTGCCCCGTCTTCCTCCTCACCCTCTCCTCTGCCCTGCTACTCCTGCTCCCATACCTGCTACTGGGGGCTCAGTTTGAGGCTTGCTCCTTTCTGTAATATTTTTCTCCAGTTTGGAGGTGATGTGCAGGGTTGAGAGGGACTGTGCCCTGCCTCCCAAGGCTGTTTGCTGTGAGCTCCTCCAGGCCACTGGAGCTGGACCCCATGTGTGACCCAGGCTGGCCTTCCTCCCCTGCAGCCTGCCTGCTCTGCAGCCTCCTGGGAAGACCACAAACAGCTTTCCTGGAAGAAAAATGGATGTGATAGGCAACCTCCATTTAAAGCCTGCTTGTGGGAACATTTCTCATCAGCATGATGTTGTAAATACAGGCAGACATGTTCCCGTCATGCAGACAAATGCGTCACACTGCTGCGTTGATCTGAGCACAACCATTAGAATAAGGGGAGTCTGATATATATTCACCACTGCACATTAAACCTACAGCATGCTAGAGCCGTCTCCTCTCTGTTTCGTGCATGTACCAGCAGTAACCAGGTAACAGTAAACTGATTTACATTCCAGAGCGATTATCCGCAGTGATGCACTCCATTAAATGGGCGGACGGTGGCTTACTTTTCATAATCCATGGTGACATACTGGAAATGAAAGTGACAAAAATTATAGATAGCTCTTGGGCTGATTATGTGAAAGAAAAGACAAGGAGGAAAGATAGAGGCTCAGGGGCTTGCTCCTGCAAAATGCCAAACTAGGCTGTGATGTGCTGAGTGCCCCATTTCCACGCAAAGGCTGTGAAGGGAGGGTGCCCAGCACCTCAGAGGAGTGCAGGATAGAGCTCCCTTTCAGAAAGCAAGCATTCATTTCTTCCCAAATCTTGTTTTCTGCAGTTCAACACATATTAAACATAGTGCAACCCTCAAATTTGCAACTTTTCAAGTACTCTTCTATTTTTTATGAAGGAACATCTATGAACATGTGTATGCCACTGTGTATATGAGGATTCAGCTCAACACAGGTTTAGTTCAAAAAACAAGCCTTTACTGACCCAAAGATCATGAAGGCATATCAAGAAGACTGAGAGGTATGTAACAAATAGAAATTGATGAAAAGAATCCCAGGTGCCTGAAATTTGTTTTAGACTGTGATCTTTTTTAAGCCGTAGGACACTTAAATAGAGATAAACATGCAAACTGGGTCAGCTCACGTGCATTCAACAATTCAAGATCTTTCCTCAACTACTGCTTATTGGGTTACAGAGTCTAATGCTACACAGTTAAATAAATAAGTCGGGCCATCATTTGTGTCTCCATGTTGCTGAGGTCAATTGTGAGCACTCTGGGGTTCCTGAAAGAGCCATGCTCGAATCCAGTGATATCTTAAAAATTGTTTTACTCAAAATTAGCACCCTAAAAGAATGACTTAAATCAGCCACATGTCAAGATGGTCTTCAAAATCAGAAACATAAAAATAACCCCCTACAGACTTGCCTTAAAAGGTAGCTCCAAACTCAAGAGCTCTGAAGTTTAATAAATGCAATATAAACATCTTTTGAGCAAAACATACTGGTGAAGAGAATGTTTATTGTGTTACAAAAATCAATGCAATCTGCAGGGACTGAATCAAATAGCTGTACAGTCTACCCTGTGATTCATTTTGCTTTCATGAGTAAGGGATGTTAGGATGAAATGGAATATACATGTAGCTAGAATGGATGGAATATGCATAGTGAGAAAATATCTTTTTTTTTTTTTTTTTTTCTGCTTGAAATCTGACAGTGACATATGTTTTTCATTGCTTTCATTAATATATCAAAATGTTTCTGTCACATGGTGAGAAACACTAATTCATGAAAATTCAGATTAGATGCCACAACCCCTAAACTAGCAGAAAACCTTTCATTTAGGTATAATTCTGAAATACTACCATCAGCCAGTGTTCTGCTGGCATGCAGGATTTGCTATCATCATTCACACACATTTTTGTGTGAGTTAGACTTGCAGCCCATATTTTCAAAGTATCTGTGTCAGTCTCTGGGCTCCTTTGCTTTAAGTCAAATATACAGCTGCATGAAAAAGATTGTCAGTGCCACCAGCAGCAT
The DNA here is from genome assembly GCA_013399115.1 of Anseranas semipalmata. Classification (NCBI taxonomy): domain Eukaryota; kingdom Metazoa; phylum Chordata; class Aves; order Anseriformes; family Anseranatidae; genus Anseranas; species Anseranas semipalmata. Next base: position 771,986 of record VXAA01000971.1, on the reverse strand, counting down.
CTCTTTACTCTAAAATGGAGACGAGTCAAGCAGAAATTAAATTGTAATCAAATAATACCTATCTTATATGCAACTATCAGCCCTTACTTGCCAGGAATGAGGTAGACAATAACTTTTTTCAGTGTTTTGAACATTTATTAATTGTTTGAGCTCATAATAGGGGAGATGAGCTCACTGAGTTTTGTATGGGACATTCCCATCCCCTGAAAAGCAAGTCTTTGCCCTAAATGCTGTGTTACTGCGAAGGATAAATCTACAGGAGAAAGCAAACAAGTACTGGCAGTGCTCTGAGCACCCTTGGAGCTGCATGAATTTGGTGCTCAATTTAATATACCCCAAGACACGGCAAAGCTGCCTGGTTCGTGCTTGGTGCCAGGCTGGCAATAGCCACTCCGCTTTTGGTTCAGAAGAACGCACAACTGGCTGCTCCAGAGCTTGGGCAAAGCAGGACTGCTTCTGCCTGCAGAGCGCCCTGGGCATGTCCCAGTCAGCACCTCCCCGCTCTTAAACCAAGTGCACAGTTTGTGGATGTGAGGGTAGGGGCTCGTGGTTATGAACCTCAGGGGGTCCAGGGTTAATCTTTTGCATTTTTCTGTGCGATCTTGGGCCAGTCATTCCTTTTCTTCCCATCTTAATTCCTCATCTGTAAAACTGGGATAAAAGTACTGGCTTTTAGTAATTACAAAGATGACTTTATAAATGGCCATGACGGGTTTGCATACTAGGGTGATGAGGGGCCATACAAGTACCAAGTTAGAGGGAGCAAATCAGAAAGGCTGAAATGTTAAAGAATAAATGTTATTTAATATATTTCAATAATGATGTTTTTTTTAAAACTACCAGAATTTCTAAAAGGACAGCAAGGAGACGACAATCAGCTTACCACATGACAGCCCATCACCGTCCTCCTTCTCTCCTGTGCTGTCACTGTGTACCCGCTGAATGAATAGGCAAAAACAACCTCATTTCGGCTTGGGACGCAGGCTGCCAGTCACTTCTGACAACAAGCATTTGGTGCCCATTTTTAGCAGAATTGTAACAGATCAGTCTCTGTCTGGTGGTTCAACGAAGCCGTTCCATCTGCGTGCAGCTTGGTGCTTGCACACGCCGCACTTGATCTTTAAACGTATCGTTGTTCTGAGTCACTGGCTCGTTCTGTTTTAATGTAGGTGATCTGATTCACCAAAGTGAGGTAATAATATAACTGGGGAAAATTAAGTTCCTATTTCTATGAAAGCATAAATGTTATCTGAGACGGTGACATTTACAATTCACTGAAAAATATGATTTGTTTTACATGCAGTTGTTAGGCTGCCAAGGAGCTTTTTTATTTCTAGCAATTTAAGCTTCTCTGTAAAGTAGATGATTTAAGACAGGCAGAAGATGCCTTTTCCTCACTGATCCATTATGTCTGCCTCTTCCCCTCACTCTTGGTCTGCACCAGGCAAAGAAGCTGCACTGGTTAGAAAACGCTGGATCAATGTACACAGCTCGTTTTTCTTTCTAATATGAGGGAGGGAGGAAAAAACCTTATAAAACACAGAGCTGTAAAAAAAATAAAAAAAGAAACAGACAATTCCATCATGACGGATAATGCTTACACAATTAAATAAAAATACACTTGCAATACCAAAGAGCAGAGCACATTTCATTTTTATCTGCAGTGTCACACTCCTAATGGTTTCTGTCACAAAATCTAAACAAAACAAATCTGTGAAGCAGAAGAAGTCTCAGGTTTCAGGGATGCAGAGTTCTGCCAGGTGGATCAGGAAAGTAGGTCAGTGGGTCATTAATGAAAACCTGACAGGAAAGAAACCCGGACCCGCTGAAAAGCAAGAGCTTTAGCACATTCTTACATTTGACGCACTGTGTGCATATCATTGCCTCTAAATAGGCATTGCAGTTCAAATACTGCAAGCCAAATCACAGATCTGAGGACATCTCAGAGACTGAAATGCCTTCATCCTCTCATTGTGCAGACCTCACAAATCGCATTACAGAGATAGTGGGTTTTTCACACTAAAGAGGCAACATATATTACAATTTCTGTGTGCCTAAGTACATTGCAAATCATTTTCAGAAACCTATTTGGCCTTATTTCTATTATTGACCAAGGCAATTAACCCTTAACATGCTTGTCATCTGTTTCCTCCTGAAAGCCCAAAGTATTTTTGACATTTCATTTTCCAAGAAGATGTGATAGATGCAGTTTTGGGAATTTCCTCCTTGTAACTTTAGTTACGTTGTGGCTTTCACCCTATGCATGGTGAGGGATATATGACAGGGGAGGAAAAAGAGTTCTGTTGCCATGGGCCTGAGTCTCGGGGTGGACACCATCCTGAGCTCCCCCCTGCCCTATAGGCACCTCCTGGGGCACAGCTCCATGTGCAGCCCCACATTGCTGCTGACTGCTCAGTGAGGTGCTCTGGGTCACTCCACCTGAGAGCCACCAGGAGCAAAAATCACCTTCTGGCTTTCTGAATCTTCCTCTTTTCGCTAATTTAGTTTACCTCTGTTGGTACAGGTATGCTTAGGTTTTTTTTTCTTATTGCAAGACTAAGTCAGGTACATCTGGGATTTTTACACATTTTTTTCCCTTCTGATCATGCAACCAATCACTTGGTTTTCCTTTTCATTTTCCTTCTCTTTATGTATTTATTTATTTATTACCCTAATAGGATTTTCTTATTTTGTATTATTTTAGTTTGGTACCAACTTTCTCCATCTCATTTTTTTTTTCTCCTTTTTATTGCTGTTGTTTTTCCCTCTTTGAAAAACCCAGGAATTGGGAAATTCAGGAAATTCAGAATCAGCAGTTAAGAAATCTATTGCAGCTTGGAAATCCTTTGTGATATGTTAGTTCTAGGAAACATCTGAGAAATACACTGGTCTTTTGGTGGCTAGAGTCATTAAAAAATCCCTGTAAGCAAGCAAAGAAGTGTGGAGTTAAGATTTCTCATTGCTCTTCCATACAATAATTTCCTTGCACTTGTTTGATTTTTTTTTTTTTTGGCCAGCTTTACATCTTTTATGGGCCACTTGGAAAACCCGAACACAGAGACAGAACCATAACAAATGCCAGCCAGCCAGACCCCAGTTACCACCCTGACTGCTTTGGCTCAAACTTTTGTGAAACGATGAGTAAGTTAACCAGAGAAACAGCACAGGTGATAGCAGCAGATAACAGCATTAGGCAAGCCACATGCATTACAGCAATGTAGCACAGCTCTGTACTAAGGTAGTTCTGGATGCCTGCTCTGTGTCGTGGATCCTGATGTCTCATCCTGGCCAGGATGGCCTGTGAACCTTTTCAAGGGGGAAATAATTCACCTGACACAGGCAACAGGGCAAGCCTCCTCATGGGATATCTACAGGTTGCGCTGATTTAAATCAAAGTGCCTTGAGCAGCTGTTTTTAATTATTATTTCAGTCATTAACAGAGAATGGCTAATCCTCGTCTGCAGTTTGTTTTGAATTTTTACTTCTAAAATATGTCCCCCCACAAAAGCCCACGCTCAATAATTGATATAAATGTATATTTATTTTTGCATGACTAAAAAGTAAACAAAACCTACATGGATTTATCTGTGGAGTAATGGTTTACAAATATTTATTCAGCTCCTTTATTTTTAATCTATTTAATTTTGAAATGTCAGAGAAAGCATCTCTTATTTATTAAATGATACTTCTTTCTTACTTACAATTTGGATGGAAATTGAATAGATTAAAACGTGTGAAAGCAACATTTTATTATTTGAATTACCTCAGCAATGCTGGCTTATATGTACTGTATATGTGGGACAAAGTAAATGTGCCATAGTACATTAAACAACTAAACAGTTTTATTAAACAAAAGTTGTAATGTTTCTGTTTGTCAAATTAAATTGATTATTTACAGTCAATCAAAAGATAATCTTCTGATTATCTTAGAACTAGTAGATCTCATCCTCTCACATTATTTTTCACTCAGAAATCAGGGGATGAAAACTAATTTTCTTTGTTTTTAGGTGAGTACTTGGTTTTCAACTTAAATCATCTACTCCTTGCCCTGAGCTACTTGGATATAATGTAATGCAGAAAATGTTCTTTCTGTACTTACAGTAGAAGTTACCTCTGATAAAAAAAAGTGGTTTGTCACTGTAGCAAGACCTACTTCCAAGTACTTAGTGAATAACTTCTACCAGCTGTGGGATGACTTTCTTTAAAAGTGTAGCTGCTTGTACATGTGCAAAACATGCACTGCTTATTACTTTTAATGTAATTTATATTATTCTAATATATGATAATAAATTTAGGCCTTCTCATATGTCGCCATGTTTTACATTTTAGCTTGAAACAACCATTGTTTTAAAGAGAAAAATAAAGATCTAATTTCAACTGTAATGAATCCCGATTTTTAATGAAAAGATTAACCAACCTTCCTCTAATCAGTGGAGCAAGGTGATTATACCAACAAAACAAATTCAGCAGCATTACTGTTGCCATATATGTCAACTTATTATACTCAGTAATAACTTGAAAGCATAATTTTATTAATTACCTCCATAGCAGTTGAAAGTGCTTCAGACACATTTTGTTGATGGAGGGACATACTCTGAGTGCAGTCTAATTTCTACTGAAATCATATGTTTAAGTCCTTGTGGAAATCAAACAAAATGAAGCATTTGCTGAGTGTTTTGTTAAACTGAGAGCTGGAAGAGGGATGCCCACCAATTTACAAAGATTAAGGATCACTCCAGAAAGTCTAAGTATTTATTTGACATCTCCAGGTAACATGAAAACAGAAGTTGGGTGAGCAGCCAAACAGAAATTAAAGCTTCATTTTAACTAATGGGTCACAACGCAAAGTGATAGCGATGTAAGAACAGTTTGCTCTGCAGCTGTCATCTCCACTGTAGAGGCCGTGCTGGACTGCAGATGCAAATTCCCTCTTCCAGCGTCGTGCATGGACGGCCAGGGGCTGTGAGGGATCTTTACGGCAGCAGAGCTCCAGGTGATCACCCTGTGCGATCAGTCCCCAGGTACGTGCCTGGGGGGCATCTCCTCTACTGCATCCCACCTGGGGACTCTCATGGATGGATCCTTACGTGGGGAAAATGGTCCCGTCCCGGTGAAGCCAACAGTGACTTACACCAGCTGTCCCTCAGCTCGGTGCATACTGTACTCGGCAGCCAGAAAGCATAGGTTACACATGGAGAGTAATCTTTGAAAATGAATTCTAAAACAATGCATTTAACATATGAAAGACTGGGAATCCGAAATGAAAGTTTTTACATACTTGGCATTCATTTGTAAGTTGGCAGTGACAGCTTTCATCCTACAGAAAACATTTTTTATCTCATGAAAGTTGAAAATAGCTTTGTGCAATACTGGTGCCTCTCGCTAAGATGGGGCTTTTCATCCGTGACCTACTTTGCTTTCTGCACAATATACCTAATGAGTAATAATGACTTTGGAAAGGGCAGCGCTGGAGAAGGAGTCGAAGTTAACGCCTTAAGATGCTGTCTGCGTAAACATCAAACAGAATATTTTTCAGCAGGCTGAATAAGAGAACCCAGTTAAAGTACACACGCGTTTAAGAATTAAACAACGCCGGGCTGTCGGGTGAAGGCTTGTCACGCTGGCGGCGTGGGGCAGGTGGTCGTGCTGCGGCAGCACAGGGTTAGAGCTATCAGGCGCCCCGGGGGGCCATGCAGACACAGGCATCGCTGTGTGCTGCCCACCTCCTGTTTCCTCAGCGGTGGGGCTGATGCACTGGTCTGGCTTCTCCTGCCCTCGTCCATACCCAGGGCCCCTTCCCTTTGCAAACCCCAGCCCATCAGCCACCCCTTCACCCAGGATAAAGCTCTGCCCCTTCTCACACCTCACCCTATTCATCCTACAACACCCTAGACCGTGTTCAGTTTCCTTGCAGCAATCTTGGTTAGACCATAAAAGTAAAATTTTACTTTTTTATTATTACTATTATCCTTCTCCTTGTCTTTTTTAGACTGGAGTACTTTGATTTTGCTGGAGTAGAAGAAATATCATGCTTTTCTCTTCTTGGGTGACTAAAAATTTTCTACTTTTCAAGACTATTTTGTTCCTCTCAGGTGAGCTGAGAATACTCTTAGCCGCAAGAGTATTCCTTGTCAAACTGTGTGGAAGGAAAAGGATGTCATATACCAAAATTTTGTGCGAGCTTCAATTTCAAAAATCCGTGCAAGCCACAACACCGCATCATTTTTATTTCTTTCTTTCAGCAGCTGCCTGTGAGTTTTCATACCTGCCCCTACTTTGAATTGTGTTTTGCTTCTTTGCCTGTTGAGAATAATCAGAAACCTGGGGACTGATTTCGTGAAAAGCACAAAATGCCTCCCTGAGCAATGAGGAGTAAATCAAGCAGGCCAAGTGCCAGCTGGTGGAGAGCAGAGATGGGCTGCATGAGGAAGATGAATTGTGAGTTGCTGTTGGCAGGCGAGGAGAGGACACAGAGGGGAGTTGTGGCATGCCTCAGACTCAGCCCCTGCCTTCAAAAAGAGCTTCCTGCTTCAGGCTTGGCTACAGGTGAAGGCTGATGCAGAGGATTTAACACAGGAGTGATCAGCAGGTCCAGGCTTGAACATAAATTCAATCCCATACCAATTAGTGTAAACAGGTCTTAAGGAAAAGTGAAAGCCATGAAAGCCACGTGAAAGCAGGGAACAACTGACTTCCCTCACAATATGTCTAGCAATATAAAGCAGTATTAAGATACCAATATTCTCAATGTTCACAGTAGCTGCAAGGCCCCTTTTTAATACTGACATGATCTGAAGGGGTGTTTGTTTAAGTGAAAACCATATCCAGTGTTTTAAGTAGGTCAAGTTCAAAGCCTAGTCAATATTTGAAAAATCCGTGCATGTTAAAGAGGCAATGAGAAAAATTAGCATGTGAGTCAATGAGAGCTTTTCTTCCCAATTGTACTTTGCATAGGGAAAATGAGGACAGTACACAATGAATTGGTATTTGTGTCCCAAATACCCAGCTCCTTCTCTGACTCCCATCGGAAAAAAAGAATTCTGAAACACTTTTTTTCTGAGCTCTTACTTGATCATCCCTTTTTCTAAATTGGGAAGTGGAAACTTTGATTTCCTATTGCAACTTTGCCAGAAAAATCTAGAGCTAAAAGTGAGTTTTATTTAACCTAAATCCCAAACATACATCCTAATTACAGTATATCACTGTGACTTGAGAAAGCTGGATACCAGATATATGCATTACAAAATATAGATTGTGGATGACAGAAGAAGACTTACAAACCAATAACTAAAACTGTTTCTTTGTTTACAGAAAAGCTGAGATGGAAGAATTAGCTAAGCTACTGGGGGGTGCTAGGGCAGGGCAGGAAGGGAAAAAAGGGAGACAGCTCTTGCTAGCTCAGGCCAGTGACATTCAGGCACAGTTTCCCTTACATCCCTCTTTAGCCAGTGGACTTCCAGAGATCAACTCAGAGCAGATGCTGTGAGTCACTTTTTGGCAGAGCCTTCAAGATCTGTTTCAGTTCAGATCAGGAGTGCACTTTAGGAGAGACTGTCCTAATCATCCCCACTTACAACTCTGGTTTTCATGGCAGAGCAGCTCTTGGCTTCCTTCTGGGTGAAACCAAGCCGGAGGAGGTGCTCTAGGGGCACCCAAAACGCTCCAACCCCAACATCTGGAGAGCATAAGGAGCCTTGTCACCTGGCTTAGGCAGTTGTTCAGAGTTCAATAGCCAAAGATAGGTGGGATAAAGATCCCTCAGTGCACCTTCCAGCTGCAGCCCCTCTAAAAGCCAACGCCGTCCCTGCAGCGCCAGGCAGGACACTCTCAGAAGGAAATGCTGCCGAGCGGATGTGTTCAAGTGTGCAAGCTGAGACTGCATGTGAGCTCTGCCACACTCAAGAGGTGCATCAGGAGCCACAAACACTTCACACCTTGGTCATCGTTTAAACTTTGACTTGATGTACAGTCACAGCTGTGGCTGTCTCTAAGACAAGTCTCTGGAAATTAATTCATGGTCTTAGTGTAACACCTTGTGGGCTGGTCTCCTGCCTATAGCCCCATGTGCTCCCATGATTCATCCACGTGCAAAACTCTCGCTGAGAGGGAGCAGCCAAGGTCAGGAAGGGTTTCTGAAGCAGGTTCATGATTTTCAGCTCAGTTGACAGAGAAGAAGAGAGAAAAGAAGCAGTATACCAGTTGGAAAGACAGCACAGTTACTGCCTGGGTGCTGATTTGCAAAGCTACATGAAATCTGGATTCTGTGAGGTTAAATGACAAAATTCCCACTGATGTTGATGGGACTGGAATCTGATTCTTGTCAGTTTGGGATCTGTTAGCCTGGAGCTTTTCATCAGTATTTGATCCAAGTAAACCAATGGACTGAAAACTGAAACCAGACTGCAGTAAAATTCCACATTTCTGTGAGCAGCGAGTCAATCAAATGAATGTAAAAGTCAAACGATATTAATTTATTTAAGATTTTCTTTATTTTATTCTTACAAGAATGTAACAGGACTTGACTAGACATTTCTGTGTTCAGTTGTAATTCTAGCTGTGATACCAAGTTCCTACCCGAGTTCAGATGAGAAAATGAACAAATGGACCAACAACAAAGTGGAACAGCAGTTTTAAGCTAAGGCTATTGGTTATGATTCTAAAAATACTTTGGATATGAGATCTGTGAAATAGGTTTTTGTTAAGTTAAACACTTGCAACTCAAAAAAGAGAACGATACAGAGACAAATTATTTTTCTTGTATTTTATATTAACTTCAGGGACATAAGGACTTTGTCAGTGTCACAGCACAAACAATGGATTATAGTAAAAGCAGGGACAAGGGTGGCAGTCTTTATATAAATTTGAGACACATTTCCTTCTTTCAAAAGAAAAACGTGGTGTCAGTGCAGTTAAATAATTGCAGTGTTTTGAAAAGTTCATTGTAGTCTTTCATACACAAATACAGACAAATTCTGTATGAGAAGAAGTGAATACTAACGAATTGTCTTAGCTGCCGCATACTAATTCCTAGGCAACACTGATGCGCTTCAGTTTTACACTTCACTAAGGATAAACAATGTGGCAAAACATAAAAACAATGCAAACACGGTTTCAGGAGTTCATCTATGAGACTCTTTCGAAAACAATATTTTTTTCTTACCTAATGCCCTCACAAGAGTAAATTTCTTATTATATTTCTGCCAACTGCAGAATTCCAGTCAAGTGAGAAGAAATAATGAGCTACATTACAGCGACCAGAGAAAGAAGATATGAGTAATGGAAAGTACTTCCCACTAACCATGCTGCATAAATATACACCTTCCAGGGAGACGAGAAAAAAGGTAGCAAGGATATTACCCTGCACACACCTACTCTAACCACACAGCCAAGACTTAAAGGCACTTTTGTATGCACGACTGCCAGCTGCTTGTAAGCCAGTCTCAGCTGGTGAGGATACTGTCATGACTTTTCATTGCTTGTTAAATGAGAAGGAGGGACTGAAGACAAGGGTAATCCTTCGGCCTCATGAGAACATGAGTGTTTGAGTGGTCTGCTTCCTTCTGTGCAGACCATGGTGTCCTGTGAGCTATCCTAACCTTTGGAGCACCTATGGATCAGCCCGAAACACTTCAGAGACATGGATTGCAAGCAAGGAATCACCTCTTGTGCTATTTTCCCGAGCAGGTAAAACCTCTGCATTTGTTTTACTCTGCTTGAAAGAAGTCTACACTATCCAGGCTGCAAAGCTTTGGGCAAGTGCTTAGTCACAAATTTGACTCTGTTCAAGCTATTTAAGTTATCCATACAATATGAACAGTGTGTACCTTTTATTGCAAAATTCCTTGATTCCTAGTGTCATTACTAAGTATGAATATTTGATCCAGGTTAACTAAAACAGCCCTTGGGTCTGGAGAGACTTTTACATTCATCTGAGTTTAATTTTCAGGCTGAAATGTATTATCTCAGGTAGTTTTGATTAAAGAAAGAGCCAAGAAACCAGACAGATTACAACTCTGCTTGAGTTTTTGAGCATTTCAGAGAAGGACTTATAAGATGGGAAGTCTGAAAGACACACCTAAGCATTATCAACAGGACTCAGATCTGCAGATAGGTCAAATTTGGTTGCTGCTGTAAGATTTTCATTGCAAAACTCAGATGTGGGGGAAGAGGACATTGAAATGGAGTTACATATTCACATAAAAACCCAAATCAGGATTTTTTTTTTTCATTTTGCACATGTTTTTTTCACAATTCTTCTTGCAGCCAGTTTGACAGTGTACCAGTGCAGAACTAACGCTGTCAGAGCCAACTACGTGTACTGCAGCATACAACAAAGTAAGGCACTACTGTGAGAAAGTTTGCCTCGAGGCTGTGTTTCTAATAGACATTAAGGCCATAAGATGGAAACAAAAATCTATGAAACAAGCATTAAAGAGATGCATTCATAGGAGGAAAAAAAAACTGAGGGCAGCATTTTCAGTGCAAGCAAGGGAGAATACCAAATGCACTGCACTCAATCAAGTTTCTGGTGATCCTTAGCTTTAGCTATTAGTCTCTTAGCTATAATATCTTTCAGTGAGTTCATTTTCTAAAACCACCCCTTCCCCATCCCCATGGCAGGGCAGAGCTAAGAGCTTCTTGATTTACTCTTCTCACCCTTCCTCTCATGTCCATAGGAGAGCAGGCTTCATCACTATGATGTCTGCTTGAAGAATAACTAGTTTATGGTGACATTACGCTTTTCAAGATACAGAATGAAGTCCCTGCCCCAAGGAAATGCCAGGCTGTGGAAACAAAATGTGGGTAATCACTGGAGAGAGAAGGAAAGCCATGCGAATGTGCACATAGGGGATGGGAGAAGAGGAAAGCTCCCCAGGGCCCAGCTAACAGGGCTATATATTGGTAGGACAGACGTTTCTTTCCTCTTCTTTCTCTCACATGCACGCAAATACACTGATTTAATGATTGTGGGCAAACAGAAGCATAGCCTTTCTTGCAGGACCAGATAGAAAGAAGAGGCTGATTATGAGGATGCTATTGCTATACCTTTGGCTATAGCAAAGGGAATAGTGAAAGCTGCTGGCAAAATAAATTGCTTTTTTGCATCAAAGTTCCCGTATATTAAAAATGTCCCACTGTGCAAATTCCTCTTTGAAAAGAAAGCAAGAAAGACTGAGGTTGGAATTAGCTCTGGTAAACTGTAAAGAACTGAGGCTTTCCAGAATTCAAGTGCTGAGGCGGATGGCAGAGTGAGAAGGATTATGTTAAAAAAAAAAAAAAAAAAAGGAAAAAAAAAGCAAAGAAACCCACTTTCAATCTAACATATTTCAATTATTGAAATTATTTAATATTGAAGCTAATTTATTTAAGCTCCTTACTTTGACAAGAAGTTACTGTACACCAAAAGATTTTGAGCGTACAGTGTTCCTCATGCAATGACTTTGTGTTCATCAGTATGTGATATGAGAAGCTTTCCATGCTCCCTTATCACTGGAAAATCCACTAGAAAAGAATCATTTTTCAGACATAACCCTCCACAGCAGAAGTGAGATCAGACTCTATGTACATATTTTGAGGCTGTAGTTAACGAGCAGAATTAATTGCATTAGTCTTGTAAAGGCCTCATCTTTCTCAACCTTGAATTCACAATTTAATGATGTTTTATGATGTGAAGTCTTCTGATCTTGAATAGCACCGTAGTTAAAAAAAAATCCTCCTGTTATCACTCTAGCTGTCAAATAACTGGATGCTCAAGACATTTTCACTGGGGAGAAGAAATTGGGGAAGTGATGATAGAAATAAATTGTCCGTATGGGTGTCACTTTGCCTGCTCAGTAAGGGACCTGTAATAAAAGGGATGTTGAGGATTCTGTGCTCATACAAGTTTGGACAACTTCACGCTTCCTTAGGAGGCAGAGCTGAGTATTGAAGGTCAGGATAAACTGCATGGGTTCAAGGCACAAGCCCAATCAGGAGAGTGCTCATCTGTGGCTGGGTCTCCAGCCATGAGGGCTTTCCCTGCAGCAGTGGGCTGGGGCTGAGCATCAGGCTGACGTCAGGCTGGTGGGATCTCCCCTCTGCGTGAGCCTGTGCTCAGCCCGTTCCCTCCTCCTGTTTACAAGCAGACAGCAAAACCACCGTGCTCTGTGAAAACAACTGGCAAGGAAGATCCACGCTGATTGCTCCCAGATTTCTGCCTGAGAGGAAGATGTTTTCTATTATCACACAAAAATCCAGTCTTTTCAAATTCCACTTCTTGGACGGTAAAGTGCTTCCAGCTCAGACCCTTCCTTTTTGGCCATGTTTGGATGTTACCCATGTAAGTGGTGTTTCCCAGGGCTCAGTACTGGGGACAGTTTTCTTTAACATTTTTATCAGCGATCTTGATGAGGGGATTGAGTGCACCCTCAGCAAGTTTGCTGACAACACCAAGTTGGATGGGAGTGTTGATCTGCTTGAGGGTAGGAAGGCTCTGCAGAGGGATCTGGATAGGCTGGACCGATGGGCCACATCCAACCATGTGGCATTCAATACTGCTAAATGCTGGGTCCTGCACCTGGGTCACAACAACCCCATGCAGTGGTATAGGCTTGGGGAAGAGTGGCTGGAAAGCTGACCAGCAGAAAAGGACCTTGGGGTGCTGGTCGACAGCTGGCTGAACATGAGCCAGCAGTGCTCAGGTGGCCAAGAAGGCCAACAGCATCCTGGCTTGCATCAGGAACAGTGTGGCCAGCAGGACGAGGGAAGTGACTGTCCCCCTGTACCTGGCTCTGGTGAGGCCGCACCCCGAGTCCTGTGTTCAGTTTTGGGCCCCTCACTATAGGAAGGACATCGACGTGCTGGATCGTGTCCAGAGAAGGGCAACGAAGCTGGTGAAGGGACTAGAAAACAAAACACTGGAGGAGTGGCTGAAGGACCTGGGGCTGTTTAGTCTGGAGAAGAGGAGGCTCAGGGGCGACCTTATCGCTCTCTACAACTACCTGAAAGGAGGCTGCAGTGAGGAGGGTGTCAGTCTCTTTTCACAGGGGACAAGTGATAGGAAAAGAGGAAACAGACTCAAGTTGTGCCAGGGGAGGTTTAGATTGTATATCAGGAAGAATTTCTTCATGGAAAGGGGGCTAAGCAATGGAATAAGCTGCCCAAGGAAGTGGTGGAGTCCCCATCCCTGGAGGTATTTAAGAGACATGGATGTGGCACTAAGGGACATGGTTTAGTGATGGGACTTGGTAGGCCAGGTTGATGGTTGGACTTGGTAATCTTGAAGGTCTTTTCCAACCTAGATGATTCTGTGATTCTACAGTTCTATGATTCTAAGCAGCCCTGTCAGGCTGGATTGGATATTGTGCCACAGTTCAGTGCAGTATTTTTAAAATTCAGCATGTGTATGGCTTTATGTTCCTAAGTGCTTGGCTAAATCAGGGTACCTTTGCACAGTTCTCCCATACAAGGCAAGGTGAACCTCAGAGCCCCAGGTAAAGTCCCAGAAGGAGAAGGCACTGGTGACTAAGAGACAAATGCTTCCTGGGGCTCCCTGTTATCCCTGGCGATCTTGCAGGACTGATAAACACTTCGTTTTTTCTGAGGCAGTGGTAAGTAGCCTCTCCAGCCAGCTGGCAATTCACTGGGGGCAGCTGTATATGGCAGACCTTCACCCCACACCACGAGGAGGGGGAAGAACATGCCAGGTAGTCATTCTGCCCACACACATCTGAGAGATGGAGGATGACGCCTACCGCTGCCTCTGTCTGATGCCAGGTCACCTGTAAGCCACCTGGGAAGCCACCCATGCAGATGGGTGTCCCATCAGGCTCCTGTCCTCATGGATGCCTTGTGCTGTCCACTTCTTAGCAGGTCTCATCAGCCAGCTGTAGCCTGAATTCAGGGGGACTCCTCTTATCCTTTTGCTTATGAACCTCTAATTTGCTCCAATAAAAAGCCGATAAAGGGATATTGCAGGCTTAGGCTACAGTCAAGACAAAACCCCATTTGTTGGACATTATAGTTTAAGATCCAGAACACTCAGAGCAGAGAAGAATACGATGGTCAGGGATGTGGCGAATGGTGAATGCTGGCAGGGAGCAAGGAGGAGAGTCCAACTACAGCTCGGGCAAAACCAAAGAGGGAAAGCACAACAGGCTGCTGCTGTCCATGGCTGCAGAGCCTCCACCTCTTGCAAAGCCATCAAGGAGAAGATGTGTACAAAGCCAGAGGCATTGCTTGCATCGCTGGCACTGCCAGCCACCAGCGCAGGAGGGACGTGTGGGCCCTGAGATTCAGGGGGGATCTTTCTGCAGTAGGGGATCCCCTGCTCACCCCTCTCAGTATGCGAGCAACAGATCTTGCTAACTGTGAAAAGCCACAGGTCTCTCCCATCTGCAAATATCAGTGCACCTCCTGGCTGCAGCACAGAGGTCACTTTCAGAGAGATTTCCCAACATCTCACAGTAACAAGGTTCATTTTTATGCCTTTTTTTTTTTCCTTTTTATGGAAAATTGGAGCAGTTAAGAGCTTCTTCTGAGCTCAAAATTATCTGGAAACAGAGGAAACAACCAAGCAAAATTCAAGCTGTGTTTTATTCTGTATCTAGAAGCAATGTTTTCCAAGGAAAATGAAGATGTGTGGAAAGCTCATCTCACTATTGACAGCAGAAGCCTCTGAGGCATTTCAGGTGCTTTATAGTTTTCAGTTAAGTCAAGCAGGGAAAGTTAACAATAAAACTGTGGCATGGAAATGTTAAGAGTGCCAAACTCCCCACAGAAATGAAAAGGAGAGAAGTTAACACAGCGGGGCATATGGGTAGCTCACAGAAGCTTGCTGTTGCTGTAATGCTTGTTCTAACCAGATGAAGAAGGGACACAAATATTCCTTGAAACTGTGAACTGGAGAGGTGAAATGCATCTGTACTTGAATTGCTTAAATCAGTAATCTTCATAAAGATGTCCATTGAGCATGAAGTACGTTAAGATACAGAAGATGTCAATGACAGCATTGGCTGCTCTGAGGTCTCAATGAGAGCAAAGCTGGGACTTCTCGCAGCAGGGCTGTGGCTTCATGGGAGCATGGTGCAGGCTGGAGTGCAACTTCACAGCGAGTGGGAGGCGAGCGGGGTCAGTGCACACCGCTGTACCCCCCAAGCTCCCTCTTGCTCCTTCGATCACAGGGACAGCAAAGAAGTGGTAACATATCTTTCAGCTCAAGATGTGCTGTTTCTCAGGAAAAGCAGTGGAGGTCCTGATTTGGTTAATATGCAGCTTAGGATCTGCTGGGGAACCAAAGAATGGGAGGTCTTTGGTCTCCACGAATGAGGTGCCTCTGACAGGTGAATTAAATTCTCCCCCAAAAGAAAACACACTCAGTTTAGGAAGGAGAAATAGGGGTACACAACAATTCCTGCCTTTATTTATGGAGAAAGTTAGCTGAAAATGGGTACAGGTCTTCAATGGAAACCGCGCAAAACCGGTTCCAGATAGCACAGAATATTTTTTTCAAATACAAATGCAGGATTTGGAAATTGAATGCAACCCTGGAAGAAACAGGGTATCTGCAAACATACTGTCCAGAACAGCATTATCCATAGTTTTGAAGAGTACAAAATTGCATGTTGCCTTTCCTACCCACCTAGAAACAACCCCCAAGAGCTTCAGAGGAATGCCTTGCACCAGTCCAGGGACAACAGCTATGGAGCATTTGATAAAGTTGCTTCAGAATAGTCCAGAGTTAAAACTTGCGAATGTAAAAAATAACCTGAGAAGACTCAGAAGAGCCACAGGCCAACATTACTGTGAGGAAGCAGAGAAACAGAAAGTGATAAAGTACTTTCCCATCCTGTCAGGACATCTATGGCATTCCTCTGCCCTCCAAAGGAAAGCTCTCAGCTCTAGAGAGAGCTCTGCTTAGAGATGCCAGGATGCTAATCCTCTAGGTATCACAGGAAATGATGTTTTCAAAAAAATGCTAGGGGCTAATTTAGAAACTTAAAAATCTAAGGTAAGTGTCTCGTGGATAGTAACACTTACAAAATCCACTGCTCCCTTGGAAAATATTAAGCATATATTATTATTTTATTTAATTGTCTGGAAAAAATACTTATTCTAAACTATTTTATTTAGTCCCTTGATATGATTTTACTAGTGGATGTTAGAGTCCAAAAGACTTCTGTACATGCCAAGTTCATTGTCAGTCGACATGTCTGATATGTTGTTTAACAATGGGTTACAATTTAATGGCATGAGTTCAAGTGGTTTGCAGCGAAGCAGTGGTTCAGACATGAAACCTACGGTCTGTATCACATCAGCCCAGGGGGGGCGGTGGAAATGGAGTAAAAATAAAGTACACGGTAAAAGATGGCAGAATCAACCACTGATCCATATTTTATGTAGTAGAATTACAGGATGTTGCCAGTGAAACACACACTGCAATAAGCTGATGATTTATTTAACAGAAAACTGAGGATCAGAATGCCTATAATGTCAGAAATTCATGTCAGGGGAACTGGTAATTGCAAGTGTATAAAGAAACAGATTAGGTCAATCAAGGGAAATCATGACTAGGGGTCAATAGATCTGGGCAACAGTCCAGGTGCAACTGGGCACGGACACTAATGATTGCAAAGAGAGATGTGGCTGTTTGGAGGCTGTAAAAAATTGTCAGCCTGCTGGGACATTCAACAGCAGACAACACTTCTCCTACTTCTAGAGAGGGTCTCTTGGAGGGTACTGGGTCTGCCCTTCTGCCTGAAGGCTCAGACAAAAGCTGTTGTGTCAGGCTAAGGACAAGAAGCCGCTGGACAAAGTGCTGGGTTGACTGTCTTCAGCCCATCATATATGAAGAAAGACCCAAAGGTTCACTTGACTAGGTAAGCCACCTTAAAGGTTAATCTAACACTATGAGTGAGTTTGGTGAGGAGCTTATCTCTGAGAACTTGGCAGGAGTTGTGATAGTCCATGTCACCATTAATATCTTGCTGGGAATGGCAGATGTGGTTTTGCAAACAGAAACGTCAGAGGATGCAAATTTGGAGATGAGAAGGGGAAGAGCACAAGATGTCTGGTATGTACAGAGGCAGGCAGAGGGCTATATGCAGCAGTACCCCAGGCCTAGGACACATCAGAACTTCAGCACCCACCAGCACCAACAGCCATGGTGCTGCAGGCCAGGGGCTTCCTGGGGGCCATGGTAGCTCCCCATGGGGGCTCAGGGCAGGCCTTAGCAGCCAAACCTGTCCCACTGCTGCAGCCAGGAGCAGGGCAGCTGGGGGCACCAGAGCAGCCCTGGCCCTGAAACTGAGCACCTCCCTAAGGACGGGGATGGGCCAAGGCTGGGCCAGGACATGGGGACAGGGATGGGCCGGGCTGGGTGGGGTCCATGGCCCTGCTGCGGCCTCACTGGGGCAGGGGCTGGTAGCCCCAAGGCTGGTGTGCGGCCCTGGACGTGGGGAAAGCCTGGGGGGGGGTTAAATGGAGTGCTGGAGGCCCCTGTGGGACAGTCAGGGCAAGTGACTCCTTTTCTTCTTCTCATGTAGCATTATGTTGCAGTACAGGGAGAGGGCACAGTCTAGCCTAGCTGAAGACAAATTTTTATTTACTCTTTATCTGACATGGGGTCAGATGGGTTGAACAAAACCTGGAAGGTCATCCAAGGTTTCTGGTCCCTCTTGATCCCAAGACTGATGTTACTGGTGCTGCCATGCCATGCGTACTAGCGCAAGTCAGAAGCCTGTTCGCACTTTCTCTTAAAATCTTGGCAAAAGTATTCATTTCTTGTGGGTTTCCCAATAAGATAAAACACCAAGGACAAGTCAAACAGCAAAGCATGATCTATTTTATTTCTCCCCGCTTTCTATTGCTAAAAGAGCATGAGAAACACTTGAGGGCAGTTTGTGGAGTGCATCTACCATCCAATATGACAAGTAGGTTAATTGGAATGAAGGAAAATGTGACCCTTGACTACAACTGCCCCTTAAGGGTATTGAGTTTAATGTTGATGTTATTGTGTTCTGCAACATTGTGAGGCTCAGTGACGGGCTCTTCTCTGCACAGGAGCTGTTCTTAACAAATAGAGCTGCACTGAGTGATTTGGATTAAATTTGACTAAATCTTGCCCCAAGAAATCTTTCCCTAGAAAATCCTGTAGCACTCACAAATATTTTAGGAGTGACAATGCTGGGTGTCCAGCTCAGCGGAAAAGCACAAGTGCTATAAGGGAGCAATACAATATGCATCTCCTAGGCATGAGAATGTGAGGATCACCTGCCGTTTCTGTTGCTGGCTCTGTGTGCAGAGGAATCAGCCCTGTGACTTTGTATGAATGTTGAGGGGGAAAATAGTCTTTTTTCTTTGTTCTTTTTTTTTTTTTTTTCAAAGAAGGAGAAGGCATTGAAAGAAAATGTGTGCAAATTAATGTTAAAAAATAGTTGATTTTTGGTCTAATTCACTTGAATGTTCTGCTCTGTTGAATGCAGACAGTCTCTATGGAAATTCAGACAGTGAGAGTTGGGGCTACATGCATTCAAATTTGAGTTGGCCTCATTACAGCTCAGTGTTAAAAGCTATTACTAATATGGTTGGAGCTTCTTCACATAAATTGGCCCTCCAGTTTCTATGGGACTACTCCATGGAACTGGATTTTGAAGAAGGAAACAAGTTGCACTCACAGAGCTGGAGGTTCCTGCATACCTAGCTGGGAAGCACGCTGAAATGCCAGTAAGCACAGGGCAGATTTTACTTCCTGGCTGATGCCCCTGCAGGGTGATGCCTCCTTCCCTCCTCTCTTGCCCCCATGCAGCACCAACCCGAAGAGGGCTGCACTGGCCTGGTGCTTGGTGGAGGAGGAGGAGGACAGTGGAAAGTGGGATCCCACTGCTTTTGCCCCCAGACCTGAGCAAGCCTCACTTGGTCAGGTTTGTTATTGAAGTCTGTAGTCAGCTGTGCGCTGAAGACCGCTGGGAGCAGTCTCAGTGCTGGAGGAGACCCTGCCTGGAAAAGCCTTTCTGAGGCAAAGGGTCTGGGTGAGGTAGCTGTGGATAGAAAAGCTTCATGCAGGGATTTAATATTTCTGGGGGGGAAAAAAAAAAAAAAAACAAGCTAGGCGAAATGGTAAGAAAGGCAGTGTTAACAAAAAGAAGAGACAAGGCCATGGTCTGAGGAGCTCCCGAGAGCAGCAGTTCTGGGTATACACAGATCTAGCCAAATTGGGCCTGATCTGGAACTGCTAGTGGGATTTTTTTTTTTTTCCCCAGGCAAAGGCTATTTGTATTTGCAGCTTGTGAATACTAATAGAACATACATGTAAAAAAAAATAAGGTCTCAAGAGCAAGTCATGGGCAAAACTAAAAAGTAAGTTTGTAAATAGAAATCAATCTACTTTAGGTACGATTTTCCGTATTGTACCTGCTATAATAATCCTTAACTGAAACTGGAAAAAAGATTGCTCACCTCTGCACAGAAGATGCCAGGGAAAAAGGTAGAAAGAAATTCCCTTTGAAATAGACATACCTGTGAAGACCTGAGAACTGGACTCGGGGAAAGGGAAACATTGTCCTTGATACGTCTCCTAATAACAAAACAGGATTGACCCAAAACATGTTTTTATACATCCCTTAGCTGTATTATTTCACCTTATACAAAATCTGTTCCATATGTTCCTATGAAGAAAGGCTGAGAGAGCTGGGGATGTTCAGCCTGGAGAAGAGACGGCTCCAGGGAGACCTCATTGCGGCCTTTCAATACTTAAAGGGATCTTATAAAAAGAATGGAGAGGGACTCTTTACTCGGGTAGATAATGATAGGACAAGGGGCAATGGTTTTAAACTAAAAGAGGAGAGATTTAGATTAGACATTAGAAAGAAATTCTTTACTATGAGGGTGGTGAGGCACTGGAACAGGTTGCCCAGAGAAGCTGTGGATGCCCCATCCCTGGAGGTGTTCAAGGCTAGGTGAGATGGGGCCCTGGCCAACCTGATCTAGTGGGTGGCATCCCTGCCCATGGCAGGGGGGTTGGAACCAGATGATCTTTAAGATTCCTTCCAACCCAAACCATTCTATGATTCTATGATTCTGTCCTACAGGTGCCACTGGCTTCACTGTGAGCAGGTGTGGTTCCCTGCCTTGGAATATCTGAACAACAAACAATAAAACTGTAAGTGTTCCCTAGACCCAGATCTGTTCTCTAACAGCAGAGAAAGGTTTCAAAAGTCTTCAAAAGGTGAATTATTAAATGAGAGGAAAGCATTTTTCAAACCGTGGTAGAAGTTGACCCGTGACCTGGTGAGTGGTGATTTGCATATTTTGAATTATCTGAACATTTTTTACATCCTTGGGTTTCTTTGGGATTCATAAACCACTTTGCTGAAGGGTGCAATTACAGGGGAATATTAGAAAAAGCACAAAAAGCACTTAGGCACTTGCTACCTGTTGAAATATTACAGGAGATGCCCGCCTTTCCTCAGTGTAGGCTTTAGGGAAACAGACTGAGGGTGCTTATTTTTCACACCTCCACAGAGGAGAGGAGACAGTATGACTGCACAGTCTGATAAGCCGTTTTTGTTGTTGATGTAGGTTACCTCTTCTGCCCTGCTACAGCTGTTTGTTACTCCTTTACTTTCCTGGCCACTGGTCACCTCTGAGGCACAACACCTCAGCTCTGCTGCTGTAGTTTTGCCTGATCATTCTCTAAGCCCGTTCTGTTGAATGATCCCGTTTGCCTTTACCAAAAACAAAACTAAGGCCCTTTATAATAGGAAGGGGCTTTTAAACCTGAGTGTTAATGACACCATCAGAGGAATGATTAAACCAGAAGAACTAATTTGGCAGCAATATCAGATGGTGACTGGAGTAAAATAATGACTGAACTCATATCACCAGTACTCCACTCAGTTTGTCTGTCTGGGATCCTATGTATTGTGGATGCTACACGTGAACTTGTTCTTGAACCAGTTTCTGCTTGTGCCTTAGGATCCATATGACAATACATCTCTGTGAGCTTTCCTACCTAGCTGTTCCAAGAAGCAGTATTTGGTTTGATATTTGCAGCATAGAGATTGACTGGAGAAAGAAAGCAAAATAAACTGTTTTTTGCTGGTACATGAAGAAAGCAGAAGGAAAGAAATGTTATTGTTCTTAGATAGACCTGAAAGTAATATCATTGTACAGATAAAGAAATATTTGGAAACACATTAGCACTGCAATATTCCAGCTGGGACATGGAAATAACTTGTCTTGTTGGTGCTCATTTTCAGACAACAGAAATGAAATCATGTCTCCAGCATGGAAAGGTCAGCCAACAAGATTTTGCTAAATTCATCAAACTGTGCTCCCCACTGAGCAGATCTCACTGGTGTGCACTAAAGTAACAGAGGGGCTGATGGTGTGTTCACCCAAACAGCACAATGTGGCCAGAATAGAAGCTGAAAAAAATGCATTGATCTTTTCAACTCCTGTGTACTGAGAAGTAGGATTCCCTAGCTGAAACTTAGCATATATCTTTCTTTCCTCCCCCATCTTTTATCTGGCAAAAAAACTCTTAATGGCTTCAGAGAGAAACCACTGTTCCAGCCAGCATCACCTGGCAGAAACAAGACGCAAGAAAGTTCTCCAAGATTTCAGTTCAATATTTTTGTTGAGCAATAGAAGTCCAACCTGCCTCTTCTCATGAAACAAAGAAGAAAAAAATCATTCAGTACAAAACTGTGTAAGGATATCTTTACACATTTTGAAACTGGTTCAAAGCTACAACCATAATTGTCACAGCATCCACAGATTAGATGACATTTACAACAGTTTTTAATTAAATTTACTTAATTTAGATATTTATCAGCCAGAATCCATTGGCACACTTTCTTCCAGCTTTTTTAAAGGTTAAATGAGCAATATGTGTAATGAGGTCTTTAAGGGAATACAAATTGTGTCAGTCTCAAATTATCCTGAAACCCAGTACTGTGCTGGAGGATTTGTAGAGTCCTGGCAGAGAGGAAGGTGCCTCCTGTTAACTCTGCTCACTCTGCTGACACCAGAGTGCAGTGTCCGACCTTCACGCTGGCTGCTCCTGCCCAGGTCGGAGCGTGTGATGTGATCGCAGCACTGCTATTTGGCTCCAGGATAATAATACATGCACAGCTCCAGCCTCTCATAAATGGCACTCATATTGCTGCTTCCAGGGATCTTGAAGATGCTGTGAGGTAGTGGATGAGGTTGATTTTGTTAAAAACTCCTCAGGAGTCACTGAGCTGGGACAGGACCTTCTGTAGTGTGGTGCAGTGGCAGTAGTGAAAGAGAAGTGCAAGCCTGGCTGGCTGAGGAGGTCTCTTGCACCTCTGGAATAGCTGAAATGCTTTGGTGAGGTCAGGTTCAGGGGGAGGAGAGCAAGGAAAGGAATGCTCTCTTCATCCCCAAGCTGAGCACCAGTCCTCTTCTTCCTTTACATCACGGTGAGCCTTCTGTACACATCTACTGCAGCATTCAGCATGGCACTACCGCACCTTTTAAGGAGTATATGGTGAAGCGTGTCTTGGAAAGAACATGATCACAAGCCAGCACAAAGCAGAATGAAATGCATTACTCTGAAAAGGGCAATTACAGTGAAACTACATATGAGAGCTGCAGATGGACGCAATATGTAGTTGAATGACTAACAAGGAAACACAGTAGATGGCCTCCTAACAGCACATGGACCATATGGTATAGCAAAACTTGGGGAATCATTCTCATCAATGTGGCAGTTTTATAAACGCCAAGGTAAAAAAACACATAAGCTCTTTTGAAAATCCCACTGAGTATCTCGTCTCAAGCTGACAGATTTTTTCAAAGCTAGCCTTATGGGTTCAGACATTGCAGCATTGAAAACGATGAGAGTAAGATAGTACAGAACAGAAGACTCCCAGTGAAAGTCCACACAAGATGGTAGAATTCCACTAAATTCAGCATCACTGAAATTACTAAATCCAGCATCAGCACTGTTTAGATTTTGGTCAAGTTATTTTCAGATTAGTTTTTACTTCTTCACGCAATTTGGTAGTAATAAGTTGCATCTCATAACGTAGAATACTTAATTACCTTCCATGCAAGAAATAATCAACCCTGATTCTTTCTGCCTGACAATGTATTGCAATTGTGCAGGAGTGGCCTTCTCCATAAATAGCTCACACTTGTTTAAATGTACCATCCACTGAAAATAAATACTCAGAAAATCTATGCTATCAGATACTGGGCATGATTGAACTGACCTTGGGAGAATTAGTGGCAAAGAATAACTGGGGAAAAGGGGCTCCGAAGTGAACTTCCTTTTGCATTACCCATACATGGGTAAAATCAGAATTATTGTTGGATTATAGGCTTCTGGGCTTTTTAAAGAGAACTTGCAGGCACTATGGATAAAATATAAATGACATATCCTTGTTTTGGTCCCAACTGTAACGAGTGTTAAGCAGCTTTACTTCCACTCCATCTGCAGAAAGTCCTTGGAACTAGAGAGAAGCATTCATCCATTCCTTACAGCTAGTGTCAGTAGGGCATGATTAAACAAGCAACACATGTTGAAAACTTACTTTTGCATTTCTTTTGCTGGGATTTTTCAGAACTCATGGTAGACCTGGGTCCTCCAGCACATGACACTAAGCTGAGTTACATGCCTCTGCTTGGGCATGCAGGCTAATTACTTTTGCTCCTGACCGTATGTCTGCTACAATCTTTAGGTGTTATTGTCTGATAGTGGAGTTCTCAGGTTGTATTGGTAGCTTCTTGTAAAAAGCTGTGGCTGAAAGATATGAACCGGATCCTTGTGATGGGTTCAGCAATGGTACTGAACATCTAAGTCTTTGCTCAGCTTGTCACTTGTCTTTGACAGTGTCAAAAGCACCACTCTGAAATCTGAGGTCCTGAGCTCACCGTGTGTGTCTTATTTGATACTGATTATCTTAAACAGTCTGACAAGACCCTGGGAAATGGAAACATGACATTTATTATTCTGCAGAATGAAGGATTTTATGTTCTAGCATATTTTTGGCAAAATACAGTAAAAGAGTCACATTTAGGGATATAGCAGACAGCTCTTAAGCAATATGCTAACTTATTTCTTTCTGTCCAAACCGTAAGCTATATGACAGCTGCCTTTCTAATGAGAAAAATGCAGTAATCATTACTTGTGCGTAGTGGTTGGCAACAGTTGTTTGAATTTCTGGTGAGCATAACTCTCTGATCTGTTTTTCTTGTGGTAGTTTACATACAGTTTCTAAAGTTTGCATTGTTAGTCATACCTATATTTAGAACGTTCATTAGTGATGACTCAATACAAGCAGAAAAAAATAAAGAGAAAAGATACGACTGTAAAACTCAGTAGTGGTGAGAAAAAAATTGTATCCTAAATTTCACTCTGTGGTTGTGTGCATCTTGATTTCCAATTGGAATTAATTTCAGCAGTCAAAAATGTTTTTAAAATAATTGGCAGTGCAGAGAAACTCATTTATAAGCTGATTTTTATACACTGATTTTTGCTTAATTACTGTAAGTACTTTCTTTCCCTGATTAAAAAGGAGCTAGGGTAGCGTAAGGCAAATATATTCAGTTATTTACTTTAAGTAAAGAGATCTGATTTGTCAAGTAGAAGAGGAGGTGGGATGTTGGTTCAACTTTTCATCAGAGAAGGGACAGTAAGTAAAGTCAGGTTTTGCTGAATTGTTTGGTGGTATTTTTGGAGAATATAGAGAACTCATATAGAAAAAAATATATATATTCTTCTCCCCTCCTCTCCTGAATACTCCTGAGAGTGGCCTTTTCACGTTGGCTTAGGAAGGCCAGGAAGCTTCGTGCTGGTTGGGGCCTTTACCATTGCTGTCCCAAATATCACAGCAGTGTTCAATTTGAGTGAGCCAACACGTATGGATTTCCACTGCGATGGTAAAGAAACTGCAGATGGGATGGCACAGCCAGGTTTGGTTGGCCTGAGCCCTAGTTCATTGCGTCAAATTGGGTGCCCCTTCCAGAAAACTGCCTGTGCTCATTTCTGCTTTCCCTTGCCTTGCTAGAAAAGCACCATGGTCCTCCAGCCTGAAGGTCTCCCTGCGATCACACTGGCTCTCCTGTCAAGAGCTGTGACCTTCAACAGATAAATGAAACATGGACGGCTTAAGAAAAGGTTGCAAAGATCTCTCTTGCAGCCTCCCAGTCTTTATGTAGCCACCTGGGTCTTTGATCTTCTGCAGTATTTCATATTAATAATCAATAAAGTACACAGTGTTTTTTTTTTTTACAGAAAGAAATCTACTTTGAAGCAAAGAAAAAAGTTATTTTGAAAAGAAGGGAACAGGCAAGGAGAGGAAAGAAAGATACTGCCAAAAATAATATGTTTTCCTCATCTGTATCTTGAAAGCATCATGGATAAATTGTTGTTAGCATGTGGATGATGTACGACACTGACCTAATTCTGCCTTCATCTTTATTCCAGTACTGCCCTTTGACTTACTCGGTGAAGGTGGAAATGCAAAGTTTCAGCCAATTTCCTAAAAAAGGAGTTCCCCAGTTTCTGCATTATTTTGAGGGTGAGATGCTGCCCAGAACTAATTCAGTTGGTTGGGTACTGCAAGGTCACTCCTAGACATATTTCACAAGAAAAGATGAATTTATAGTTGGTCTAAATTAGTGCAGCTTCAGTGAAGTCAATTGAATTACTCTTGCTCAGTTCAGGTCTTATAGCCAGATTGCCTCTGGAATATGAAGTATATCTTGTCTACTATCAGTAGCAAAGCAAATTTAATCTTTCTAGGTGATAAAGAAGAGAGGCCAAGACTTTATTTCAAAAGGTAAGAAAAATGAACATACATTTGAAGGTGCACTGAGGAATATTTAAATGACAAAATCCTGCAGAAAACGTCATGTCACTGATGTAAGGAAAAAAATTGCATCTACTCAGATACCCCGGAGCAGACAATGGGGTCTGGGGGCGGTGGCTAGCTGGAGGGCAGCAATACCTGGCGCTGGGCTCTGTTACCGGGCAGGAGATGCAGCGGGGGCAATTGGTCACCTCTCTGGGCAGAAAGCTCCCCACGAGTGGGAAGGGGGAGCTCAGATGATCACCGGCATGGTCACAAACATGCTGGTGCAGAGCCGTGCAAGACCCCATTGTCTTTTTTGACCCAGGAAAGTATTTTTAGAAGGACGTGCTCGCTGGTGATTAGTTCATGCAGCTAGTTCAGTTTTCAACCACTCTTCTCATAGCTGAGGACACACAGTAGACATGCAAAAACTCACAGCTTATGTGAGGTGTCCGAAAATTAGCCTCTGCAGATTATTTCTTTTAATGAAATGTCTGTAGCATAAATACCAAAGCACCCAGAGATAGAAGCAGTCGTTATCCATCTACCCATCAGCAAATTCAGCATTAAAGGGGGACCAAAAGGCTGCATATGTATGCACACATAAATCCAGATACACAAGTGGATGGTGCCTAGCTGAAAAGTCCCAGCTTTGGGTGTATTTTGCTATCCTAACAGACAAACAATCATTCTGGGGCACATGAGTATACTTTCCTGAATATTTTCCTAATCAACTCAGTTTTCCGAGTGCTAGGCTTTAGTGAAATATCAGAGTTACTCACCAAGTGCTTTTTGGGAGGGCTGTGTGGCAGTAACACAGAGGGAAAATATTTTCCCTTGCATTATATATAACAACATTTTCTGGAGATTATGAATGACTTCTGATATTTTTTTATGTTTATATCCCTGAGATGGATGAGTGGAAAGTGAAATAGTTCCTCATTATAGTTTAGTAAGTAGCTCCAGAAAACAAGCCAAAAAAAGAATGTTTACCTCCATTTTGAAATGGCTTTAAGACTACCACAGGGCACTGCATTTGCCAGGAAAGGGTACACAAAATAAAAAAGCAAGAAGAAGATGCTAGAAATTATTTCATAACATCTAACCCATCTGCAGGAAACAGAATGGTCCAAGGGGGTGCCCTGTTTTGTCATGAAGTAAACCTTGCTGTTGTGAATTAAATCCAAATGCCTGTGTTTTCATATGATACATTGCCATTTAACAAAGGAAGAGGTTTTGTGAAGTGCTGCACCCAAGGAAATAATTCTGAACAGAAATTTGATGCAAATATCAAAGCTGCGCCAGAATGCTTTTGGTCCAAAGTATTTATTTCTTGTGGAGGCACTGTAGGATTTTGACAATGTTGACAAATCTCAGATTTTGGTTTTGAGATCCAAGAACGGACTAATAAAATAGGTAACAGCTGTACATTTTAGTATGCAGACTACCATTACCATCCACTTGTATCTTCAAGGTGGACGTATTTTCCCAATAAGTTTCAAATATGTCTTTAAAATGCAGTTCAGAGAAAAAAAAAAAAAGGACTTTTATGCTGTTATTCTGGGGTTTCTGCCATCACGATGACATCTAGCTCAAATATATTCTGTTTACCAGCAAGAGAAAAAGGTTTCTAGCTGCCAGCCTGGACTGGGATTAAGGTGGTGGCAATGGGAGAGTGCTTGGGTCACCTCTGGGGTCAGCAGCATGTGTCAGCTGTAAAAGGAACTTTTGCCCCAGGGTAAAGGAAGAAGATAAAACTCTCAGTTCATGTAGTTATCAACTTCCCTGATTCCTGCCCTTGTATTTCTGTTTTATGCCGTTTCCATGCAACGTAGGATTCAACAAGCTAGAAAGATGTTGCTATCAAAATGCCAGCCCTTTTTTCAGCAAAGCCACTGGGTGAAGGTCTTCTGCTCAGCTAGCGGTGACTGGCTATGTTTTTTTCACAGACATTAAGAAGGAGATCCTTCAAAAGAATAACACTGCTTCTCATTTAGTGATTTCTTTTAAAATAAAGTTTCTTCATGTTTACCTCCATTTTTGGGTCACCTTACTTGGCTTAACCACACTCCATGTGTCAAAATGTCACCTTGCACAGCTCTGCTGAAAAAAAGGGTGAAAAATGAAACCCACCCTCTGCTGAGAGAGTCCAAGTGTATCCTTCTCAGCAACGGGGAGAAGGTTCCCATCAAAGTAAACCGCATCAAATACCAGCAGTGCTGCCGCTGCTAGACTTGCAAGGTCCATTTAATCTCCAGTTGATGAGAGCACCTCAGAATACATACTGATACGTGCCAGGATACCACAAATGGACTTAAAAGCCAGAAGACTAAAGTGTCCCTCAGAAAAAAAAACATAGCACAAAAATAGGCTAAATCTCCCAAGAGACAGAAAAAACAAATCACACTTCAAGAGATATTAAATGCCTCTGCAGGTTTAAAGAGGCTGTGTCAACCTGTGTGGGCTCCTGAGAGCGCCCAGTGCTGCCTGCTCCTCCTGAGGATGGCTCTGGGGTTGGAGCTGTTTTTGTCAGAAAAAAAAAAAAAAGCAATTAATATCTGATTTGGGTACAAAGTCGGTGCATGGGATGCCTTGGCATGACTCTGGCCCCATGTGTGCTCCCTGGTGCAAGGCCCCCATTTGCAGCACTGGGCTGGATGCAGGGCACCAGGCGGGCAGTGGGGTGGGCTGGAGGTCCAGGAGGGGTGGCAGTGGCCAGGGCCACCGTTGCAGAGCTACGCCACAGGTATGAGCCCTGGAAACCATGCCACCAGGCACCACCACAGTAGCTCTACAGCTACTTTCCATTAGCCATGTCTGATATAAGTCCGCAAGTAGGGGGATGAGAAACTGGGACTTCTATTTTAGCCAGCTCTGACGTGCAGCTACCCTGTGTTGCAGTTTGCCTTTCTCTTTAAAATCCTTCCAGGCTCCACTGGGGCAAAAGGCAAGCCACTGTGCTGGAGCACGCAGATGCTGGGGTGGTTTTGGCACATAGCATGAGGTCTGGGGGAAACTCCTTTAAAATCACGTGTTTTTTAACACGACAGAGCTGAGATTTCTGGCTCCCCTGGTTAAACCACAAAAGAGGGGATGTGCTGTCACTGCTCACGCACTGCTGCAACCCTGCTCGGTGCAGTCAGGACCGCGTTCTTCGCTTGTGCTCCCAGATAGGGTGCCTGTCCTTGAGTGCATAATCTTTACTCAGTGCCTGGTACAGCTGAATCAAACTGCAATCATGTCTTCCCACTGCGTCTCCGCAGGTTGGTAGCCACAGACCTTGATGCAACGAGGCATTACTAATTAGGATGACTTTCTCCTTTTCAGCTTAATAAAAAATATGCTCTATCCACAAGTGGAACTGAGAGAAGTACACTTCAAGTGGGGAGGGGGAAATCTCCAAACCAGATTTTACTACCTTCGGTGGGAAAAAAAAAAAAGACAGAACAAAGCCTAGGTAATTAAAAATTGCAAATTAGAATACTTTGAAAGGTGTTCATTTCTTATGGACTTGAACCCTCTTTAGCAAGCCAAGAGGATAATGTCTCCTGTTCTTCCAAACTTCTATACGTTTGGCATGTGTCACTGCATATCCAGGAGTGGGCTAATTAAAATTGTTTTGTTGCTAATGATAGTGCGTTTTCTTTCACTAAAGAGTTCAAACTACAGCCTTCCTCTTGATCTGCTGTGAGATTTTTTAATCTGTAAATTAGAAAAAAAAAAAGCATATGCCCTTTTAATGCCTATAAGAATTTGAGCTCGTTAATGCAAGAGGAAAAAAAAAAGTAGGATTTCTATTATAGCTGTTCTTTAATTATGGAACAGCATGTGCGAGAAGACTCTTTACTCATAACTGTGTCCTCAATTCTATTACAAATTTTAGTGGAGAATGCATGTAATAGAAAAACAGCAATAGACTGTGGAAATTGTCCAGAGCCCTGCTCTCCTAGGGAAAAGATGCCAATGGTATTTTTGTACTGCTACTCCTCAGCAGCCTCTTTGCACTTTCCTCCAGGTTACATGCACAGCATGACTCACTGCCTGATGGTTTCATTGAAACAGAAAAATATAGACACAGTAATGATTGCATTCAATCATAAACTACAATCAATACGGCAGAGTTTAAATGTTCTGTGCCCTAGCAGGTCACTACAGGGTCCCCCCCCCCTTCCCCATCTTATTCCCTGAAGAAATGATTTTTCATTTCTAAAGGATAACAGTTGTTCCAAGTGATCTAGCAGATGTAGTTGAGTCTCTCAGAATGAAATATGTAGGTCAGAGCAAGAGGCATTCATTGTTTTCTTTGATGTACCTTCATGTCAGCCTTTCTTTGGATGGAAAAGCCACTTCTCAATACTTACTGAGTGCCTCGTGGGAGTCTGGCTGGAGGAATCTTGCAGTAACCCCCCCACAAAGTTCATCTGGGGGCAGCTGGTGGGCAGGGATATTTGCGTTCAAGCCAGAGACTCCGTGGCCTTTTATTTATGGATGCCAGGGTATAAATCTCAATCTAGTTCTCAAGTGAACACAATTATCTCAACAAAATCTTTTTGTGTGTGTGTGTACATTTCAACACCATTGCAGAGTTTGGCAAACTCTCAGTCTCTGATGAGAAACTACTCTCAGGAGACCCAGGCGAGACTGAAAGTAGGATGGGGGAGAGGAGGGAAACATAGCCAGGTCAGGATGCAGGGAGCCTCTCCAGGAGAAATAATAAACTTGACTTTTGGCCTTTAGAGACATCACATGTCCCATTGCCAATCATGATTCCCTGGGGGAAATATCCTCTTCTCGATGCCGGTAAAAAATCTGGTTTAGTGTTAAGTATTATCTGCTCTTTTGCATTATCTTCAAAGGAGAGGAGTCCAAAGTAGTCACTTCTTCCCCACAATGCTGATGCTTGAACAAAAAACACTGCTGCAGCATCCCCTTCCCATCGCAGGTCAGGAGACATCCCCCACCATGTACTGATTCTCATCCCAGCAGACTCGAATTCCAGCTTTCTTAATAACCACCCTGCACTAGGAGCTAACAAAAAAGGTTTTCCCTTTTCCTGTGAGCAGTGGTAACTGCCTAAAGATGAAAAATAACTCCCAGAAGGCCAGTATAACATGAAATCATGCCAACAAACCCTAAATAAAGGTTGCAGTTCCAACATGTCTTCTGTTACACTTGGGATGTACAGCTAAATGACAGCTGAATAAATCAAACCCCTGGAGCTCCATCATAACGATCAGGTTAAAAGTGTTATTATCTCATTTTAGCTAAAAGTTCTGATTCATACTTTTTTTTTTTTTTCTCAAACCTGGGAGATCTTGGATTGTATGCCACTCATATTAGAGCTGAAAAAGGACTAGTGTAACTTTCTAAAAAACAGCCTTTTTTTTTTTTTTTTTTTTTTGGTCATAAATCAGTGTTCCTAGTTTCATTCGGCTGCCTGTCTCCCTTTCTTCCTCTCCCCCTGTTTCCTCCTCCCACTCGTTAGTCTGTTCAGCACCTTCGGTGAGTCACACAGAGCCGGCTGACAAGTGAAGTCAAGTTCGACTTCATATAAAGTTACTGCAGAGCCCTTCTGCCGTGCGGTTTGCTGAGTGCTGCTCCGGCTCCAGCTCCCTCCCCTGAACCCAGAGATGGACCTTCACCTCTGAGGATGTGCATTTGGGACCACGAGTCCCCAGCCACACCTGGAAATGTGAATTGTGGGCACTGATGCGAGTCAACTAGCTCACGCAGAAGATTGTATGTCAAAAGCTGTAATTTACACCCCTTGCCAAAAGGCTGGGAGCATGGATCTTGAATTATGTCAGGTTAATTTAAGCCTGAGGGAATGAAGGAATAGTCCCAACACTGGTTAACTCTCAACTCCTATCTTTCCCCTCAGCTGAATTATATACCCTTAAAATTTCCAAAATGGATCTTCCCTTATCATATGGAGTGTCAGTACAGGACACAATATTTAGGTCACGATAGCTCATTGTACAACATTTCCTGAAGCAAGGACTAGGAGCTGCATTCTGCAGCCCCATTTCAGCAAGGTCTATAGGCATGTGCCTAACCTTAAACACACAGTGATCCCTGAAAAAATAACAAAAGACTATGACAATCCATGTGCTAATAGATGTGAGGTTTGTGGCAGTTTTACTGGTTGTATAGAACTGTACGAAAGCAGATTTTAGTGCATGATGCAGACTCCATGCTTTTAAGTGTCTGGCTTAGATTTTGTGGTGTCTGAGCAATAGTTCCCTGGCCTCAGGAGAGGCACCCAGCCTGCCCAGTCTGGTAACTGGGAATCTGATTCTGCCACTGGGGAGGATAACTGGTGCAGAAGGGCACTCCAGAAGTCTTCTCTGTTGAGCAGGGAGTTGGCACAATGCAGGCAATGGTCTAGAGACCTCCCCTATAGTATGAGGAGCTGGTTCTTGACCGCTTACCAGCCTCCTTTGCCTGCAGGATCTGGACAACACAGTCCTCTCGTCCACAAAAGGCGCTGATAAGCAGTGGTGTTGTCATGTGCCTCTGAACTGTGCAGCGTCGAGTTTGTGCTCATGAGAAGCCTTGGGGCTTTCTGCCTTTTCCAGCCTGAGGAGCTGGTGGGGTGAGCTGATCACGTATGCACGGGCTCTCCCTCTTTGTGCATCTTCTAGGAGCTGGGGAGGTGCTACCCCTTCACAGTGGTTATGGGTCCAGTCTGGGGGGTTCCTGCTTCTTGCACTCCTCATAATTTTGTCATGTGACAGTTAGTATGGAAAATCAGAAACAGTCTTGGGAGCAAGTGTGGGACCTCCCTTCTGCCCCTTTTTAATGCAGAAGCCCTCACACAAGAGTTACTCACTACAGCATTTTCCTATTGTGTTTGCTCTGTTTCCTCTTTAGCCTGGTGGTAAGCCAGAGCTAGCAGGTTCAGACCTTTATCCTGGAGATTTATGACCTAGGATTTTCCCTGGATGTTTATGCAGACGGTGCCCCTCACTGCTACAGCTCCTGGTGCCGAACTCCAGTCCCGTGCCATGGGCTTGGGTGCCGGTTGGACACCCTTGGGTGCGTAGGTGCTACCCTGCCCCAGAGCAGCTCCTAGGCCAACTAGGAGGTGCCTGCTGGGATTCTGGGGCTTTCTGAGCAGGTGCCTGCATGGTACCTCGGTCCCAGCACAGATGGTAATGAAGCAGTCTGGATCTTGCCATTAGTGCTCAAACCTTAAATCTAAGTCTATTCTTGCTGTTGCAGAAATGGCAGTAAATCCTCATTTCACTTTTAGCAATGATGTAATTTTATGACTCCTATAGGTATAGCTATTAACAAGGCTTAGAGAACTCTTAAATATACTCCTTTTTCCAAAGCCTGGCTGGTTTGTTACCAGGAAAAGAATCTTTTAAGTCTGGGATTGATTACTGCTTGCTCTTTTATGTATGTTTAAGTATTAGGTCAGTTCTGAAAGATGCATAAATTACTGAAACCAAACTGTTGAGTTAATAAGAATGATATTTTCAAACTCTTATGGTTCCATTTTAAGTTCCCATGCTATTAATGCCAGCTGAATAACTTACTGTAACTGAAATGCACCACATTCAGGGCTAAATTATGCTAAAATAGGTCAAGCAGCAGAGAAGGCAGTTATTTTGACTGAACTAGGGTTAACAAGATGCATGTAACAAATGCCTCAGGAGAACAATCACATGCGCTTGCTGCACATGATACCACAGCAGGATACCCATAGCTTCAGGTTCCAGCTAAATGGCATCATGGTGTGCTCTTTCGGGCAAGAAAATAGTTTTACAATTGTTTGAATATGATCCCCTCAGTTTATGTGATGTAACCTGACAGTTTAAAGGGTCCCGTAAGTACGTTTTCACTGAAGCCTATGCAACTTCTACATACTCAACTAGGCTGTTTTTAACATAAAGCAGAGGGAGAGCAAAGAAGTAATTAATGAAAGAGCTGATACCTTCTGAGACTCCTGGCATGACAGTATGCCCAGCTGTCTTTCCACTTCTTTCTGAGTAAAGAAAGAAGAAGTCAGGTGGCAGAAATTAGCCTGAGGTATTAAAATTGGACACAAGCTGACGGAGTGCATATGAACATCCTTGGACTTTATGGTAAAAGAGATGAAATACACATCTGGTGTTAGTCTTCTTGATATGGAAAGGAAAGGAAAGGAAAGGAAAGGAAAGGAAAGGAAAGGAAAGGAAAGGAAAGGAAAGGAAAGGAAAGGAAAGGAAAGGAAAGGAAAGGAAAGGAAAGGAAAGGAAAGGAAAGGGAAAAAGCTTTTCTTGTAATTTCTTTGTTTTTTTCAGCAGTCAGTTCCATATATCATATATGGAACATTCTACAGTATCTATTTCCCCTTGCCTTNATTTAACATAAATACACACTTTATGCATATAAGCTTTTTTCCTTCCCTTCCCTTCCCTTCCCTTCCCTTCCCTTCCCTCTTGTTCCTTTTTCCTTTTTCCTTTTCAAAAAGCTTCTGTTATGAATAGCTGCACTTGCTTTTTATATACTTTCACCACATCTCTATGTTAGGGAACAAATACCTTACAGTGGAAAAATGAAGCAGAAGAAAACATGTAGACATATTGATTGAACCTGCTCTCACCAAGCACCTGGGCCCTAATACTTCTATGTATACACTCTGTGCATAAACAGATTCTGCCTCTAATATGCCAGGTGCACATCCTTTTTCAGAAAGTTGACATGTACACTGAATATTAAATTTAGGAACATTTATGAATGTGTATTGGAATTTGCTTATCCAAGAGCACTGGATGTTTTTCTGTGAAGCTGTTTGATGATACTAAGTGCCAAAATGTTAAAATTTTCCAGTCTTTATAGCTGTGTCCATTTTTATGAGGGGTTTTGAATTTATTATTTATCTGAGCAGAGAGACAGAGAGGGAACAAACACTTACTCTAGGAAAGTCTCTTAAAGAAACTGATTATATAAAGAAATAAGCTTTCTACTGTAACCAGAAAACTGTTTTATTCTATTTTTTTTCACTGAGAGTTTCTGTAGCTTTTTCACATCTAGCCGGGCTGCTTTTAATACAATGTATGGAGAGTGCAAAGAAGTCATTGATGAACCGTCATTCCACCTCCAGCTTCACATGATGAAAAACAAGTTCTAAAATCCAACAGAACTGTTTTCCAAATGGAAATGCTGATTCAACAAAACCAATAATGGTGGCTGGATTACTTTATCAGTCCTGTTCAGGGATGATAGGTATTTTTTTTCTGCCAATGATGCAGGAAGCTCAATACCAGTACTACTATTTTGACTTTTATTTCAGAATGGAACATACTGAAATGCTTTGATTATTTGTAATATACCAGATTATGAGTCAAAATGTTTTAATCTTGTCCTATGTCAATGTTTTATCTTGTCCTAACAATGTTTTATCTTGTCAATGTTTTAATCTTGTCCTAACCCAAGGCTATGTCTAAGTGGAGTAGGTTGTTAAATTTGTAAGAAAACACTCTGTATTATTGTCCTGCACAAAAAAAATAAATAAATAAATAAATAAAAAATCAGGAGATTCTGTTTTTTTTCTGGGAGTTCTGCAGCATGTAGACTTTTCAGCACTTCAGACTTTCTGACCAGAGGGGAATTCCAGGTTTTGGACACTGGAAATTCGGTGTGTGTGTGTGTGTGTGTGTGTGTTACTGCCTGTGACAGCTTTGTTTAATTTTATTGTTGAAATTGGTTCAGAATGAGGGTTTTAACATTGTCTTCCTTTTTCAGTCTAGGATCTGGCAAAAGACCTTTTTCTTCTTGTTTAGAAGCTATCACAGTCTGCCTCTGATAAACCGAACAGGATTCACCTACCTTGAGACAAAATTTCCTTTACTATAAATGAAATGTGCAAATTATCTATGATAATTAGACTTGACCCAGTTACTGGATTTGGGAACATCCTTCTATCTTGCCTAGAGCTGAATGTCCCTACAGAAAGCAAATCTCACTGTTAAGGCAGGGTATAATCAGGGTTAAAAACCTTTCATCAGAGACACAAAAAAAAGACGTAACCGAACTAGCACTATTTCATTGCCTGACACTGTCTGTTGCTTTTTTCTGCACAGTGAATTATTCATTACTAATGATTTAGTTCTCTGACTTATCTACATGATGACAACTCCTCTCCCCTCCTGCTACATACACACCCTACCATAACAAGAACACTTATGACAAATAGTGATGTCATGTCCTTAAACTTATTTAATAAGTATCAGCTATGAATCAAACGCCTCAGCTAATCCTTTCTCATCCATCTTACAACTTCAATGCGTTGCAGGGTATCAATGGCCGAGTATTACCACCTTTGCTTGGAGATAAGCCCCGTGTACACAGCAGTGTAATAATGCCTGATGGGAAACGCATGCCCAGGAAAACCCCCGCAGCAAGATCGCATTGTACTAAGAAATTCCGTTTGTTGGCTGGCTGGCTTCAGAAATGTTATTTATCCCTTTTGAGCTTCCAAGTTAAAATGCAGGGGCTTATCTGCTGGGAGCATAATCTTGTACCAAACCAGCAAGACGTTTAGATTCTGTTGAACTCTCTGAGAGTTACCATCATGTTCTTAGCGCAGACTTTGGGATTAGCTGACATATACTCCCTAAACTTGCATTTTGGGGGGTTTTCTGGTCAATAGAGGAAAGAAAGGAAGAAAATATTGTTGTGCTACAAGAGTCTTTTTTTTTTTTTAGTAAGAAAACACCGAATAAGGGTGCATAAAATGCAATTTCTTTCAGTGCTGTACTCTCTGGGATTTGTGGAAAAATACCATGATTCTGTCCAAAGCTACAATATTAATGGCCATTGGTATAAAGTGCAGGTTAGGGACATCCTTGTGATAAAATATAAATATTAGTAAAATTCCTACTCTATCTACAGGTCCCAGAAGCAAAAATGTGCTTCTGCCAGTAGAGTTTGTACCAAATTTGTGATCAAAACCAAAAGGCACATCTTCCAGGAAAAAAAAGCTGTGGCTATGGGGTGAGATTGTGTCAGCACATGGATGTACCCATACTGGCAAACCCCCTCCAGTGTGGACAAGACCTGACCCCAGAACAGTCTAACACAAACAGGTATTTATTTACCTGCTTATACAACTTTGCAATCAGAAGGAGAAAGTGAAATAACTCCTCTGGATTGGAAATATAATGGTTAGCCTGAAGGAGGGAAAAAAGAAGCGTGTGCTAAAGAAGCTCCTCCAGGCTGGGGTGGGTGCTGGGAAGCTGAGACAACCCGTTTTGTTCAGCCAGCTCTTACACCAGATGCTTGGCATTAGTACACTCTCAAAAGTACTGTTTCAAGCTAAAACTCTATTTTGAGGTTGTTGAAGTAAGGAAGCCTCTCAACATTTTTTCATTTATGATTTATGAGGGCAGTTGAGCCCTTGGTACAAAATTAAAGGCTGAATAAGAGACTCTGGAAAGAGGCAGGACCAATGAACTAAGTTTATGATTAAGTGCCAGAAACCTCCTGAAGCCTAATTCCCTTTCTATATTAATATGTCACTTGACCTTGGGCAAGTTTTTTACCTTACAAAAGTTTCTTTTGTCTGCTGATAAAATTTGCAATACTAAATAAGCCTGGGAATGAGGACGCATTCATTTCTGTGTGTAAACTATTTTGAAAACCAAGACCACTTGTTATGTGTAGTAGGCAAGTATTTCAGTCCAGTTCTTTATATAGTATTTGAAGAACCATAGGCTTGTACTGACTAACCCAGTCATGGTGCCACACTGTAATAAATTAGACCAAGGCAGCAGCTTGGATCTCCTTTTCTGTTACCTGACGTCTTCACAATCAAAGGAAAATACCACAAACTAATTCATTTACCAGCTGGAAAGATTAATGTAGGAACAGCGATGTCTTTATGCATTAAATCAGCCTGGAGTTTGTCTGTAGGGTCTGAAAAATCTGCGGTCACTGCTTCCATTCCTGGTTTTAGGAAGCTGGAAAAAATCGAGATAAATTAACCACACTTCTCCCTTAAAAACATGTCTCTAGGTTGCTTCCTTTGAGGAGGCATTCTTGGAAATTAACTAAACGGAGAAAGATTGCTGGAGATACGTGTTTTTTCCATGAGCAATTAGACCGCAAGCCACACATGGGGCTGGCTCTCCAGCTAGCCAGGGCTCGTCTTCGGGACTCCTGCTTTTCCCCAGCCTCCCGGAGCAGCAGCCAGCAGAGGCGGGTGACAAGCCGTGCCGCCCAGGGGACGACTGGCAGCGCCGGGGTCGGGATGAGCTCCCTGCAGCCGCACGCCCGGCCTGTCAGGCGGCTCCGCTGGGCGGCCAGCTGGTGTGAGGGAACCCAGGCCCCGGCCCCATGCAGTGGCCCGAGCCTCTCTCTCACTGCAGGCTTTTAGGTTACGAATGCGATCGCTTGGGCTTTCCAGCTCCCGGGCTTTCCCTTCTTTGAAATACTCAGAGCACCTCAGGACTTTTAATACCGGTATTTATTCCCCCAGCTGATTTGAATGCCTCAGGAAGGTATTTCCCTGGGACAGGCTGGGCACTTGGCTCCCGGAAAAGAAAATTCAGCAGAAACATCACTCTGCGCTCTGCAGCATCGGGCTCTCTCCATCCCTCCTGCAAGGCTTAGCACGCACCAGGACCCTCCTGCAACCTCTCTTGCCCCCCACCCCAACAAAGGGCCATACAGCAGCTTCCTACGCCGCCCCTGGGACCCGTCAGGCGAAGCCTCGCTCCACTGGCTGTCCAGGAACGACAGGTGAACGGGGCGAGCTTAAAACCAAGAGAAAACTACGAAGGAAAAGGTCATTTAAGTTTTTTCATTCAAAATGCGATTTCTTAAAAACCTCATAGAAAATATCCAACAGTCAACTGAATCANAAAAAAAAAAACAACCAACAAAACCCTCTTTGCTCTTAAACTCCTGTCACTGGCAGGAGGAAAATGATAGGTTATATAATCTATATTCTACTATTTAACAGATACTAAATATAGTTCAGTTACTCAGAACAATACAAAACATAATAATGTGAGAAACAGTGCCGAAGAGGAGAATACTGCCATTCTAGATAGAAGCATTTTTAGTGTTACGTTCCTCAGGAAGAACACCAAATATTTTTCTGAGTGACCTAATTTTCTTTGTCTGATCAAATGTGCCAGATGCTTCCTTATTCAGAGTTGCCACTCTAAGTGAAAAACTGTTTTCTGGCAGCCACTTGAAATCTTGTCTTCGGTTTTCTGTTAGGGATTATTATACAATCATTGCCCGGGCAGACTGAAAGCATATGGTAACGGGGCTGACATTATCTCTGCTATTTCAAAGTTCCCTAAGGATGTGTGGGCACAGCTACAGTCTCAGGTATAAGCCAGCCTCCCCAGCGCATTCAGAATGCCACCCAAACTCAGCAGTGACCACACAAGCTGCGAATGGAGAGCTTGGCAGCCTGGTTTCCGTCTCCTTCTCAGGGGTGGGAGGCTTCTTCTTCCTTTTGTATGTATGTCCACGACTCAGCCAGGAGAAAATGATAAGGGGTGGCTCAGTGCCATTTACTGTGCAGGTCCCAGGTACAATTGTGCCCTTTGCAACCCGGTTGAAGCTTGAAAGGCTGTATTTTGGTTTTTAGCCAGCCCGGTCTTACGTACTGTGTTTATTTCCTGCTTTACTAACTGACTTTTCTTGTCTTCTTTCTTGGGGGACTGTGATGATCATCAAGATTGATTTAACCTTTCCCAGTATTCCTGTTGCTGGTAACAGGGAATCAATATTTGTAGGAATAAAGAGCCAAAAAGCTGTGAGCAAGCCATATGCATCCCAGGTCACGGTTACGTGTTTTCCTGGCACCCAAGTTACCTGTCGCGGCTTCCAGGGTGCTGTGGACTTTCTAAGCCCTTCTGGCCCTCAGAGGGGGTATCTGCACCACTAAATAAGAGGGACACAGGTTGAGCTCAGGTACTGAACCCCTCAGTGTAGGTGCTCAACAAATATCTTCAGCTTGTTGCTGACTAACAGGAAGGCTACATTAATGAGTGCAGATGAATGAGCTTGCACATGCCCATACATCAGAAGGTGAGAATTTTGATTTTACTGTTGTCGTCATCATTTATTTTGTGCTGCCTTGCCCCTGGAGGCCCCAAACCTCCACTGCTCAAGAGGCAACCACCAAGGTTATGTCTCTACTTCTGACCAAGAGGGGACCAAGGGTGATGGGCAGTAGCAGAGGAGCATATGGGAGTTCCCAGAAGAGTTGGGTAGGGTAGAGGAGGCAAAACCTAGTGCTTTCTTATTCATACCGATTTTGGGGAGCAGACCTTGGGCTGACCAGTCCCCCAGTTGCAACAGCTCAGCACCAGGCCATGGAGCAATCTAGCAATCAAGCAGCATCCATGACTGGGAAGCTCCAACAAGAGATGCTTGGCTACACACATCTCTGGAGTAGTTTAACTACAGGTGTACACTTAAACCAGCATTGGCGAGTGACTAGAATTGTGGATGTTCAATAAACACTTAAGCACTTAAACCTAGTTTATTTCTGCATGGCTAAGTTGATTAGAAATTGATTTAAGATAAAAGAAAATGAGTTGCTTGTAAATTGTAGTATCTACATAGCCAATATATTCCTCTAAGAAAATCAGTAAAAGGTTGCACATTGACAAAGCCGTCATGGAAATGGAAATTATGTTTCCAACCCATTTAGATTTTAGTTTCTTTAACTTATTCTGAAGTATCAACAATTAGTAGTATCTACTGTCTCAACAAAAATAAGTAGATCAAAATCCAATCTCATTTTGCAAATTCTATGCACAAATATAATTCAACGTACATACATTTTTTTTTCCTTTCTGACTTAAATTAGCACCTATATACAGCTCAAGGAGCCCTGCAGAATTCTAAACAGGCAGTATTGAAATAAATAAATCTGTGAGATAATGCATTCTACAATATTCACAGCTGAGATTGCTCATTTTCTTCTAGACAGTCTGTAATTTTACTGTAACTTAATCATGACCCAGACTGTAGTATGGTTTCTTAACACATCACTACAGGCAAGTTGTCCTATTCATGCCCCAAATGAAAAGAAAATTCATATTAAAATACCAACAACTTGGAACAGAGACACCAGCTCAGTCATACCTGTAGCATCGGCAGGATCTATGAGATAGTCAGAGAAGCTACAGGAAGAAATTTAAAAATCTAAGAAGTATCAGCAGTGCTGGTTTTAACAAACTCTATCCCAGGGCAAAAACTCTGGAATTGTAATGGTTTTAAGTGCCTAGAAGCATACTAAAGGAATTCTATTAATAATTCCTCCCAGCCTGTCAGGTATAATAGAAACACCCTAATAAAGGCTTCCTGACTGTGAATTTGCTGTTCTGCTGTGCCATATTCCTTGCTGATGAAGGCAATTGGTTTCCACTTCTCCCCTCAAACCTGTCACCTACTCCTGATACCTTGGAGCCCTGCTCAGTGCCTCAACCGCCCTTGTTCAGGACCAAGCAAGCAAACGAAAAGAATCAAGCTGTTCCCAAATGTCCCTGCTAAACATCGCTCCAGAACTTTTACAAAGTTGTTTACTTTCAAATTACCCATCATTAAAAATGGCTGTCAAGGGTTATCCTGATTAGCCGGCTGTGCTGCAGAAGGCCTGTGCTACCCCAGCCCACTCCCAGCTGCCTGTTTCCCAAGATAACATTATCTACATGGAAGTCTTCGCCAGACTTTCTGTAATTATTGGTGATTTGCAGTGCTGTTCTCCACCCAGTGTTTATCTGAGCAGAGGACAGCAGGGAGGTCTTGGAAGACTTTTTCCCTTCTCAGATCGTTTCTTTGTCCAAGTTCAAATCTCCATTTGAATAGCTTCGTGTCTTTTTTTTTTTTTTTTACTTTTGTGTGTAAAATGTAATTTTAGAGAGGAAGCTAGGACCTACAAGGATTCTTCTCTCCTTGCTGCCCGCAGTCCCGTAGTCTTGGAAAGCTCGTATCACTGTTGTCTTACCCACTGTTTTCTTCCACGTGTGTTAGACCTTCCCTGTAAAATCTAGTATCTTCTTTTTGCTATGTACTCTGCCCTGCATTTCATCCCTGCTACCTGCTCTTTCCAGCTCCCCTATCAGCTGTGAATCCTCTGTCATCAATAATCCACTACTTTAACTGGCTTAGAGTTTCCTTCTCTCTCTCCCTGTCCCGGTCAGATGCCAGATTAGAGCCAGCAGAAGCCTGCTACTATCCCTGTTGTATGCATTAATCTTCTTACAAGTATGGTCTGTTCTGTATTTAACCTCTCTGCTCCACGTAGCCAGGTGATACCAAGGGCTCTAGCAAAGTTATTTTCCTTGCATATTAATGAGTGAAGAACCCGTTAGTAACACACAACTGTAATTTTACATAATAGGTTTATCTGAAATTGCTCAAGCCACTAATCCCAGACTACCACTTGGTCTGTTCTTCTCCCAACAAGCATTGATGCTGTAGGGATTTGAACGATTCGTTTGGTGCTGCGAAGCCAAAATCCATCAGGTGAGTGATTCCTTTGAAATCAGTGGGTTATCTTGCTTAGCCAGGGCAGTAACATTTGACTCCGTGTCTGTGCTGCAGAGCGGTATGCAGCTGCATTAGGGAGTGAGATAAATCTTTGATTTTGGATTTTCCTCCCCATGAGGATTTCAGCATACAGCTGGGGATGTGCGTAGTGGTAAGAGAGCAAGACCAGAACTGTGCAGCCCTCTCTTCTATTCCTGGCTCAGCCCCAATTCACTGTGTGACTGTGCGCAAATCTCTTAAGCTGTCTCTGGGATAATAATCGACACGGCAATTCTAGGACACTTAATTTTTAAAGTGTCAACTCATATATTTTCTCTGATGTGCCTCGGGAGATGTCTTCTTCCCTTCACTGGGAGCAGGAGCAGGGCCTTAGTACTGACAGCAAGATTTGTAACCCCTGACCCCTTCTTACCCAGTCTGCCATAACTACTTCACACAAAATGTTTAATAATAATAGTAATGCCAGAAATGCTGTCCCAGAGCTCTGAAAGCCTCTTATCGTCTCCGATCCTAAAGTACAGTGTACAGAATCCTGTGCAATGATTTTCTTTTTGCTACTTCCAGCACTAATTCTTCTTTCTTGTTATGTCAGCAGATGCATAAATCTGCTGCTGATGCTTTTTGGCTTTGGTCTCACTGATCGCATGGCATAGTCACACACCCAAAAAGTTGGATTTTGTTTTTTCCAGTGTGTTTCTGTGTGCTTGGAATCCTAAACTTGCAGAAGTGGCAAGTGAAGGACTGTAGCTTTGTTGGAGTAGGGGCTGCAGTTCATATGCCTTTCTTTTGGGAAGAGCTGTACAGTGATGTCCATCTTTTGAAAAATCCACCATCTCAAAAGTGGAAGCCCAGGAAAGACTAATCACCTCTGAATATCCAGCACATGGGAGACTCCTCTCAATTTTTTTATAGGGTGGGTCAAATTCAACTGCAAGATACATAATAGACCATCTCTCCCCTTCTGGACTGTATCTCCTTCTAGTCATGATGGCATCTGATCCCTCTGGTAACTATGATAAAGCAATTATTACCATGGGTAAAGAGCAGTTGGAAAGTGTTTGGTGTGTTTCTCCTACTGCAATTTAGCAGCTGGAGGCAAGCAAGGGGAGTGAGAGCTCAGCTCTCTGCAGTTTCAGCAGCAGTGACCAGTGGAGCATTATTTGGAAGTTGCCCTTCTGAGCAGCTGGAGCAGGATGGACATCAACAAAGTCAATGGAAAAGCCGTCATTCAGACTTTGTCAGGGTTTGAGTCAGATCCCTGGCTTCAGCGGCAAAGATTTGTATTTATGTAGTTTGCTACACCACAATATGGTGTCTCAAAATGTCTGCTACCACTCACTTCTACAGCGTACATATAGCACATACAGTCTTGTCACAGCTGACACCTTTTTTTGATTTTGCTACACGAGAGTACTCTGTTGCTGATGAATCAAGCTGTTTTCAAGATTGGTTTGCTTCTGAATATTTTGGGGGAGGAAAGCAAAGGAAAAAGACAGCTATTTTTCAAAGAACTGTCCCCATCCCTATCTTCTGAGCAATTTTTCTATCGGAGACCTTTTTAATAGTCATAAATGCTTTGTAAGCATCCATTCTTCTGAAGACTTGTGAAGTAAAAAACTTTACAGCTAAAAGGCTTGGCTCAGGAAAGCATCTTTCTTTAGGACAACATTTAGCACAGGCCAAGCGCGTCAGGTCTCAGCTCAAGGGAAGAAAAGATGCAGTGCTTTATCACCCAGAGTTGGAATGATCAACAAGGGCCCACCCATGCCATCTCCCTGCCTCACAGCAGTCCCAGTGGCATCTCTGTCACTCTTGCCAGAAACATGTTGAGCCCGTTTGTCCAGGCTCCAATATGATCGTCTGCCAGAGACATGCTTTATAGGCAATTCATTCCCCTTCTTTGCAGGACCTGTCTGCAAAGGCATCAGCTTTAGCTATAGGAAGAATTACAGTTTCAGTCTTTACAAAAAAAGGAAGGAAAAAACACTGCAGGTCGTCAGTGTGCTAAATAATTCAGGCATGCATTCCTCTCTTGTTGCACAGCACTGCTGTTAGCAGCAGCAAGTGCAATATGCACATTGCAAAAAGAGAAGAGGCATGCTAGGCCAAATTCTGCCCTCAGAGGCATACGCACAATTTCCAATGACATCAGTGGGAATTGTGCGTGTGGATTGAGGGCACAATCTGGCCCTTTATTTTCAGATGCAGTATTATGATCATGACATGCTAATTTCTAATTCCTTTAGCAAAAATAACACAGGAAGGCTTAAATATTAATGTTGCCA
Organism: Anseranas semipalmata; assembly: GCA_013399115.1. Classification (NCBI taxonomy): domain Eukaryota; kingdom Metazoa; phylum Chordata; class Aves; order Anseriformes; family Anseranatidae; genus Anseranas; species Anseranas semipalmata. The sequence goes on along the minus strand of VXAA01000971.1, from coordinate 727,387 downwards.
AATGTCAGAAACACCTCTGTGATAGTCTTGAGCGAATTCATGAAACAGATTTCAGGAACAATGGCCATGCTCATTATTGGAACCTGACATCCTCAATCAGTTAAAACTCTCCTTATCTTCACTGGGGTTTTGCCAAGCTAAGAACTGAATAAGGGCTGCGGGATTTAGCTCAGCGTAGCTGCTTTGGACATCGGTCTCCTGACGGCCCTGGTCACAGCTTCCCACCCAGAGGGATGTGAAAAGCACAGATGTCATTGTGGGATGCTAAACATTGAAGTAGGGCACCTACCTCCTCAAAAACCATGAGGAGAAGTCAAACAAATGCAAACTGATAAGATGAAAAGTGCAGGTGGAGATTTACTGGCGGAAGGAAAAAAGAGGGAGAGCTTAACCCCTCATCAATCCCCAGCACCATTCTCCCGGCCATTGCTCACATTCGCGGGGAGAGAGAGGAGGTGCTGGAGTTAATGGGAAAGGTTAAAACCTCCGCAGCTGTGAGCCTGCCGTGTGGGGCTGCCTTTGGCAAGCAACCAGAGGTGGGTCAGAACCCCACCACCTGCATCCTACCCCTGCCCGTGTGGGGAGGTCACATCCTTCCTGGTGGGATGCTGAACACCTGGGCCTCCAGCAGCAGGGTTCACTGCATGAAATGAGCTGCTGAGGTCCCTGGAAGAGGAGAAGGAGCAAAATGATGCACCTGAGCCTGGCAGGTAGTTACTTAGCCAAGACAAATTCCCCATGGTGATAAAGGACCAGACTGCAAAAGAGAAGCGGCGTCTTCTTCCAAAGGGAGACGAGGCAGTTTGCAGGTGCTGCCCCTTGGTGTGGCAGCCTGAGCTATGTGTGTCTGTTTAACCTTACACTGACTGGAAGGGGTCTCTGCTGTCCTTGGACCCCTTTGCTGCCCCAGTTTTGGTATCGCTGAAGGAGCACGTCCCTCTCCTCCACTTCTGCAGACTTGGGCAGGCCCAGCTTGCTGCAGTTGGGCTCACAGCATCCCAAGCTGCCAGGTGAGATGGGGTAGAATAAACATGAATAGTTAACATAATACATAACGGGATAGAATAAAGATGAATAAATGACATAATTTCCTGGGAAAGGTGATGGAACAGTTCATCCTGGATGTCATCTCTAAGCATGTGGAGGAAAAGAAGGTGACCAGGAGTAGTCAGCATGGATTCATCAAGGTGAAGTCATACTTAACCAATATGATAGTCTTCTACGATGGAATGACTGGTTAGCTAGATGAGGGGGTTGTCTACCTTGATTTCAGCAAGGCTTTTGACACTGTCTCCCACAACATTCTCTTAGGTAAGCTGAGGAAGTGTGGGTTAGATGAGTGGATGGTGAGGTGGATTGGGAACTGGTTGGATGGCAGAGCTCAGAGAGTTGTGATCAGCAGCATTGGAGTGATCAGGAGTCTAGTTGGAGGCCTGTAGCTGGCAGTGTCCCCCAGGGGTCAGTACTGGGTCCCATTCTGTTCAACTTTTTCATCAATAACCTGGATGAAGGGACAGAGTGCACCCTCAGCAAGTTTGCAGATGACACAAAACTGGGAGGAGTGGCTGATACACCTGAGGGCTGTGCTGCCATTCAGAGGGACATGGACAGGCTGGAGCACTGGGCAGTGAGGAACCTCATGAAGTTCAACAAAGGCAAGTGCAAGGTCCTACACCTAGGGAGGAATAACCCCATGCACCAGTACAGGCTGGGGGCTGACCTGCTGGAGAGCAGCCCTGCGGAGAGGGACCTGGGAGTCCTGGTGGGCAGCAGGTTATCCATGAGCCAGCATTGTGCCCTTGTGGCCAAGAAGGCCAATGGTGTCCTGGGGTGCATTAGGAGGAGTGTTGCCAGCAGGTCGAGGGAGGTGATCCTGCCCCTCTGCTCAGCCCTGGTGAGGCCACACCTGGAGCACTGTGTCCAGTTCTGAGCTCCCCAGCACAAGAGGGACATGGAGCTCCTGGAGCGGGTCCAGCAGAGGGCTACGAAGATGATGAGGGGACTGGAGCATCTCTCATACGAGGAGGGGCTGAGAGAGCTGGGCCTGTTTAGCTTGAAGAAGAGAAGGCTGAGAGGGGATCTTATCAATGCGTACAAATATCTGAAGGGAGGGTGACAAGAGGATGGGGCCGGACTCCTGGACCAGATGATCTCCAGAGGTCCCTTCCAACCTCAACCATTTTGTGAGTCTGTGATTCTGTAACTATGCTGATCTGATGTGCTGCTGAAATGTGCAGAAAACTGCAGAATGCAGCCCAGCAAGCTGGATTAAACACAGCAGAGAAGGAGCAATAAACCAGAAAGGTCAGGGGAAGCAAGCAGGGGGTGAAAATGAGGGATACAGGGCAGCAGGACCCTGCTTTTGAATGTTGGTCTAAGTCCCATGAGCGCTGCCGGCGACCTGGAAGTGAGGGCTGTCAGCCCTGCTCTGCCCACGTCACCCAGATCCAGCCTGTCCTCGTTTTGCTCTCCACATCTCACTTCATAAAGGCAGCGAGCTGCCCACAGCACGGCATGGCCAGGAGCCCTGTGCCTCCAGCACAAGCCCGCGATGGCACTGCCAGCCTACCATCGTCCTCCAGGAACAAGCAGCCTGTCCCTGCTCGTTGCTGGATGCTAAACTGCTCGTTATAAATAAACATGGTCCTAATAATAGCTTGCCTGACCTGACTCGCTGTAGGAAACAGCCTCAGAAATGAAGAGGACGACTTTCTAGAGTAAGAGTTGTAATTTTACATGTATAAAAAATGAAAAGGGCAGCGCAGGATAGGCTAGGGGAAAATTGTATCACGGGGAGTTAGACTTACAGTCCCAGGGTGTTAATGGGCTTGTTTGGTTGCTAAATCTGATACTTTCTCCCCCTCTAAGTTTGCTGGAGCCTGATGGATGGACGTGGAGAAATATTACTTGAATTGTCAGATAACTGTTAGTCACCCAGATTAAAAACAAATTCCATTGACATTGTGTCATACCTTGGGAGCCCAAAACAGATATTGATGTTTTCATCTTGTTGCAGGGAGGAGGGAGATGGGAGTGGGTAAAGTAAGAAATCAAAATCAGCCAGATAGAGCAAGTCTTTCAGCTTTGTTTGAAAAATGACACTGCAGCTCAGTGCACCAAGCTGAGGGTGAGAGATAACACAATCCAGCCTATCTCCCTCACTCTCAGACGAAGGGGAGACAAAGACAGCATTATCAT
>VXAA01000971.1:690384-724156 GCA_013399115.1 Anseranas semipalmata | reverse complement strand
AAAAAAAAAAAACAACTTCTAAAGCCTGTGCGGAATTATAAGCACAAGTGTAGAAAACAGAATCAATCAGTGGATGCTGCAAGATCCATCTCTCAAAACACCCTGATGCGAGTGGGATGTCCCCCACTCCCAGAGGAGGAACAGGCTGATTTTGCTTACCTTCAGGAGATGAAGCAGAGGGAAGATGCAGTTCCTGTGCACTGACACATGGAGCATGAGGAGCAGAAGGGAACTGGGCTCGCTCAGCTTGGAGGAGAAGTCGTTCAGGGGGACCTAACAGCCCCCAGCATCTAGGAGGGGCCATGAAGAAGATGGAGCCAGGCTTTTCACAGTGTTGCACAGCAGGAAGGTGAGAGACAGTGGGTGTAAGTAGAAAAAGAGAGGTTCGGATTGACTATAAGGAGAAGATTTTGGCCATGAGGACAGTCAGGCGGTGGACTTGGTTGCTCCAAAAGGATGTGCCATCTCCATATTTGGAGGTTTTCAAAACACAACTGGACAAAGCCCTGGACAACCAGGTCTGAACACAGGGCTGACCTTGCTTTGAGCAGGAGGTTGGACCTGAGACATTCTGAGGTCTCTTCCAATGTGAATTGTCCTATTATTCCTATGATGTATCCACCAGCTGTTTCTGCTCAGTTGACCTCAGTGGTAACTGTGCTGATTTACATCCACTGAAGATCTGGTCTTGAGTCTGTAGTTAACTGTTGCAGAATCAACAATAATGTGGAGATGTGTTTTGCATGAATTATTAGGTGGTATGAAAATGTCCTGAAAGGCTTCTTCATGGTATACTTCTAACAGTAACAAAACAATAAAATATGCCATGTACATCTTGAGACAAGAGAGATTTGAAATGATCTTGTCTTTGGTCAGTGTTATGTGTATGTACAGAGCTGACTAAGTCTTACACAAGCTACAAAGTTCTGGGAGAGGGACTGAGCCTTTCTTGACATAGAATTTGGCATCCAAAATTATATGTACATGTATGTGTGTGTGTGTGAGGTACATATCCATGCATGCTGTACATACATTGTAGACAGATGTAGGTAACATGCACATAAATGCACTTTTTATACAACTTATAAGTTATGTAATAAGACCATTACTGGCTTTGTAAAATCAAGCAGTCCAAATTTAGATAATGCCTGGTCAATGTCAATATGTCTCCCTTAAAAGTGCTATGACAAAGTTGTACACTAAAAAGTCATTGGGCTATACCAAGTATGATATTGTGTTATAAATGTTTGCATACCTTTTCTGTTTTTCCCCCACAGATCACAAGATAGCTGAGCAGATGGCATTTGCTCGGTTAATGAGAAGCTGTTCTGAACCCTTACAGTCTTCTTGTTTGGTGGGTAGTTCCTTTTCTGATTTAGTGAAAATTTTTCAAACTCCATTTTGAAGTTTGGTATACAAATATGCTTGTGATGTACAAACAAGTTAATATTCACAGTGTCCTTGTGAAGTGATCACAGACATACCAACAAACGCACAGGGAGGCTACAGTGGCAGCCTAATTTGAGGGGGGGCTCAGTTTCTTTAGCACAGCCCCATGACCTTGGTGCCATCTGATGCCGTTAGTGCTCAGCGTTCCCGTAGGTAAGACCTCAGGGTCTCAAGTCAAGGACTCGGTGACCACCCAGAGGGGACTTGTTTGATTTCTGCAGCCTTCAGCAGGCTCTCCAAGGAGGCAGGGAGAGAATCCCTGTCCCGGGCAGGACATGGCTGTCTCACTCATGACAATTTCCTCACATATACAAAATGAGGGGGAAGTCATGTCCTGTACACCACTGATCGTCCTTGGAGTGGGCTGAACGTGTGCCGAATGAAGCAGGTCCCAGAGAAAACAGTGGCTGATCACATAATTACAAACACTACTGCTGTTCATACTTACAAAGAGTCCAAATTAAGTTTGCACAGGGGACCATAATTCTAATTCTAACTTTTGATTGTTTGATGCTAAACCTTACTAATATCCTTTCTCTACAGCGTAAGTAGGTGTATGTTTTTAATTTCCTAAGTTTATAAAAAAGTCAAAGAGGAAGACTGAAATTCCACCCTGGGACATCATACTGATTACAACATGGTTCACCGCCGCAGTTTGAACCGATACCCCCCACGGACACTCATCATTTGAGATGGTAGAGAAAAAGATATCAGGAGTGACCTGTCATCCAAACCAGGTCCTCATTCACAGATTCGCCACATCCTTGGGGAAAGAATGACTTGTTGTTATCCAGTTACCTGAAATCACACTTAACTCAACCCAGGTTAAGCTAAAAGGAAAATACAGTCATTTATTCATAACGTCCCAAACAGGCAGCACAGTTACGGGTGTATATAGAAGAGGTAGCCAAGGAAATGGAAGAGGAAGGCATGCAGCAGTACTGGGAGGACATCCCTCAGCCAGCAGACCCAGCAGGTTTGGCCGGGCTCCAGGTGCTGTGCATGTCACTGTCGAGTGCCTCTGCTGGCCACTCACCTCAAATCACCTCTCCTTCACCATCAGGTCAGTTCTCGTTCACAGTCACATTAGCTTGTGTGTTCAGACTTTGCTTTGAGATCTTCCAGGGGTCCAGACAGGTTTAATCTTTCATCCTGAAGCTCACACTATTCCTTCCTTTAGCAGGATGCCTTCTGGCCACCCTCGTAAGTAAAATGACAGATTTTCCTTTCTTAGACATGGAAATGCCTCTCTGTTAGCTGAGAATCCTCCCCTGCATTCAACTGGATAGTGAACAGCGCTGGGTCAGCAGAGTCCCCTTCACTGGGTGGCTGCTTGGCATTTCTCTAGCCATTATATCCTGTAGCATGCTGTAGTAGGAGCACACGACACAAGCACCTCAACAGAATAGCTGCATGCAGCTCTCTACAGGCTCCTGACTGAGACCAGACACGAACAGTAGTTCATCTTGTTGGGATGCTGACAAGTTTCTCTGTGTTATCCTGGGATGACTTTTGAGCAATGCATAGTTTGATTCTCTCACTAGGCTCTGCCAGGGCTGGGGAAGGATGACAAGGATATACAAAGTCTCTCCATGTAGAAGAGAGCAGCAAAGGCTTTTCTTGAGGTGGGATTCGGGTAGCTGTCTCGTGCTATCAGACAGCCAAGAGACAGGCACAAATGCAAAGGCTGGTAGGTGAATCCAAAACAGAAAAATACAGTAGGTTTGAAAATAGAATAACTTATTAAATAATTGAATAGTTCTATGAAATTAGGTGGAAGAAAGTTGCGAACATTTATCTTTCATGTTACCAAAGATAGTAGTTCTCATTTTCTGTTAGGACACAAGGCAAACCACAGCAGAAGAACCGTGACATACCACATACAACTTCAGCTGCAATGTGAATCCCAACAAATTCAAAACTGTTATGTGACTCCAATGTGTGTACTTGAAATGCCTGCCTACACCATGACAACTGCTTATTCAGGCTAACTCTCTGCCTCCTTTTTGTCTTGGTTTCTTGTTGGAACTGGATTGCAAATAAAAAGGCAGGCAGTCTACCTTGCCAGATAGCCTTAACTAAGTAACACAGAGAGCAGAGCACTTTTGCTTTGCATTATTCTCAGAGCAAATCTGCAGCATCCCCGTAAAGGCTTTGCATTGCTGAAACTAATCAGACCTCAAGAAGTTTGGCATCCATTAGTGTCTTTGAAGCCTCACAGAGACCCAAGCAAATACCATACATTAGATTTGGCAAGAGAAGTCACTCTTATACATCTGGTGCATGTCACACATCTCATCTTTTTTACAGGAACCAGCCTGAAACCTTCTACTCTGTAAGTGGACACGAGTATTCTCCCATCAGCAGCATTACGCAGATATTTCTGTTTAAGCATGGAGTCGTCACACTTAACTGGGGGTGTCGGAGAGATCTAAGACTGAGCTGGTCACTGGGGGCTTTCTTTATAGTCAGTGGCGAGAGCCGGGCACTCCCCCAGGGCAGCTGCTCTGACCTTGCATTAGGTACTGGCATGAGGATGAGATGAACGTCCCTCTGCAGGTGCCGGCCTCTTCCTTTGACGATAAAGGGAGCTTGGGTGACTAAGTCAAACTTAGATGTTTGACTTTCAGATGTCTGAGTTACAGCAGATGTATCCTGCCTAGACAGGGCACGGCTGGAGTGAAACGTACAAAATATGTTGGAAGCTTAATAAGGTTTAGTGCATTTCCAAATTTGGAGCTTAAAAAGCCACAGTGCTCTGTGTCTTCCTCCCCTGGTAGCAATTCATCTTGAGGTAACGCAACTCTCTCTTTTCCGTGTTTATGTATCTTGTCATTCTATATTCAGGGAGAAACGCCTTGGGTTTCTTCCATAGTTAGAAGAATTTATAAAAAATAAGCTCATTTTTCCTAGTAGCTGAAGTAAAACAGACTTTTAGGAAACAAAATACCTGACTGCTGGCAAATCCACCTCCTCGTCAGGAATTTCAAGGATCATGGTCCATTTTAGATAGAGATTGCTTGGTCAATCAAGGAACAGTACAGTATATTCTTTACTGTACCATGGGTATAAATATTAACTGTCATATCATACATTCTAAACACTGGCTGTAATAATAAATATCACCTGAGGGCCATAGGAAAGGCCTTGGGACATGACAAAATGTTCTAAGTAAAAAATTGAGGACAAATATTAATAATCTCCAAATTACTATTATTTTTGTACCTCTGGCAATATGTTATTCAGCTGTAGCTGAAGAAAACAGTCATTTCTTTTTATTAAACTGCATGATTTTTAGATATGAGCATTGTAAATCTTATTTGAAGAGTTCTCCAGAAGAAAAAAATTTGAGCCGCTCTGGGGCATTTGTAAACTATGTCGTTTTTAAGCCAGACAATAACATGGTTTTGTAACAGGTCACATGAGCCTGGTCCAGCCGTGGGAGCAATGCAGGCGTGCAGTAGATGTGTGGGCACTGCCCATGGGTAGCTGCGGGTGGGAGCAAGGCTCAGCGTGCGGCGATGTGGCAGAGGAAGGAGCAGCAAGGCAGCACAGGGGTGGATGGAGAGAGGTGAAATTGCAAAATCACACCACCAGCACCCTCCCTGCCACAAAAAGTATCTCCCTCTGTGTCTGCCTGCACCGCCTGGCCAGCAAGGTCCCTGTTCAGGGATAACAGGCGTTTGCATCCCTTCCGTGCATCCTTGTATTAGCTACGTCAATACATGTCCCAGTAGCATTAACACAGTATGCTCTTGTTGGTCCCTAGAAATAACAGTGGAGCCACAGGAAAGAAGAATTATAAGCAGTTTCAGGGCTTTAAATCCGAGTTTACAATCATGGTTTGAGGGAACAGAAGTTCTGTAACTGCCAGCCAGAGAGGTAAGCATTTCTCACAACTTAAAAATCATTAATTCAACCAAGAGTAAAGATAGCACCATCTTCCTTCATTATCCCCTAATTTAATTGTCACAGATTAAAGCCTGGCATAAATCTGGGCACAGATTCCTGTTGTCAGACTTCAAAGAGAGCTCCTGAAGTCTTCTGCCAGAATCAATGATCATCGCTATATCCTTTTCTCATGCAGCATCTGTATCTTCCGTAACATTAATGAACATTATTTTTGCATGCTTCTGAGCAGACTGAAAAGTACACTCTTGAATCACATTTCCCATGCGAGGGGAAAAAATGAACTCTTCTACATTTGCTATTCTCCTCTAACAAGGATTAAACCACAGTGTGGATACTAATGAGTGATTTGCAGTTGCCCGCCTCTCACTTTAGTTCAGTCCTCAGGAATATTGAAGACGAAATTTCTCAGCTGAAATCATAACACGGTCTATGGATTAAATGTTTCAGACCTGTTCTTATAACAAATAATCAAGCTGTTGAGACTGCTTGCTATGCAGACTTGCAGACCTCTTGGGTCACTGTTGCCAAGGAGTAATTTTCTCTAAAGTAGACTTGTTCGTCCATTTTACAAAAAAGGAAAACAGAAATAGTAGGTTTCAAGGAACTTGGTGTGAATGATACACATTAATTTCACATCAATTTGCCTCCTCTATGTGCTTTTTCAATATGCACTGTAATTGCTAATTACAAAGAGAATTAGGCTCCAGAGCTGAATTAAGGTAGAAAATACCTGGAAGAATTTCTGATGGAGCTATAACTGATTATAACCTTGCTTCTCAAAGTATGTCCATTTTCGTTCTCGTGGCTATACAATAGTGAAAAGTCAATTACTACCATATTATCGTTGTCAAGCAGAGGTCACAGAGATGATTTTTCCAGTGTGTATACGTGTGTGCATATTAGCGTCAAGGAAGTACAAGATAAATTAATATCTTGGCTCTTTACTGCCCTGTTGATATTCCCCTCAGTACTACAGCAAAGCTCATGTATCTTTATTCCTTTTTCATCCACTACAGCTTTATTTACAGGGTGGGACATTTACTACAGTGCCAAACTGGTTGGCTGCAGGCAGAGGCTATAAACTAAGAGATGTGATTCATTAAACACGATGTTTTATACCCTTTCCCAAATAACTGATTTCCCAACCAGCAAGTGTCTAGTTAAAGGACCTACTCATTCAATATGAAATAACCCAAAAGATCCATTGGATGCAGGTCACTCATTTCTCACCACTCTGCCCACTAAGTGGGAGAAGCATGGTTCCTGTGATGCCAAGCTGTTCTCATTAGATCACTGCCTTTTGAGGCTCCAACCACCAAGACAACCAAACCTCACTTCTCCAGCAATTAGCCAATAGGAGCTAGGAAAATTCTCCAGAAACTTTTTAAATTTTTCAGGAGGACATATATAACAGCAACAGTGCAACTGGAGGAAATCGGCCGCCATGTTCCCACCAGAACAGAGATTGCTGGGCTCCTTTAAAGTCATGGTTTCTGGGAAAAGTGGTTCTTTGAGAGGATATCAGGAGATCGGCTGATGTGCTCTCTGGGGTCTGCCAGAATAGGTTTGCCTTCAAGGCATGGTCAAAGGACAGCTGAGGTCAGATATGGTGGGGCAGACATCCCTGGCAACTATCTGGGAGGGACAGCTCTGATATAAGGGCAATCCATTTTGCCTCAGAGCTTGCTGAAAGCTGGAAACACCTCCGGTATAAGACAACTTCAGGAATTGCTTTTTTGCTGTTTCAAAACCTGTGGCTCATTTCTGGAAAAAGGACTTCGGATCAAATTATATTTTAGATTTCATTTACTCTCCCTAGCAGGGTTATCTACTTGTTGGTTTATGACTACCTAAGAACTTGTTTGCAAGCCACAGGACGCTGATAAAGTTCAGCTGAACTGTGACTTTGCCATAAACTTGCAGAGGTGCTGCCAGGGAGACAGGTCTGTAGGGGCAGAGGTATGTGGGCAGAGCCCCCCTGTAAAAGTGGAGGCATCCTGGTCACGCAATTCATAATGAACTTGAGGAGCCCAGTAGCGCAGACTGCCGCAGGCATTGGGAACCTAGCACGGTGTAAAAAGAGCAGAAAATATAAACATGCATTTTTCAATGGGGATTTAAAGCACATATAGACAATGAGAATGTCTGCAGTGAAATGGGATGTGAGGAACTATACGAGGAACAGACCCCCTCAAAGTTTAGCATATAAGATAAACACCCATGTCCCGGAATTAAAGAGAGAGTTTCCCTATGGTAGGTCTTTCCATAGTGGTCTATTTTGTGTCTGCTTATGCTTTCTTCTGAGGTTCAGTTTACCATCAGCATGATCCTCTGTCATTTTTACATGTGAACAAGCAATAATGTGGAGATTTCAAATGCTCCCTGTGGGAGGATTCATTAAGCTTGGGATCCGTCTTTAGTTCTCATTCTTCCTCAGGTGTTGAATGAAATAGATGAAAATAAATGACAATCTCATAATGATACTGCAAAAGTAAACTAAAAATGCTTACAGCTGGACAGGATATTTGGAACTGTTTAAAAAGCTGCATAATGATAAGAAAAATACAACAGGTTCTCCCTGTGACTTAACTTCTAACACCTAACAGTGTTCATGCCCTACAATTTCTACAAGTAAATATAGTCACTTGCATTTTAGTACCAAAATAGACATATCCAGAGATTACAGGAAGTCTGGGTATGATTCAGTTAGATAAGGCAGTCAGTCAAGGTTACAGGAAGACACACATTCAATAGAATTACTCATAAAACTGCTTGATAAGGTGGAAAGCGCAAATAACCTACCCCTGATAACCCATAGCAGCCGAAATGGGTCTCTGCCCTTACTTAAAATTACCACAATTAAAATACATGTTTGTGAGGAAAAAAAAATGTATTTTTAAAATGAGACCCCAGAGAGAGGATTCTTTCAGCAAAATCTAAGGAGAAAATTGTAGAAAAAATAGAGATTTTTTTTCCAAAACATTCCATACTTTCCCACTGCAATCTGTTGAGATTGTGTGAGACCAAGCAGCTGGTTACCTCAAATTCAGTATTCAGCCCCATAGAAGAGTACATTGCAGGAGCTGCCTCATTCCTTGCCTTGAGCACCATTTATCAGCGTTATCCTTAGGGTTAAGTTGTGCTACAAGGTTCGTGCCAAAAGAGAAGGCTGGTGCAGGACGGAGCCATTGCACAAGGGGTCTCAGGAAAGGGACCCTGCGAGCTCCGTTTCTCCCTGCATCTCCCTGGCTTTCCTCCCCAGAAGTCTATTTCATAGTTTACTGGCTCCTTTACAACTCAGACTGGTGGATGCATTTGTGGGGATCATTCCCCACTCACCGATACTGGGATGAGCCCGACGACACTCGGTATCTGTTACTTTATGCAAGAATAATAGGGAGGAAATGACCAAACCTCCTGTAATCACAGAGAACGATTAAACCCTAAATATCAGCGGAAACAGTAAGAAAATCATAATGCTCCAGTGTCGCTTAGCTGTGGGCTTATTGGAAAGAGCAGAGGGCTCAGACCTTCATGCTGGTGAGGGTCTCCTCCGGGAAGCCGAGAGCCCTTGACTTCCCCTGCCTGCCTGCTCGCAGCCCATCAGCGGGGTGATGAGCGCAGCGCTCGGCTGAGCTCTGAGCCGTGGTACGGGAACGGTGTCCAGGAAAAGTTTTCTGCTCCCGTGGCCATCGTGAGGCTGAGTGCATTTTGCCAAGAGAGAGAGAAGATTTATCTCTGGGCAATCAGAAACACTCGTGCTGGACTATAGACTTCTCCCGCCGGGATTTATAGAGGCAGTGAGCGCTGCTCAGGGACCAAAGGTTGTGCCAGCACACACGGCAAAGGCTCCACTGGGCCGGCCTGGGGCTGCCACAGCTGCTCCTGCAAATGCTCAGGAGGAAGAGGCTGGCAGTGAGCAAAGGACAGTTTCAGCACAGTCTCAGGGAGGAAGGGATGGAGGAAAGGTGCATTTCTCTTGCCGTGCTGCATGTTAATGTGACCTGACAGCAGGTAACATTCCTGCTAATTCTGTGGTGGCAGGCAGGGGCAAGGAGCAGATTGTGTAGCACTTCACCAAAGTACTTGCTTGCTGCTGCTGCACTCCTTCTTCTCAGTGAGGGTGTTAGGCTTCTAGTGACGTGATTTCAGGTCCGGGATCTGACCCAGCTACTCCTTCAGCTAATAATGCTGCATCCACTGGCCTCAGTATTGCGCTCTGGATATTACAGGGATTAAGTAAAAACCTTCCACCCAAAAGTAGGCAGCTAACAACTTTCCTTTCTGGATGATCACTGGAGTTAATAAGGAGACAAAAACCATTTTAGTAAACCTTTCTGTCTGCATTTATCTTTTTCTTTTTTCTTTCCTTCTTTTTGCAAGCAGGGGTGGAATCTCCAGGTCCTGGTAATCATAGAGGAACAAACAACTTCCTTGAGAAGACAAGGTGCAGGTTTACATAACGAGCGTGGTTTGGCTTGTGGCATAGCATGATGCATGCCAGACCTACATTGGACAAGGTTGCAAACCGACCTTCAGTGTGTTTTCCAGAGTCCTTTAGGCAATCTTGGTAAGCAGTTGTAGCTGTTATCTAGACCTGAGGCTGCAGGCAGTGCTGCCTTGCAGCCCAGGTGCTGATGCAGGTGATTCCTGCCTCCTGAGGACTGATTATCTCTTCTGTCCTATCCAGCACCATTTACAGATTTGGGGGCCACTAGGAGGCTGTGAGGTGAAGGTCACATCCAATGCTGGCTGCTAAATGTGGTGGAGAGGGAGGGAATGCATGTCATCAAACGCTTTTGCTCTCTTTTCCCATGGCACCTCCTTGGAGAGGTTTCTCTGACTCTGGCAGCCCGTTGTTCAGAGAGAGCAGCCACGAGCACCAGAGAACCAGGGCGGTTTTCCTTATCAAAAGAGTTATTTCCGACCCAGAAAGAGGAGCATTTGCTGCTGTAGCATATCTCAATGAGCTCACAGAGCTTCCTGAAACCTTTTTTTCTGGGTAGAGTCCTGTGGGAAGAATATGAAAGTTCCTCCGCCTCAGCTCTGCAGTTTTATTACAGCTCAGTCAAAACAGCACGGTGCCAATTCTCTTCCATTTTTTGCTAATTGTTAAAGGAAATATCTTAATTGTGTAGAAGAACGTGCAAGTGTAACATATGACTTATTATCAAGAACCCATTTTTTTACGCACCGTAAAACTCCATCTGTCCTGTCATCTGGAGTTGGCTACTTCTCTTGTAACACACAAATGCAGATCAAGAATAATAAGTTTTAAATATCCAGTGCATTAACCAAAGCGGGGTTTGATTTTATTTAACAGAAAGTGTTGGAATAGCAGTCTCATTGCTGTGCTGTGGGCATCAGTGAGGGTAGTGCGTAGGAGTTTCTGTTCCTGACATCAAGTAATTTAACTCCCAAACTTGTGAGACTCTGAGTCCAGTTCTTGTGGGTTGCATAAGAAGCAGAGGTCCATGGGGCTTTTTGTTAATTTTGGAGATAAATCGACGTGTTGTTTCCTACCCACTGCTGCTAATGAAGGGGTGTTACCACAAAAGGCTGCCCTGATGCTCCTTGGCAGAAGCTGTGGTCACCAGCTCGAGATTTCTGGCCTCATAAGCGGAGTGGCTTTACGGCACATTGCATGGGGCAGCCTGTCCTCCGATAGGCAGCCGGCCATTTCAGCTCTGCCCCGCGTGCTGCGCGCAGCCTCAGCGTGGGTCTGGCCCATATTCTGATGTGGGAAGGACCACGTTGGCTCTGTTATTCTTAGTGTCTTCTAACGCTGTATTTTTAGCAATGCAAGCTCTTTTATTGCACACAGGTTTTGATCAGTCGTTAAGGGTTAGAATGACTTAGATAAGCGAAGGAGACAAAATAGCGCCCTACCAGGAAGATCTTATTAGTCTTGTTATACTATATATTACACCCAGCCATTCTGATAGGAATCTGAGAGGGAAATGCTAACTCTCTTAAAAACCGATGTGAGTTTTGCCACTGACTTGCCCTTACCTTTCTGCTGTTCCAGCTTCCCCATGGGCCAGAAGCCCCCTCGAGGGACTCGTGCTGGAGGAGGGGGCAAGGCCCAGCCTTCCCACCAAACCCTGGTGGCCACGAGGGCTCCGTTCCCTCCTCCAGTTCCCCCAGCCTGAGGAGCTTGATCCTGAGTCTCCCACTGGAGGCAGCCCAAGACTCCTTGACAAGACAGGAGAACACACCTGGGCTGTGAGTTCTGCTGCCTCCAGTCCCGAAGACCCTCACACCGCCAACAAAATAACCACGAGTGTCTCCCACAATGGGCAGGTCGGATCCAGTCACTGGGCTGCTACCCCCCGTGCATGGTTGACTTGAGCGAGGCTACTTGGGGACAGGCACAGGGGACGGGCATCCTCCTGGTGCCACCTTGCTGTCACGGGACAGCTCTGGGCATGCACGGCAGCAGTGCCGGGGGCTCCTTGGGGTAGAAGTGACAGCGGTAGGAGACGTAGGATATCCAGGCAGCCAGGTGTGTCTGTACACATAATAACTATGTGCAGAAAAACAAGCTACTGGGAGAGAAGTGATGTAGATGGTATAAATACTTTTCCCTGGAAGGCTAAATATAGAAGATAAAGATTCCAGGGCTAGCAAGGAGAAATGCACCTTCTTTCTCCAAAATGAAGCAAGGATGCATTGTGCACAAGGGGTGTGAATTCCCAGACCGATCCAGAAAGGAAAAGTGATGAGGTCCCCGCAATTGCAAGGCAATTCACGTCAGTGCACTTGTGCTGCTGACAGTCGCTCCACCACTGGAAACCACCCTGGTGTCTGGGCAGGCTGGCTGGGCTAGGGCTGTCCCAGCTCTTGCTGGGGACCGGTTTGTACCAAAGGATGTAGGAAGAACCCTTTAAGGGAGGAGAAGAGGGAAGAGACATCGACTTCCACTGGTATCCAAACCCAGCAAACACAACTCCATGCCTTGCTGAGCCGTGGGGCTTCCTGGGACAATCCCAGCCACCTGGGAGAATATAAAAACATACGAATCGAGTGGTCAGACAGTCCCAAGTTTAATGGCAACGCCATTACTGCCGTGCAACAATACAGCGAGGATTTGCGGGGATAACAGAAAGACAAACGGAACTGGAGAGGAGCACCCAGCACAACAAAACCACGAACGCGGGCGGTCCCCGGTGTGCGGAGGGGGCCGGTGAGCCCTGGCTGCCCCCGGATTAAGAGCAGCGGGTTTCTGTAATCCAGTGTAACTCTCGCAGCCTCTGCCCGCCGGGGTCAGCTGAGGACTGCAGCGGCCGGGAAGCACGGCCGGCATCGCCAGGGTAATTCCTCCTTCCTCCTCCAAGCGGGGACCAGGCAGGTCTGCGCGCCTCCAGCCGTGCGCATTTTGGGAGGTTCGCCCAGGGAGGGGGAGCGAGGAGGGAATGCGTCGAGGTCTGAGCTGCGCCAGAAGTCCTTGCCTCCGTGTGAAAGCGGTGACCTGCCACAACCCCTTCCTTTTGCTGCTGTCAGCTTACCGGGAGCGGCTGTCCCCTCAGCTGAACTGGCACCGTTCTGTCAGATTTGGGGCTGTCTGATCATGCAGACGCGTGTCCTCAGGATGTGCCTAAAGATCGCTCTTCACTCACAACTCAGAGGCTTTCAGGAGGAAAAAGCATGCGTTTGAGGCACTATAGTGCCTAGCTCTTGCTATTAATCTGGGTTATTTTTGGTGGAGTGAAAAGCTTGCTCTAAACTCGAGCAGAAACTGGATTTGGTCAGTTGGCCCACACCACACATGTACGCATGTATGTGAAGGTTCCCAAATGCCACAGCATCACTACAAAGGGAAATACAAGCAGCAAAGAAGCTTTCATAATGTGGAGTAGCAATCATGGAAAAGAAACAAAATGCGGCTTCCTAATTTTAATATAAGCTCAGTGCTAACACTAATATATGAGTTGGCCATAACAGGGATTTTTTTTCTCTTATTGAGAACAAATGGAGCACTGTGATGCCAAATCCCATCTATCCCCTGAAGGAAGCACCCAGCTCTTATAGGACTGCCACAATGCAGAGGGTAAGTTTGCAGCTCAAAATCTGGCTCCACTTGCTTGATTTGCTTTTATGTTTCCTCCTTTCTGCCAATACCATTGTGCTGCGTGGAATGAAAGAGCTAATTTAACATGGTGCTCGGCTGCGTGCTGCCCGCGGAGCCCATGGGAACGGTTTCGTAGGGGTGCTCCATAGAGGTGAGCCAAAATTAAGGCAAAATTGTATGCCGCAGCACAGATACGGCACGGTTTTCTGCCTTCCAGCAGCCACTCACAGGGTTCAGCCACTGGAATTGCACAGGTGAGGTGGATGGAGCTGTCCCTGATGTTCTGGAATAAATTCTCCAGTGTTATTTTCCCAGTCTCCCCTCCAGAAGGAATCAGGAAACACCATGCTGCAGCTCACGGTGCTCAGCTGTCAGGATTGGTTTTCCTACAGGCACAGGGTTGCAGGCAGCACTTTCATGTTGAGAAAAACAGAGGTGTTTAGATGGTAGAGAGACCTTGGCACTGGCTGCCCAGCTCGGCCCTTTGCAGAGGGATGATCCTGCTCTGCTTGGAAGGAAGAAAAGCATAAATTCTCATCATTTTGGGGCCTGCTACATGCATTCTAGTTTTTGCCCCCCACGGCTGTCCCAGCTCTTATCTTGGGTATGTCTTCTTTGCAAGAGGAAAAAGCATCAGGAACAACTGTCAAAACAAGGCAGAGTTTTGCCTGCAGGAAGATGAGTGATGTTGCTGCAACCCACAGTCTGAATGCTATGTGAAATACCAGTTAAAATAGAATTGTTTGCATAAAATAAAGCACAAAGTTTTCCTAAAGCCTCATGTTATTTACAAATAAACATTCCCTGAATGAAATACCCTGGGCACAGATGATTTGTAAAATGACAAAAAAGTCAAATGATCACACAAGCTTATTTTTCACAGAGGATTTTTGGCTTGCTTGCTGTCCCGAGTATTAAATAGCACCTTTGTGCTTCTGAATGTTATCAACAACTACTGTTTCCTTGACAAAACCATAAGAGAGAAATAAATCTCATAAAGAGATTGCTAGGCAGCTGTTCGCCAATGGCTAAATGCTTGCAAGAGTTACACAGTATTATCTCTGTGTTCGTGCAGCTCAGCACTTGACTAGGAATCAGGGGATCTGAGCTCAGCTTCTCCAGACCACCTGGCTGCCTAGCAAATTTTGGTGCATTTACCAGCATTAGATCCCTTTCTAAATGATCTACATCACCTGCACCAGCATACAAAACCCAAATTGTTCTGTATCAGGGCAGAAAAAAAAAAAAGGATGCTTAACTGGTAATATGCAAGTGCCTTCCTGTGCAATAAATGAATAAATTTTATTTGGCATAAAACTCTGTATGCTTACCATGGAAAAATGCTACACGGTTTCTGCTGTCATGAAGCTGATCTTCCCTCCTACTACCTAGAAAATACATAGAGGTGAATATAATAGGGCATCTTTTGTTTTTTTGGTAGCACTCAAGAAAAATGCCCGCAGAGCTTTGGCAAAGCTGGCAGTCTGGTGGGACTGGACAGCAGCGCAGATGTAGAAGCACCTGTGCTGATGGACTGCAGTGTTCTAGAAATGCGTGGGGGCAGTGGGGCACACAGCCCCCCTCCGAGGGCCTTCGGGGCGGGTGTCCCCGCTAGCAGCAGCGCTGCTGGCAGCAGATCAGCCTCACCACGTGCTGCGGAGCAGACCCACACCTGAAGGGGATGGTGCACCTCGGGGCACACCACGCTGCCCAGCCGCAGTCCCGCCACCACCCCGATCCCCGTCACTGCCGCCTCGCGAGAGCTGAAAGCGCTTTGTCAGCCCGCAGCTGGAGATGCCAGGCGACGGGTCACATCCCCTGGGGCTCAGCCGCTCCATCGCTCTGCGCCGACCCAAGGCTGTGCTGCCGATGGAGGGGCCGGGGCTGGCGAAACAGCACGTTCACGCGTGGTCGCGGAATTGCCCCTGCTAAACAAGGGTGGCAGCTCTCGCTGTTAATCCAGTGATGGTCGTGAGAGGCGTGGGTCTACAACGGTAGGCTGTGATGCTCTGCCTGGGGATGCTGTGAATCCCCCTCCCCAGCAAATTTAAGAGCGGGCTATACAAACCTCTATTAAGAAGGACCAGTGGTTAAAACACTGAGCTGCAGGGTCTACCTGGGGTGGAGCTTACCCCTTCCTGGGACTAGAGGCGAGACTGGATGTCTCTTCCAGCCATTCCTTCTATGCCTGGGTCCAACAAAATGCTCGTAGAAACAGACAGGGAATAAAATCACTGTACAAATAACTGTGGCGTGTTACTGTTCCCTTAACAGCATAGCTGCAAGAGAAGACTTCAAGCAGATTTGGGTTAATCAAGTGAAGCTATGCCAGTCTCATGCTTGACATGTGCATCCACTCAGGCATGACTCACCTTTCAAACAATGATTCATCATTAGTTTTTCTTGTGGGTTTGTATGTCTTTTGTCCATCCTCGTTACAGTCTCTTGCCATCATGTCACAAATGCAGTGATGGTTAAAACAACATTAAAATTAGACTTCTAATTGGGGCCTTCTCCGCAGCACACGCAGTGAGGGCAGAGAGACCACATGCCTGCTGTTCTGATGAGAAAGAGGGAAGCGGGCTGCAGGTGATTGTTTAAAATGGGGAAAAGGGAGAATTAAAGGGGCTGAGGCGGCCGTAAAAGTGTTGATTCTGGAAGGACAATGTTGCCAAGCAATGTGATCGTACATTCGGCTACTGCACAAGGAGCTGCAGCAGTTTGGTGAGCCTGCAAGGAGTAATACTGGTTAAAAGCCTCAGAGGTTTGCATTAGCGTGAGTTTTAGGAGCTGAGTGTCACACCCCCTGCACCTGTGGTGCCCAGCTTCATGCCTGGTAAGATAGCATGAGATAGATTGAAGCATTTGGCTTATTCCTTCCTCAGCACGATGCAGTGTACAGCCTCCTGTGCTGCGCATGCCAGGAAGGAGCAAGGAGTCTTCCAGGGAGCTGGCGAGAGGCTGTGCTGCCAACAAGCAGACCTTTCGGGCCACCTTATCACCTAAGAAAGAAATTACCCTCTGCCAAATTGTTCAGTAATCCTCCACACGCCGTTCCGTGGTAGTAAACAGAATAGACTTCTACATTTCAAGTAATGAAGATCAGGGAAAAGTATTTTCTTTTCAGGTAGACTTTGCAGCTCAGTGTTTTTATCATTTGTCCTTTGGGAACTGAAATTTGGCCAGAAGACTGGGGGTCTCTGCATGGAAAGAAAGAAAATACAAGTCTCTTCATTTCAAGCACCCAGGTCTGTTTGTGTAAGCAGAGGGTAAGAGTTTACAGTGGATTACAGGTCATCATTTGTAGTGGCATTTGCTCTTAAATGGTTACCAGCTTTATTATCTGTACCCATTAAAAGCGGATTTGAAGGAAGGGATATTAACGGCAATGCCAGACTGTACATATGTTTCGTTTCATACTGTAGAGGTCTAAAGAGAGAAATGAGCTTGGCAATAAATTTTTTTAAATCCAACTTTTACTTTTAATAATATTTTAAAACTACATTACTTGCCCTGTTTCCCTTTGTTCCACCCACTTCCTTTTTCTACTTCATTTTCTTTTGCTCTCTATAGTTTATGCCTCTTCTTTTGTATGCCAAGCTCGTAATGTATTTAACGTATTTCTTCAGATTCCAGTACTTTTCTCCCTTTTGAGACAGTCTGCTCTCATCTTTCTTTCTCTGCAAGGAAGTCTCCTCTTTCTGATTATGTCTTTCTTTAGCTCCTTGTTCCCCATTTCTTCCCTATTTAAAACATTGCTAAGATTTCCTTTTTCTTCTCTTTGTTAAACGTCTCTCTTAAGGCACTGCTCCTCTTCCTGTTCCCATCTGAGCTCATTCCCTCATTTACCTGCTCTTTCAAATGCTCAGAGCTTGTCCTCTTTGTTCTCAGCTTTCCATCCCTTCCACTCCTCACCTCTCCTTGTTCTCTCCTCACCCGAGCCTCTTCTTCCCCTCTTTTCACCCTTCTCTTGTCTCTTCAACATTGCATACACCTTTCTGCCTGTTTCTCTACTTTTTTTCCCACTCAAGAGGATGATCAAAGCCTGAACACTCTTTTTCTGACTCACTGGGGACTGCTGGGGAATATATCTCTCTTTCCAGAAGACCCCAAAAAAGGAAAACCAGGAAAGATAGTGGGATCTTCAATGTATTGTCAGAGACCCTGGGGGAGGATAAAAAACTTTTGTGGCTTGCAGTGAAACTGTCTTCTCTAGGTCTGTGGTCTGCCAGTGCAAGCAAGGGCACAGGCTTCGCTGGGCTGACCCCCTACCCTGCAAGAGCATCCCTATCCACCAACCAGGCAGGGATTTACCTTGGCCATCTCCTCCATGCTTCCCAGACACAGAGGCCAGGTGGTGGGGCCAGATCCTGCCATCTCCCCTCCCATGGCAGTGGCACCCCACAGACATCCCTTGGCTCTATCACTCTTTGAATACCACAGTGAGTGTACAGCAGCATGTGCCATGTCCTCAGACCTCCTGTGGGGACCAAGCCACTCTAGGTCCATCAACTTGGTCACTCCCAATGTCTCTTCCAGACTCTGGTCTGTCTATGTCTGCATGCTGCTGCTGATCCCCATGGGTCTAGGTCCTTTCTTCAGGGCAGAGATAAGGAGAGGCAGACCTCAGATTCCCTTGTGTTTCTGTAAGGTCATAGAATGGTTTGGTTTGGAAGGGACCTTAAAAACCATCCCGTCCCAGTGCCCCTGCCATGGGCAGGGACACCTCCCACTAGACCAGGTTGCCCAGGGCCCCGTCCAGCCTGGCCTTGAACACCTCCAGGGATGGGGCATCCACAGCTTCTCTGGGCAGCCTGTTCCAGTGCCTCACCATCCTCAAAATGAAGAATTTCTTCTGAATATCTAATCTAAATCTACCCTCTTTTTGTTTAGAGTCATTACCCCCTGTCCAGTCACTACACTCCATGATAAAGTGTCCCTTCCCAGAGAGCTGATGTTTCAGAACAAAACTGGCAGGTATCTGGGTGGTAATGTCCTGGGAAGTAGACATTGGCTCCTGCTCTGCGTTGTGCAGCATGCGGGGCATAAACAAGCCTTGGAAATGTTTCTGCAGTGACAGTGGGTAGTAATAATTGGGAAAGTAATTATTATCACGGCCACACCGCTACAGAAATTCATCACACTGAAAGTCCCAGAAGGGACCGAAGAGCAGGAGGGGCAGCAGACTGAAGGAAGGTGAGGAGAAGAGAGGCACGCGAGGAGGAGATGCACGGGGCACCACCGGCAGAGGGGCATCAGGCCCTGTGCTACCTGGCCTAGGAGAGCCAATGCATGTAAATAAAGACCGAGCGATTAGCGCAGGGCTGAGCCAAATGCGCCATGAAATTTCATTAAGGTCAGCAGTCTCTGGTGCCTGGTGGGGCCTGGAGAGAGCCCTGTCACTGTCTGTGCAAACTGGCCGGTCATCACCGGTGTCCCGGCACACGCAGCCCAGTAGGAGTGGCTGGGAATTCTCCTGTCCCCTCAGCGGTTTTCTGTCAGGCCTGGTGCGAATATTACAAATTAAGCAGAAACACGCAGTGAGGTTCCCTGCAGACTCCTAATTAGCCATCGCGTGGTGGCATTTCTCATCCGACCGTCTGCTCGTGGCAGTGAACGTGCTGTGACGGGGCATGCACCCGACAGGCTGCTGGTGGGGCGCTGCCAGGGCGGTGGGCACGCGATGCCACATCCATCAGGGCTGCCCACATCCGCGCTCCCCTTCCCGTGCCACCACCTCCGCCAGGGCAGGCTGGATGGCACAGCATGGTCCAGCTCAGCCAGCACCGAGACATGCGAGCAGGCGGACAGATCAGAAAGCCGAAGGAGAAAAGCCAGGTTCTTCAGAGTCCTCTTGACTTACAGGATTAATATTTGTATAATATTCATGTCAACGGACTAAATATTTGTTATGGGATTAAATATTTCGGTGCTGCTGTAGTGACTTCACCAGCCTTCAGCGCCCGGGGCTGCCGGTAATGAGCCGGAGTCGCACACCATGCTGAATTATTATTGCTAACACGTTTAGATGCAGCCTCGTACCTGATGAATGACACCTGCTGTGAAAACTGAGTGATGCTATTTTGGGAAGGTATTTATCTGATATTTGGAGTGTAGCTTTAGACGTATGCAATTCAAATGCATTTCTTTAAGTAGGATAGTGATCCTTACATTATCAAATTCAATGAAAGTGTGCCTACAAGTATGTCTTCTGTATGTGCCGTATGTGTGCAAAATGTGTATCCTAGATACCTAATGGCAATGGCAGATCCAAGCTGTAAATAAACTGATAAATCAAATGTGTACTACTGGGCCCAGATCACTAAAATCGGTAGGAGCCGAGTCTGGAAAAGAGTGCAAGATTGGATCAACCATAGTAAAGAAAAACATTATTATTTCCTTTTTGGAGATTAAAGCAATATTACAGATTTAAAATTGGATGACATTTTGAGCACCATTTGGAAAATCATGTTACAGATTTGTCAAAGCACTTTCAGCTTAAAAATGCCTTCTGGAAAAGTTCTTGGTATTTCTTTTGAAATCCGCAGGTACTTTCTCCCCCTCCCTTTCCCCTTCTTCTACTGCCCTTGCTCTTTCTAATTGTGCTCCACAAAATAAATAAATAAATAAACTGATGAAATATTTATGGACAATATTTACACCAGCAGTATTTTTAGTTTTTTGTTTTTGTTTCCAAATGGTGAGGTTGTCCCAGGGTTTTGTGGCAGGCACATGCATTGCTGCCACTGGAAACGCCCGGCGCCACAGTCAGCACTGTCCTGCTCCAGTACGGGTCATGGAAGCACCATGCAGTGCATGACCCGCAGCATGCAGTGGGCTCTACAGGGACTGCCTGCTGGCAGGTCTAGTAACTAAAGCTAGAGCGAAGCCAAAGGCTGGCCAGGTTCCTAAACTTCCCGTCCTTCTGGCTGCATTCACAGTTCTTCTGCTTGTGTCCTGCAGTGGCTAGAAAGCAGTGTATCTCCCAGGCAGATGCCCAGCTCCTAGGCTGGCTCCTGGGAGCAGCAGAGCTGAGACAACCAGGTCTGGGTAAAGCACTTGGGCTCCTCTGTCCTTTTGTCACCAGACACACCAGAGCCACCCAGCCTGTACAAGGTGAGTGTGCTGGGGGCAGGAGGGAGGCACCCGTGCTGTGCAAGAGCGGCTCCCCAGCTTTCAACTGGAGCTGCTTCTCCGCTGCGCTCCCAAGAGCAGGCAGAGCCCCTTTGCCTGCAGTGCAATGTATAGGTGCATGCTTAGACCATCTGCCTGAGCCCAAAGTGCTTGCATCCCAATCAGAACCCATACTTCTATGCCTAGAAGACTGCAGGTCTGTTCTCAGCATTTTACTTGGTAGCACACTTCCATATGAGTTAGAGTTGCTCACGGGCTACAATTCATCAGCATGCTTTCGAGATGCACATGATGTTCTTGCAAATCTCATTTCCTTTTTTTTTTTTCCCCTCCAAAAAGCAGCTAGGCTTTTATTCTTTCTTTTTTTTTTTTCTTTTGCCCACCAGCATAGCTCAAGACAATCACTTTCCTCTTCTTAATTAGCAAATTACTTACAAGTAAAGTAAAAATGATTTTACCCAATTTTGTTTCACAATTCCTTCTTCTCAGCTTCCAAACTAAATACCTTATTTCACAAAACTCTTTTTTACAATACCATAATGGTGTATTATGGGATCTCAGATTTCTCTCAACAGCTTTAGGTGCTTAACACCTATATTCTTTAAACAGTGTAATTTTACTCCTCACAGTGGGAAGCAGGCATCGTTCATAAAGTTCCTATTTCCTCAGGAGATCAGCACTGACTAATGCTTTGCACAATTAAGCATTTTAATTGTGTATGTGAGATGTTGAACCCGGAGCTTTTTCCAGACCAGGTCGTGATTTGAAAAACTATAAGGAAGACAGGTGCTGCAGGAAGCTAATTTGTTTAAAATGGTTCATTTCCCCATCCCACTCAAAATTTATTGGATAATATAGCACGTCCCAAAAGAAAGGGTTCAGTGAAAAGCTGTGATTCACTGATAGACTGAACATATGCACAGCGCTAGGAGTCATGTGGGAAAAGCAGGGCTTTTGCACTAGCACCCAGGTTTTGAGATCCCGAGTTTTTCTTCAGACATGGTAAGGAATCTGTTCTAAAGCAAATTGAGTTCTCTGTAATTTATGTTACATTTATTGGTACTGATTTCTCATGCTCATCTATCAGTTTCCAATTTTCCTCTCAGTAATCTGCATTCAATTTTTCAGTCCATATTCCTGTTGATGGTTGAAATTATCTCTCATAACTACTGCTCAGCAGATCTATTAAATACATAAGGAGTATTTACTGGAAAATTCATCTGAAATTCTTCTAGTTAATTTCCCCAGGTTGTGTTAAGTAATGTGTGAATAATGAAACAATAGAAACAGAGTATCTTCTCTTTATTTTATCACTGAATAGCATATTTACCTACCAAAATGACCTAAAATAAGTGTATTTCCATCAACATATTAAAAAAGACATGTATACCCTCTATCCAGAACTGCAAGGTAATGACCATTAAGGTTGTGCATTTTATTGTGGCTGTATTAAAAACTGCTGTTAAACACAACATCCTGTGATGACTGAAATACTTGTTAAGGCTTTAAGTTAATGTGAAATATATAGATAAGCTTTATCTAAACTACGGGTTTGCAATATCCATTTACAAATATTTCTATTTTAAGAAGTATGAATTTCATTACTAAGTAATGAAAACTGAAGATACCACTAGTAATGCATTTGGCTTGGGGGCCGGTGTGGGGGGGTGTTGTGAATGGGCAAGGATTTCATACCTCAGATCTCATGTGAGAATTAAAACAAATGAAGAAAGAGACTCTGGTCATCCAATGTCTTATAGTTTTACAGGAACCACCAAATTCATGTACTAAGAATGTCTGACTATATCAAAGGACTCTGTTGGGGGAATATCCAGTATTAGATCTCTGAAGATTTTTTTTTTTCCCAGATATTTTATATTCATTAGGGATTCCTTCCTGCAGTGAGCTCTCGCTCAGGCTCCTGCAGCTGATTCTCATATACACTAATGTCTCTTCAAACATTTGCAACTCATTATAAACAACATTTGTTCTGGCAGAGATAGAATATGATAGATGTCTATAAAATCAGAAAAGTGGTGGAGAGATGAGTCCAGAATGACACTTCACTATTTCTCATGATGCTAGAACAAGGAGACACCTCTGAGAAACACATTTGAAGCCAAACAAAGGAATACCTATTTCTCACTGATTAAATTTAAATTGTGGAGCTTACTGTCACAGCAGTAGGTCCTGAATTTCTCATCCTGAAGAAACACATGTTAAGGAGGTCCATGGCATGGACAGATACCAAAAGGGTTTGAATGGCTTCATTGAGGAGGGAGCCCACAGGGACACTACACAAAGTTGTCTGGATGTGTTCTCCAGCTCACAAAGTGCCCAAACTGTTGATTGCTGGAAGTTGTGAGGGCACAGAACGGGAAGGATCACTTCCTCTCGAACTATTTCCTAATCATCTGTAATGAAAACTGGGTGTGAGGTTAGATGGACCTCGACCCTGGCCTAATTCAGGCTTCTTAAGCCACTATGATACGTGTCAGTGCGATCAGCCCCACTATTTAAGGAAGACTATTTCAGGATCATTTTCTTTGGATGGTGCATTCAGATATTCTTTAGCACATTTAATTTTAGTTCTCAGGAGTCTGAAAGATCAAATACATTTCATTTATATGAAGCATATTCTGAAGCAATTTATTCTGTTTTGAGACCTGTCACTTCGATGTTCAACCTTGACTGTATGAGAAGTTCTGCACTGAAGGAATGCACATAGAATAGAAGGCCAGACACCTGCCCAGACGAGTTTGACCTAATAAGCCTTATAGAGAGGGATTTAGCTGCTGATACAGACACCTAAATTAGGGGACTGGAGTAAAGATATCTGTATGTAAGCTAGGTGTCTAAGCTTCCACTATACTCAAGGGAAATTTAGTCAACAGGTAATGGAGTTTAGAGAGACAATTCTTTATAACGCAATATCAGGCATTATAAGGTACACTCCAACATTTTCTTAGCTGGGTTACCTCAGGCTCAACCGACTGTATTCATTAGATCTCCAGTGACTATAACAGAAGCTCAGGCACCCAGCTGACGTGTAGACACTGAAATTTGGACCAGCTTACTGGGGAGATGGACTCATTCATAATTTCTGTTAAACCCTGTAGAGTTGTAAATAATTAATCTGTGCTGGATGGATTTGGTATATTCAGGAGCCCCAGGTCTCCCCCACACTAATCGATGTCCTCTTCCTTCTGTGAAAGGAATGACTTATTTCAGGAGAGCCTGGTGCTTTAAGATGCATACTGCTCATTGGATTTCTTCTGTAACACCAGCTAGGAGCCTCGGTTAAACTCACCCTTCTTGGTAGACAGAGGGACTGTACCTCAGCATCTGGAAGCCTGACCAGCAGCTGACAACCAAGTGAGTTCTTGAGATTTGCACATAAGTCTCTTTTTCTGACTTTTTAGAAGATTTTTAAAACAGTGGAAACTTGCTCTCTGAAGGACGATATGCTATGGCTGTGTCTACACAGACAGCTTGCAATTTCCAAAAGGCTTGGAGTCATTGTCTGAAAGTCTCAAAAACTGCTTAAAACTTGACTTGCAGCCTTGATATCTGCCTCTGAGGGGATGCATGCAGGACAGGAGTGCCACTTTGTGGGGCCACTTGAGTGGAGAAGGTGGTCAAGACTTGCAGCTGGGACTGCAGCACTTCCCCACCGTGCTGCGTTTATCCCATGCTCAGCCTTTGCAGCCACACTTGTGTAAACAAACTAACCCCCAGCGCGTGATAAGGTGTATCACCCAGACATGAGAACTGAAAAGAAAAGTGAGTGTATCCATGAGGACATAGCCTATCTGATTTTGATTATTAAAACAAAAAAAAATACTCACGAAGCAGCTCTGGCATGCGTTGCTCCCAGAGCACTATTACAGAGGCAGTTTGGCTCCCTGTGCTCTGCCCCATCACACGGGAGGGGCTGCTGCACGCCCTGTCTTTCTTTAGCAGCCAAAGACCAAGAGAGCCGGGCTTTACGTAATTCAGCTGTCCTACATTTGTCTCTACCTGGCAACGACTTTGCCGTGCTGGCTGCATGCTGCACGTTCTGTACCTCATCCGTAGCAGCTTTCTCTTTGCATTTAGAGCTGAGAACATAACCATGTCAGATCTTCTGCTTAAGATCTAGCTGGAGGGAGCTGACGTCATCTCATCTCTTTCCCTTAAACGGCACAGAATCATCTCGCCTTTGTCTCAGACTCGGGCTCTCTGTCCTCATCTTTAAGTCCCAGCACAATTTATCTTTCCTTCCCCATCTCGTGACACTTCATCACTGATGCTGATTTGGCAAGCAGTGTCTGACAGAGGTGGGTGAAAATTTGAGACGGGGGGAAGTGAAATGACTTGCCAGAGGCAGTAAGGCAGCTCCCTGAATGTCAGACTTACACTCAAGTCTCCAGGGTCTCAGCAAAGCGCTCAGGTCACTAAGGCCACCGAATCCCTGCAAGTCTTAGTCCATACCTCCCACCAGCCCTCTGCATCTCATCATGCCTGCTCTCCTTCTCTCCACGCCCCGTTCTAGGCATCTGCTGGTGGCTTCTTCACCCTCACTTCATGCCTTGCCAATATATCATCCATACCCTCCTCTCTACCTGCCTTTCTAAGAGTTTCCTTCCCTACCAGGCAGGAAGAAATGGCTCCGTGCCATCCTTCCATGTCCATCTTGTGTTGTTGCATTACTACAACATGCACAGATTTCTGTTTGAATAGCAAACTGCTACTCAGCTTCCACTGTCAGTAGTAGCTGCCTAGGGCAGGCATGCTCACAGAAAAGATCTTTGCTTTCTCTCTTGCTAAAAATAATCAAAGAAAGGGAAAAGTCAAAAGCTCATCATGCCCCAAAGAAATGTCTGCATCACCACGGAAAACTTTTAAATATCTAAACCAAGATAGAATGGCAGGAGTAGGAAATTTACAGATCAAAGGTTTAGAAAATGCGAAGTTCTGTTTGTGTGATGTAGAACCAGAGCTGTTTGCTCTTCTCAGAAGTAGTGAACAGGCCGGTACACTCCTGCCAATGCCGTGTTGCCGTCAGCGTTTGAAAGCTGAATGCCACTCCTGTTTGTTGCACGCAGAGCTAGGGCAGGGATTATTTTAATTGAAATGAAGCTTTCTGGCTATCTCACTCACTCCCATAAAGCAGCTGGGGATACTTAGGCATAACTTTGGAGAGGCAGTTTAAGGTACAGGCTTTAAGGTATTTGGCCTTGAATACAGTGGCATGGGTCCCCCTGGATCAAATCCTCATCAGCGCATCTCCATCAATTTTTTACAGGCTTTGGTTTCACCAGGCAGAAACTGAGACATGCTCCCCGTCACACTGCCAGGCATGTGCTGTGCGTCATGCACAGCATGAGCTCCGCGGGGTTTTGGTGGTTTGTTTAGTAAAGCCCAGTGAGAAATATGTGTCCCTGGAAGGAGAAAAGGTCAGACTGAGACAGCTTAGGTCATCGCTGCTGGTTTTCTGTAGCACCATATCAGTCTTACTTAATAGCACCAGCACAGATTTGTAGGACATAAAGTAATATAGCTAGCAAGGATTGCAAAATGAAAATGGAACCAGATAATTACGATATTTACAACAGTTTTCAAGTAATAC
This sequence comes from Anseranas semipalmata, assembly GCA_013399115.1. Taxonomy (NCBI): domain Eukaryota; kingdom Metazoa; phylum Chordata; class Aves; order Anseriformes; family Anseranatidae; genus Anseranas; species Anseranas semipalmata. The sequence goes on along the minus strand of VXAA01000971.1, from coordinate 697,979 downwards.
AAACATCTGACTACATCTTTAAGGGCAAGGAGGATATTTTTAAATAAACATGCTTCCTTCCTGCAACTAATAGATTGCAATAGCAACTGGCAGAAGGTCTCATCTGTTATTTTAGTTGTCTTCATGGTTTCATGTTTTTTAGCTCTAACAAAAATATTTAAAAGAAGGTAGTACCTTCTGTTGTAGGGAAATTGTCAATGTTTTTTATTATTATTATTATAGAGTACATTTATTTTCAGAAGTCTAGAATATTTTGAAACATTTCCCTTTGCTGTTCAAGTTTTCTGTGATGGATTCCCCATTCAGAATGGCTATTTTTTTTTATGTGTGTGTAAATAACTTAATATAGCCCCTCCAGAAATTTTGGAAGTTACAATGAATAAGAACGCATTTTCTCCTTAGCAATATTCTAGCCATTTTTTCTTTCCATAAAGCTAAATATATAGATAGGTTAAAACAAATTTTTATTATTTTGGGTTGAATTCAACAGGGTTATTGGAAAAAAAATGTAATGGAAAAAAACATTCTTGAGCTCATATAACTGAAATGTACCATGAATCTGAGAAGATCTTAAAAATACAAGAGCTATTATACCATATTAGCAATTATTAGAGAAGGAAAAGAAAGTAAAAGAGTGGAGAAGAGCAGAAAGAATGATCAAAAACATGGAGCAATTTCAGTACAAGGAGCAAAGAATCCTTTGGCTCTTCAGCTTGGAAAAAAGATGATGGAGAGGGGATATGACATGGGTCTATAAAACCAAGAAGAGCTTAACGAGGGTGAAGAGGAACTGAGTATTCCCCTTCTCTTCCAACACAAGAATGAAGGGATGCCACATAAAACTAGCAGGTTCAAAATGAGCAAAACCAGATGTCTCTTCATAAAGTGTATAGTTAAGCTGTGGGGTTCCCTGCAGGAAGATGTTGCCCATGGTGGTTACATGGGCATAAGGGGAGCTCCTGAGCATAAACAATTGATGGCTGAGAGAGCACCCCAGGGGGTGCATGCTTGTGCTGTTCTTACTTCCTCACACATCTCTTTCTGGCCACAGACAGAGGCAGAATACTTTGGTCTGGCCCTGCACAGCTGATCTTATTTTCCTAATTGCTTCCTGCTAGAGCTACCTAAGTGCCTTTCTTTGCCCCAGCTACACACACAAACTTAGGTAGGAATAGGGCTCTTATTGCAGATATGTCTGTAAAGAGGTGCACATGTCAATGATTTACTCAAATTCACACAGCAAATCTAATCAGCAAACTGCTTTGGCATTAAGAACAGGAAAAGATGATAAGAGTGTCAAGAACGACGGAGTAATTCAGTTATTTTAGGATCTTGCAATAACTGGCACTGCAATAATGCAGTCTGTGAAACCCTTGTTTTGAAAAGAAAAAGTCTTTTTCTATGTGAAGCTAGGGCCTCTGCAACGTAGACGATGGACCACTGCCTTCTTCAACCTATGCTGGCAGAAATATGTACTTGACTAATGTTAGCATTAAGAAGGGTGAGAGTCACTCCTGATCCAGACCACAAAGGTGCAGACTTCCCCGCAGTGACCTGCCTCTGACACGGAGACTGTACTTAGCCCTTTGGAAAATATTTTGCTGTATTTAGCATTTCATTAAATGCATTGTGTAAAATGAATTCTCCATTACTCTGTGCTGTTCATCTGCATGTAATACCAATGGTAATTGATTTTCCGATGGTGCATGAACTGCTAATGTAAAACCTCTGCGGAAGACTTACAGGTGAAATCTCTTTTCCCTGTAGACAGCCTACATAATCTGGTTTTATACAGGAGAAGGACATTTAAAGGAACTGGAGGGGGCTACAGTTCTGGCACCCCAGTCCCCACCACCGACCCCTGGGGTGAGGTAGGCGCCCGCCCAGCCTCCCCGCGCCCTCCGCACAAAGGATGCGGCCCCAGCCGGGCACTGGTTCCAGTTCACCTGCAGCCCTCTCTTCACGCTGCCGTCCCTCCCGCCGGCCTGTCTGATGTCAGCGGTCAGGCTGCTGATGTCAGAGCGAACCTGCATCCCGCCGAGGGGGAGCGGTGGGCGCCCTGGCTCTGTGGTACCCACAGCATCACCCGGCTGCTGCAGGTAGAAGCCGCTGGGCTGCGAGTGAGAAACCGCTTCGAAGCAGGCCTCTTTTAAACACGTTTTTTCAATATGAAGTTGCTAACACAAACTCACAGGCAGCTCCATTAACTACATATTCCTCCACTTAGGCAAGAGAAACAAAAGGCGCTGTGTGTTTGTGTCCACACACACAGCTGTGTTTTTGTCTCTCTGCCTCCCGCTTCCACTGGCTGGAAACATCCAGGCCTGACGCTGCTCCCACTTCCAGTTGCATCAATGGGGAGCACGTCGGCTGGGGCGGCGGGCTCACATCTGTGCGTAATTACTGCAGCAACGTCAGAATCAGGCCCTGCATGCTGATACAACTTGCCTGCTTCTCCGCGAACGCAGCTGAGGGCAAATATTGCCTGCATTATCTGGTGATGCTGGAACACTGCAATTACTTCTGAAATCTAACCTAATTACAGTCGTTGAAGAATTTTCTCCATCCTCTCTGGCTCATTTACAGCTCTCCCACATTCTCCTTTATGTCTCCTTTCTTTGAGTCAATATTTACCTCCTCAACACTCTCTTCCTCTGCTTCCTCCCCTCCCATAACGCTCCGTGCAAGCAGAACAGCACAGCCTCTCCCACCAGCCTGCACTGACAGCCGACGTCAAACACACGCTCCAAGGTTTTAGAGTCAACGCTTTGACTTTGCAAAAGCAACAGAACACCTCACCAGATTTCACATTAGTGAAATTGTTTTCTATGGTTTTGTTTGCATTTCAGCACTATCCCAGAGTACTCACAGTGAAAGCAGAACTGCGTATTGCATGAGTATCATGAAAAGGAGCTGACAGTGACAAAAAAAAAGAAGGAACAGTCCATGAAGAAGCCTATTGCCATTAACAAAATAAAAAGGAAATAAGCTAGTTCAAAAGAAAAAAAAAGTTTTGTACACTTTTTTTTTAATATATATACTGTATGACTATGCTCAAACTAATAGTTTAAAACATCAAGGTAATTAGTTTTTAACTGCATGATTTAATTCAATTTTTTATTATTATTATTATTATTATTATTATTATTATTATTATTTATTGCTATCAAGAATTTAGCCTCTCTTTGGGCAAGGGTGAATACCTTGCAGAACATTTCTGTTGCCTCATTGACATCTAGTGCCTCCTGGCTTCTGCAGATCAAGCAAACCCCGTCAAAATATTGAAAGAGATGATGAAGAAATGATCCTGATTTGGATTTTTTTAAGTCAAGACGAACATCTGTTTTAAACATGCTTTATGTTAACAATAAGACACCTGAACAGATGCACTTAGGGGAAATTCTGCGCCCTAGAGGTGCAGGAGGTCAAAATCAATGGTCACAGTAGTCCCTTCTCATATGCAGGGGCTGTATAGGAGAAGATAATGAGAAAGATCTTGGTTTGTATGCTACGAGCATCCTGGAGCAAAATCTTTTGAGCTAATTTTTTAAATTTAAGCATCTAAATTCAGGCTTACACATTCTCTTGATACTGATAGTTGCTTAACGCTTTGAAAATTATAGATGGCTGCATTTACATGCAAGGGCAGATCCATGTGCCCCCAAGTCTGAAGATTTTAATATTACTTCTGTTATTTACTTAACTTTTGCGTTTAAATTTTCCATATTTTTACTAATTTGTGTTAAATATTTTGAGCTGAAGTTAGGTGCAAGAGCAGAGTGCTGCACAGAATCAAAGAAAGCTGAGAAGAATTTGGAAGAGCGAGTTTGGTGGTAAGTAGTGTGCCAACAAGGTTGTGAGCAAGTACAGTACTTGGAAAAAAAAAAAAAGAGAGAGAGAGAGAGGAGAGAGCAATTAATAAAGAATTTGGAAAAATGTGCAGAATCCTGAAAGTGGTGGTGAGCTACAGGCCTAATCCATCTCCTTCTGAAGTCAGCTGAGAGGGGGACCTGGCTGCTTTTGCAAGGAGAGAGGCAGTGGTTCGCTACACCTTCATGCTGCTGATCAAGAGCTTCTGGAAGAGGTAGAAGGTCTCTTGAAACCTGCCAGGAATTAAAACACTTGTACAGATCCACAGATCCATTAGTGCAGTTGTTTTTCTCAGTCAAGGTAAAACTGAAGATGCTGTGTTTGCATTGAGGCTTCTCCCAGCTGTTCTTAATTCAGTTGTGGCACTACAACCCTTTATTATCTTCTGTCTCACTGAGACTTCCAGAGAAAAATAGCAGATACTTTACTGCTGGGTTTGAGTTTGAACTTCATTTTCCTGAACAGCTCTCAAAGCTAACCAAGCTTTATCAGCCTGATTTCAGATCACAGCCTTTCTTCCAGGTACAGCCAGGGTGTAATTCCTTGTTCATATTAACCAGCACAGTCCCACTGGAACGGGACTTTGCCGTGGGATGTGCTCCCAACCCAGTGTGAGAGAATGAAGTGCCTGGTATGGGCCAGGAGGAACGAAGGCGACTGCCAGCCAGAGGATAGATGGGTCATCTTGTCTTTCCCACAAAAGAAAGAATTATTTCCACAGCCTTGAGCTTGGGCTCTCCAGGCTGACACACACGTGCAGTTTGCTCTGCAGCAATTGAGTGCGTACGTTCAGCTCATGCTGCAGAACAGCTTTGCTTCACAGGAAGGCTGCAAAAGCTCAGCTGCAAGATTGCCGGGTAGTGGTAGGCTTTAGGGCTTTCTGTACATCCAGCAGCAATTTCAGCCCCTCCAGACATGAAATCTACTCAATGTTTAGTCACTAGTTTTTCAACTCATGCCTTTTTCCTCCCTCCTCCTTGCATTAACCACTTAAAGAAAACCTGCACACCCTCTTTTGAGTAAGCTGGAAAAATCAAACCCTCAGGTAGATTGCACATAAGGTTAAGTTCTTCCCTGGAAACCCTGGGAATGGACACATTTTTGCTTCAAAGTAAACCAGACAGGTAAGTTAAAATCAACAAAAACAGGCAGCTTAGTTGCCTAGCTGAACCGAGCTGAAGAGCTGTCAGACATCCTCCTCCATCACTTGGGGCAGCACCAGTAGGATGCATTCAAAGCCCATTTCTCTGTGGCATCTCTCTGCCTTCCTCTGATTCAGGGGCAGTGCTGCTGGTTGATAAGTATGCACCACCTCTCCCTCCCTCAGGAAGTTGTAAGCCACAGAATGAAAAATAATGCTGATCTCCTAAAGACCGTTCCTCTCTGCAGAAATTTCTGCCCAAATTGGTTACAGAAGTGTATTACACAGGGAAGCGGTTCCCCACATCTGTCTCTGCGCTCCCACCAGATTGAGTTGCTCTGCAGTTTTCCCTGTTGCTGTCTCTTTCAGCATGGAGGGCAGGCAGACAAGTGGCCCAAGGTCTGTCCTGCCCCCGAATTAATACAGGGGTAGTATTAATCAAATTAATCCTTGCCCATCTCCTTCTTGCTTGAAAGCTTAAGAGAATATCTTCATATTCAGTATAAATTGGTCCATTCTTTGAGGGTCCTTTATTCTTTTCCATCACGCCCCCTCTCCCACAGTGCCACCCATGACTGTTGCACCATTTTTGCCATTTATGTTGATTAGAGGATGATTATTTGGGGGACCATTTTTTCCCTCTACACAAACACTGATCCAAATGTAGGCTTCACGTGTAAGTTATAGGCTGCAAATTGCATCTTACTTCCCCACAACATGTGCTTGCAGCCGTTAAAGGTTAAAAGCATCAACGTTGCATGGCTAATGCCCGTGCTTCTGTGTTGAGGTGGCCAGGCTCTGGCTTTGGAGCCAAGCGATGTCCAAGGCAGCTCTGGTGCTGAGGGCTGCATCACGTGGCGTTGGTGGAACTGAATAATCCAAATCCCTGGCGGCGAGAGAAAGCAAGCCAGCAGAGTTAAACACAGCGTGCCCCAGCTGAACTCGCACCCAACTGGCTTGCCACAATGGAGCAGCGAGGTCCCGGGGGAGCTGCTGTCATCTCCCACTCTTCCCCGTGGCCCCCCACCCTGGGAGGCACCTATCTTGTGGTTGGCAGCCCATTGAAAACCCTGGCATGCCCTTTCTGGGCCGCGAAGGTTGGCCAGCCCATTCTAGTCGAAACAAAAGGGATTGCGACTTTGGATCACAGGCTCCTGATGTCTGAGAAGTAAATTACCAATATTTTGTGATTATAAAATGATTTAAGTTTTAAAATTGAACTGGGCTCTTTCCCCCGTGTCCTTATACATGGCATCCAGCGTCGTCCTTTGGTTAACTTCCAAACCAAACGCAGTATTGACAGCATTCAGTTATTTTCCACTTGTAACTGGACTGGAAGAAGGTCTGTACGCTTTGAGTGGCTGGTGTTTCACAACGGGGCTCAGGTATGTGCTGGGAAAATCCCGCCTCACCCTCAGCCAGCCTGCTGATTGTTGCCCTAATTAAAGTTTACACTGGTAACCCAGGGAATGAATTAAGAAACAAACCTTAACCAGCTTCGCTTGTCCACTTGTGCAATGAAGTCATTACAAATTCACAGGGAAAGTGTTAAAACACGGTACAGATAGAGTTTTGCACGCGTGTCCCAATACCTCGCTGATTGCCTTTCTCATCGTGGTATTGTCCTCAAGGTACTCCGCTTCCCAGCTTTTGAAAGCATGCGATTGTTCTGGGGCAGGGTTTTGGTACTCTTTCAAAAGGACTGGAATATGAAATCATGTGGTATGTAAGCATGGGAAGTTCCTTTTCTCTAACCTTACAAGGCTTGAAGATTTTATGTTATACTTCATTGTGCAACACAAGAAAAATACCTCAGAAACAGAAATGTCTTTTATTCCACTCCCCATGTATCTGATGCTTTATTCCCTCGGGCACTGCTTGTTTGCCAGAGGATTGTTTAACCACTGTTTGACAATTTCCAAATGGGAAGAAATGCTGGGTTTCATCCAAAGGAAGGGAGGAGCTTTGCAAAGTTTTGTATTTAATCTTGGTTAAAAGTAAACAACTTTACCCTTTCAACATTAGTCACGCCTGCTGTATAAAGCACGGTGTAAAGGCGCTCGGCGAGGGAGCGCGACGTTTTTCCATAGCCCCTAATTATTAACATCCGCGTTCGGGCTTGAACCAGCCCGAGGAAGCGGCCGGCTGCGCCGCGCGGTGCCCGGCCGGGGGCAGCAGCGGGGCCGCCCGCGGCAGCCTTCAGCCCACGCCCCGCGTGGGCACAGAGGGCTCCGCCGGCTGCTCCCTTTAGCAGGGAGGCGGGACGGACAGGAAAACCCCCTTGCGGGTGGGAGAGGTGCCTGCTCCCGGCGAAGCGATGGGGAGAGGGGGATTTGGGCCGGGGGCAGCAGCCGGCGGGGCCCGCCCGCTTGTGCTACCCCCCTCCCCCGGGAGCAGGGAGCCCCCAGACCGCGCTCTGAAGCCGGCGGCAGCGGCCAAGCAACAAACGGCTCGTCCCCGGCTCCAGCGCGCTTCCTTATCTCTCACCGGCTGCTTTTCGGGAGGAGCATTAGGGAACAAAATAAAATAAAATAATAATGCAAAGTGAGGAATAAAAAGAATGACCTACTTTGCAAAAAAAAAA
>VXAA01000971.1:648171-688820 GCA_013399115.1 Anseranas semipalmata | reverse complement strand
CGCGGGGGTTGGGGGGCCGTGCCCGGCGGTGCGGGGCGGCATCGCCCCTGCCGCGGGAAAGTTTCCGCGCTGCGTGCGGGGCTGCCTGTCCCGGCCGGGCCGGCCCCTCCTTCGGGGAAAATAAAATGCCCCCCGCCGCCCCCCCCGCCTCGCCTTGGTGCCGCTGGCAACGTGCGGGCGTCGTGGCTTCGCTTGGGCTGCGCTGGCACGGCGGCGGCGCGCCCCGGCAGCGTTTAGCCCAGGAAAACTTCCAGTGAGCTCGGTGGGGTCTTTGGATGGGCGAAGGTGCCCGGTGGGAGCGGGGGCTGCGTGCGCCCGGCTCCTGCTCGCTCCCCCCGGAGCGTGGGCATCGGGGGGAGACGGTAAACGCGGTGCTGGGCAGCGGCACAGGACTCCTTTCGCGAGGAGCTGTGCGGCGGGGCTTTCCTGTATGGTCGCTGGCCTGCTTTGTCAATTAACAAGCACGCTCATCCATAAACTTTACTCAGTCCTCCTCAGCTGTCTGCAGGATGGCAGTTTACTTTCACTCAAGTGACTCAGAAATAATTAGCGGTTATAAGCATTACAGCCAGCAGAGGAACTTTAATCTTTTCACGGTACGGAATCTGCAGGAGGGCTGCAGGGCTCCCCAGGACGGGCACGGCCAACCCCAGCTTTCCGAGCCCGCTCAACAAGTGGCCGTGTCGTGAAGCGGAAAGCGATTGCCCTCGTACCCCTGCGTGAAATGTTCATTTGTGTCCCGCCGTGGTTTTAGTTTGTTTGGCGATACTGAATAATTAGTGTTCGGGCTTTCCAGACGTAGCCGGCTCGTATGCTGAGCTGTGGCTGATTCTGAAAGCTGTCGGCTGGCGAAGGGCCCAATCCTGCATACATTTCTCTAGATGAGTATTGACTTGGAGTCGCTCTGCAGGGATGGCCTGGAAACAGGAATCTTCAGAGAACGTAATTGCCAAGCGAGGCACTGTCTCCACTGAACATGTGAAAGAAAACTAAGGTTTTTCCCGGTCCAGGTATCTGACTCCAGGGTGATTCCCCAAGCTAGCCACACTTCTGTGCCCTGCTCCAGATCGTGGAGACAGTAGACTTGCCGAAAACTGCTTTCCTTCACAACTAAAGGCACTGCCCTGCATGTGTGCAGGATCGAACCCTTCGACTACACTTTACAAAATTGCGACTGTTGTCCCATTTTCTAGCCTGGCACTTGAAGGCGTTGTTATTTTATCATAGACAGAAATGTTATCTACAGTTAAAATTACCTAGTGCTTTCTAATACAATGCTCTGCTTTCAGGTGCTTATGCATTTGCTAAGCTTAAAACTAGGCTGACATTTTCCAGGTTGAGTATTTGCTGAAGACAGAATCTCTTTGGGAAGTTTCAGATAAAATGGTTCAGCTATTTCTGAGAACATGGTGAGGGGAAAATGTATTCTTTGGCCACATATCTGACAAAGATGGTTTAGGTATATTTCATCCTGCATTAGGAGACCTTGATCTTTGTTTTTCTGTGAATCTGCATTTTTTGGCTATGTTGAAAACACTTTCATTGAGACTGTTGAATTCTTGTGGCTTTGCGTTTTGGAGCAGGAAAAAGATACTTGGCTTGGGATCAACCTTGTGACAGGGGTGTTCATTATGCTGAGCCTATGAAAGTCTTCCAGAATTTGCCTCAGTTATCATTTTGTCACGACACTCAGGTTGCGCGCTCATGGTGGTCGGATGTTGAGGGCTTGACTGTGGCACTCGCTGGCGAAGCTCTGAGCACGGAGCGCGCTGAATGCCCCCGCGTTGTTGCGTGCATCCTTCCTGCTGGGAAGGGTGGGAGCGCTCCAGTTTGTGGCTGAAGGGCTGAGTGGGCTTTCCCCCGCAGTTATTCTTCCCAGATGTTACTGCTATGGTGAGCACCATAAGGAGGGAACATGAAGACTATCTCGGCTGCATCCTCGGTGGCTGGGTGTGCCTGCCGGCACGGAGACAATGTGGCGAGGGAAGAGGAAACTGCTTAATTCACACGCATGGGGACAAGAACTGGTGGGACTGGAAGGGAGAAGCAGCAGCACTGGTGGTGGAGGTGTGGGGAAGGTGAAGGGCAGGGACCTTGAATTCAGCGAGAGGACTTGAAGGGGTCATTACATGACAAAGCTTGGGACCGAAACTGTAACTAGAGGTGGAAAACCCAGACCAAGAGAAAGAAGGGTGGGCAGAAAAACGTGGTGAGAGTCCTGTGGTGGACAGGGACGGGAGATCTGAGCCTGCAAAGCAGTGGAGTTGCAGTGAGCCCACGTGGTTGTTCACCTCCTTGTTCTGAACCCCACCAGCAGGCAGCACCTCGGGGAGCAGGACCTGGTGTCTGCCCACCTTTTGCTAGCACTAGCTTCGCCACAGATAGGTAGCAACTTTGTATGCCCCTGGTAAGTCTCACGCTAGGCTTTTGTGCTGTGGACCTCAAGGAGTCAACCGAGCTGGCGACTTCTGCAGTAAGCTTATGTGGGTTTTCCACTCTTTTAACTGGAGGGACAATTTATAGCTCAGTATATTAAGAACAAATCAAAATAATGAAGTCCTGTGGAAACAAAAAAGTATGTAATCATGTAACTGATGTTGCATCATAACACATTCGCTTAAAGTAGGGAAATTGAGATCAGCAACTGATTGTTTCAATTTGTAGCTCTAGCATTCTTTAAGGATAGGACATTTTGCACAGCAAACATAATGATTTAAATAGTTGCCTATGTTCAGCCATAAGTTTTGAGCAAACAAATTTCATCACTATACAATTGATAATTGGCAAATATAAAACAATTGAAAATTAGATTCAAATGTTTATTTTATGAGTACTTCTTTGCTTTTCTTTCTTTCTAAGCTGGACAGTATAGAATTTAAGTACCTTTCATTTGTGGTTATAGTTTTGCTTTCGGGCTCTTAGGGCAGATGCAGTTGAGTTGCAAATTTTGTAGGGAGATCATTATCTGTATAAAAAAACAGTCATTTTCCTGGATTTGGCTTAGTTTTCTGTTGATCCTTGGTCTTATTAAAACTTATTTTTGAAAAACTAGGCTGAGGCCATGCAAATATTTGTATTTTAGCTAATTTAATTCAGGCTGGATGTTTAACAGAAATCATCATCAGCTGAGACTGACTTTTTTGTTATGAGACTTGATACTGAAATTTGAAAAGGATATGCCATGCAGTACTGTTTAAGCAGAATGTATAGATGTTCATGTAGCAGCGCTTTTGGCATTACACATTTTATGTGTGTGGTTTCTTTTTTTGGGGGTGGGTTATACCCCTTTGGTATGACCTGCTATGTGCCACACAGGATATATATACCAATATACCACCAGCTGATTTCAGAAAGGCAGGAGTTGCAGGGAAGGAAGGGCACTGTGATGTGATATGGCCCTGTAGGTTTGTGCTAGAAGCATCTGAGAAACTGCAGGCATGGTTCACTCTCTGCTCCTTGCATTTATCTTGTGGTGGCTCAGGGATCTTGGCAGATGAGGCTGAGGGGTTTGGGGGCACACCTTTATTGGGCTTGTACACATAAATTCCATGTACATTTTGGGGGTGGAAGGGTAAGTGCTGTTTTTTATGCTTCACTTCTTGTGTCTCTTCCCCTGAAGGCAAACCATGATGCGCACCTCAGTCCAACCCAAATGTTGTGTTTAATAACACTTTGGTAAAGACACTTCTGTTCCTTTATCCAAGGACCATGGCAGATACCAGTGTTTCTTGCACGCTGCCTGCCACATCTGGGAGAAATATCCTCAGGCACCCCCAAAGCTAGTCTGAAAAGCATCAGTCTGAAAATTCACCTGTGGCTTCAGAAGAATAAAACTCTCACAACAGTTAGGCCACCGGTGAACTTGGACCTTTGTCACTAGGAAATAGCATTGCCACACACTTTGCCCTCTGCTCTCTCAGTTCCTGTCTGTTGTTCCTTCTCCTGTCCTTCGTCTGCAAGCTCTTTAAGGCAATACCATTGCTTTCTTCTGTGCATGTACAGCAGGTGTATGCCCAACTCCATGCTGGGAGCTTTGAGATACTCCAAAAATGACCAAGTAAATGGTGTGTACATGGAGGTTAGCTCACCTTCTCGTGCTTGGGCACAAGTCTGTGTAAAACAGGTGGTCTTTTGCTGGCCTGATTATGACAGAAAGTGTGTTTCATCTGTTTAACCACTATTCTTAGGAATCTGTGCATCAAAACCAAAATTGCTAGACAAGTGAAACGATGATATGAGAAAAAAATCTGAAGGATGTTTATGTGGGTTTGAGATCAGAATGGAAATTTGGAAGTTCAGGTATGAAACCTCTTTGTCATTTCAAAACATGGAAGAAGTGCCAGCATGACGAAGCGTCATCTACCTGGACATTTCAACCACCCTTTCTCTTTGAGTATCTTCATGTTAGGTGAATGTAATATGTATTGCATTCATATGTAATATGTCATGCTGAAAGTTAATAAAGTATGTGTTACCTGAAGCAAAATCATAGAAATTCATTGCTACATCACTGAAGATGCAAAAAAGTTAGATAAAATCTTCCATAGACAACTCAGAAAATAATCAATGCAATGTTCAGATGTGAGTTTGGGAAAAAAAAAAAAAAAAAAAAAAAAAGGCAAATAGAACATTAGGGGTTTCTAAGAAAAGAATGGAAATAATAAAAAAGAAAATCATTATTTCACTGTATAAACTACGGTGTACCCACATCTTCAATACCATGTGTTGTTGATCCCCTCATTTCAAAAATGTATGGTGGCAAGGGAGGAGATTCAGGGAAAGGCAGCAAAGGTGATCAGAGGAACAACACGGCTTCTGCCCGAGTAGTGACAAGGCTGATAATGCGACAACTGACGGGAGAGGCAACAGAAACATGGAAAATTATGCGTAGCATGGAGAAGGCAAGCTGGGAATGACTGCTCACGGAGAGGGCATCAGATGAAGCAGGCAGTTGTTGGGACTGAAATAAAAGGAGGTGGCTCTTCACGCAGTGTGGTCAGGCTGCCGAGCTCCTCACCGCAGGATGTGGATGCTAAGAGGTTACATCAGCTAATGAGGTGACTGGATGAGTTCATGGAAGAGAAATCCATCATGGGCTATTAAATACAAAACCACTGCCTCTGGCTTAGGAAGTTTTGAGCTGCAAATTCTTGGAAGCTCGATGAATATCCTGAGGAAATATCACTGTTGGTTTGCCTTACTCTTGTACACGCTGCGTGGCACCCATGTCTGGCCACGGCTGGGCGAGAAGGTCCCGCCAGCTCTGTCCACTCTGCTAAATGAAGTGTGTCAGGGCATGGACCCCATAGGCTCCGTGGTCCTGGCGGCTCGTGGTGGCTTGCACCGTCCTGCTCAGGGCTGGCCCCATTATAGCACATTTGCCGGGGAAAGAGCTGGTTTGAAGAAACTAGTTGAAGTGCTCCAAAGCAGAGCCAGGGGACGAGCTAAAGCTCACGCAGTGCTGGAAAAAGCAGGGTACAGGGCTCAAGCTCACTCCCTGGTGTCCTATTATTTAGCTGTGCAGACATGCCAAGCATAGACAGTCTTATCTTCTTGGGTTCAAGTAGGTTCAGACAGCAATTATATTTGCAGAAGCAATCCCACCAAGAGGCATTGAATACTGAGCCACAATGCCTGGCTGAAGAAGTCTCTGCTGGGAGACTGTAATATTGCTACATGCCTGCCCTCTTCGCAGAACCTTCCCAAGCCTTTGCTGCTGCCTGGTGTCACAGGGAGGATTTGGGGCAAGATGGTCCTTTTTCCTGACCTGGCAATGCTGTAGTTGCTCTTTTCTCTGCCTATATGAGAGTAGGCTTTGAAATTCCAAATAGAGAATGGGAGCATGTCTTGGAAATTAATTTTCTTCACCTATCCACAACACTTAAGCACTGGTTAAAATAATAATGTCTTGTTGATGGCTAGTTACTAAATCAGACAATTTTCTTAATCATCTGAAAAGCAGATTTTAAAGCCCTAGATCATTAGCACTATGGCTGTTCTAAACCAAAAACTCTGTATTGTTGTTCGCTTAAGCAGTGGTCAAAGTATAACATATTTACATGTACGTCTATTTGCTTGCTAGCTTTTAGATGAGATCTAGCAATATTAAAACAGCAGCAACAATCTGAAATGCAGCAATGTGCAAGTCCTTAGGATCGTTTTTAAAAATTTGTATGTGCTAGCTGGTAAGAAACTCAAATACAGCACATAATTGAACTGTATGAATGCCTATATGCCTATGTATTTTAGGTATACCTTATGTAATCAAATGGCAGGCCCTTACTCGGAGTGTGCGAGTGGTGTTGCATAAGCAGCCTGGGGAACCAACCGGAGCTCCAAGAGCACTCCTGGATTCTGAGGTTTGTGCTGGATCTCATTTAACATTATTTATTAAGCAATGTTAACCTCTCTCCCCAAGAGTTATCTTGGAGCAGTGATAGTGATTTCATTTCCCAAACAAGCCTCACTTTTTAGAAACGTCATCAAACTTTGCAGTCAATTGAGCAGTCTAATGTCCTGGTAGCCTTGAATTTTCTGTAATCAGCACTCAATCAAGTTAAAAATAAAAACACATTAAAACGAAAACCTTGAACAGGAAAATACTTGTTTTTCATTCTCATTTCTAATTCGGTAACCATTCTTAAAGCCCATCACTATGATTTGTTCTATCTTGGGAAAAACAAGTTATTATTCAAGCAGCTTTTATTTTCTTTAAAAATAGACAATGCTGTTCAATCGTCAGGAAGAAAACCAGAACAAGAAAATCAACTTTATCAAGCTTACAGATGGCAATGAATTTCTTTAGCATAATTTTAGTCCTGCAAAAAACAATAATTGAGTTTGATTATTTTTTATCGTTCTGTCGTTGATGAGTCGACCCGACTATTTTTCTCTTGATTCACTTGTAGGTCTGTCAAATCATTAAGCTGGAGAGCTCTTTTAAGAAGGAAGCTCCCACCTGTAATCTCTAAATCAACAGGTGAATGTGACTGTGCAACACCTGAGAATTGCTGGTTGTCTGATCAGTCAGCAGCTGAATGAATCCAGCTTTGAGCACATCCTGGACTTATTGGTTTGGGTGGGATGACTCTCATTAATATGTCATGCAGAATTGATGCAATATTTCCCGTACTATAGATAAAATTGGTATTCTTGCAAAGTCTTGTAGATAACAAGTATTATTACTGTGTGCAGTGTGATCAAGCGGAGTCAGGATATTTTTCTTCTATTCATAGTTCTCATTCAAAATATCTACCTTGTTGTTTTTATTGGTAATTCTACAGATTTTTCTTGTGGTTATTTTGTCTGTTCCTGGTTTTGACATGTAAAACAGTAAAAGGTTTTAAATTGGAGGTTTTGCATTTGACATACCCACAGTCCAATTATACTTCCAGTGAGAGCTCCTTTAATTTATGACTTATTAAGGGTAAAAGTTATATGATTTCTACATGGACCATTAATGCCACTACTTAGGCAAAATCTTCATCCCGTTCACCAGATGAGCATCTAGCTTTTAAAATTTGCTTCATCTTTGGTTACCAAGGTCAGAAGAATATTTTGTTCCCCAATCAAGTTATCTTATGCTTCATTTTCAATATATAAATACAATATCTGTGAAAGATACTTTCTCAGTCTTTCTGCCTGAAAACAGCTTAATCAAATAATACTTCTGTGAAACCACGAGTACATTTCCAACAATTTCAGCAAGAGCAATATAGATACAAAATAAATAGGTCACACATATTCACTGTTGTAGTGATAGTATTTTTTTAATAAGAAGGACTGAAGAATCTTGTTTGTTTTCTGAGCTGTCACTGAAGTCAATGGAAACTTTTCTGGAATAATTCTGGACCTTTAATTTGATTATTTGCAAGGTGGCATGAGTCTGTTTTTTCATCTTTTCTCTTTCTTCCCAGCACAAAGGGCCTTATTGTCAGCTGATACACACTGATGTGTCTCAGCTGGTTGTGGCAATTACACTTATACTGCCTGGCCCCTAATATCCATATTCCTTCAAAAATGCAGCCTTTTTCAACAACAGAATATCTTGCTATACCTTGCTGTTATTCAAGTATAGGAAATAAAGCTGCATTTGGTGCCTGTCCTGCTGTCCTCATTAAGGCAAAACTCCTACTGAAATCAAGGGGAGTTTGGCTTGACAAAGAATTACTGGCTTGAGCTTTTGAAAGGACTAAACTTTCTCTGACACTTTTTTTTTTTTTTTATACATCTCACCTGGTATTTTAGCTGTTCCTTCTCCTTCTTTTATATTTTTTTATCTTTAGCTTTCTTCATGAGGATCTTTTTATTTTTGCTTCATTCAGGCCTTAGGACCTTTTGCTTCTCACCTTTCCCTCTCTTCCTTTCTTCTCCCCTCTTATTATCTCGTTCTCTCTTTCAGTTGTCCGTCTGTTATCCCCACCTATACTGACTACAGCACCATAAAAAGTTGGTATACATCATGCATGTGTTGAGGAGTTTCATTGACTTCTACGTATAGGTGCCTATATCCATGTACTTGCCTTAGGGTGAAGCAGCAGACTGGTGAATTAGTCAGAGATTTATTTGCACAAAATTAATCTCAGTAATCTTTCCTCATATGCTGGGCAGGATCTTAAAAGTTTCTCTGAAGCATTTGTGCAGGGTTTTAGCAGTAAATTGGGTTTTGAAATGATAAAATAAATATTTGGCACAGTATTGCAGTCAGAAGAAAACACTTCAGGATTTTAAAGTCCATGTAAAAAGGGTTTTGTTGATGGCAACAAAACTGGAAATCTCAAAAGAGATAGATTTTGTTCATACTTCTTCTACTGTGCACAGATACGAGCTTAGACCACATATACAATGCCTTTGTGCATCACTCCTCTGATCTACAAACTAGGGCAGCTTTACAGAGTAATGTAAGCTCTGATCAGCTATGGGTGCCATTCACAGACAGGTTATTTGAGGGGGTCACTGAGCAGGGGACTCTGGCGTGCTAAATACATCATTGGCAGAAAGAGGAGCCACAGGGAAGCCTTTTCTGGGTGTTGATCCATCTTGGTGGTTAGGCTACATTAGGCACTTCCTTGTGCACCACGGGGATGCTGCTTCCAGCTGCACCTGGGCTTCCCTTGGATGCTCAGTCCCCACTGGTTACCTGTCCAACCTCACACTTTCCCCCTGCTACCTATTAATTATTTTCATTGTTAAGATGGAAAGCATTTTGAAAGTGCTAAGTATTGTTATTTTCTTGCAAGTTTGACTGAAATTCAAATTCTTTTCCAGAAGACCTCATTCATGCTTGTGAAGTAAATAGTAAGTGTGTGCCTTCTTAATGGATAGCATAGAATTTCAAAATAATGTCACCAACCTACAGTTTCTTAGCATCTGGATCCCTCCAGACATATTTCTTAAAGTAAAAGGCGTAACTCTAAAGTTGCTTATTCTTCCCTAAATAAACAAACACATCTTCTCTTTTTGCAATAGTTGCAACTATTGTTTCATGGTGTCCAATTTCCTGTTACTCTAGCAAACCTAAAATGTATCAAAAACTACAGGCTATATTCATAGTGTAAAGCCAGTTAAAAAGGCATTACTTCTTCTTTAATGCAATTTCTATTTGCTTTGCTCAAAACAGTCTTCTTCCAAAGAACGATTTAAACCACATCTGAACAATAGATTTGTTGTTGTCAACCGAATGTGAAATTTGATAGTCTTTTCCATTTCCATTCAGAAAAGGTTATTTTTCAAAGGACCTAAGGATATAAGTTCAGTTTTTAACTTTGAAATTCACGTTTTGTTTTCCTGGTCTATAATATATATGTTTTCAAAGTCATAATTGGCATTAGACTTGCCATAGTTCTCTGCAGATTTTTTCCTACTGTGAAACTACCAGAGGGTCATCATGCTGGTTAATGAAAGAGGGATGGCATTCTTTGTAAGTTGTATTTAAATATTCTTCTATGCAAATTTTTCCTTTTCATGAAAAAGTTTAAAGAGACATCTTAAAAGAAATCCTTTTGAGTGTTGAAAAATGCAGGTTAAATTCATTCAAAATCTACATATCCAGTGGTGGGAGGTAATGAGACATTTCAAAATTGTTACTGTGTAATTGAGAGGGGATTCCATATATGAGATGCAAGCATAAAAATTGGGTATGGCTCTTCACAATGCCACTCGTTTTGCAGCTGAATTCTTCAGTACTGTTCTTAGAGTGTATAATCAGTTACGCTTGTGCTGATTTAATCAATTATTCTTGTGCGCAAACAAACAAACACAAAAATCTGGCTAATTTCAGGCTCTTTTTGAAACACCAGACCTAGAGATTTAACTTACAAAGAAAGAAATATTATTTTCAAGCCTCTAGAGTGATTTTAAAAATGGCAAAGTTATATTTGGGAAGTACCATACTTTTTGGTACCGGCAGCTGTGTATCCTTATGCAGAAGTGGATTTGGCTGAAAGACCAATTCATAAATATTGTATTCAAAGACTGCAGCAAGCTTTCATATTTGCAAGAGATAATGTAAAATGTGCAACATTTTTTCTTCACCCTAAGAAGTCTCAGCTTAAACAGCTTGGTCTCCCAAGTATAGTGAATAATGTCCAACTAACAAAAGTATCCATGGCTTCTTGAATCACACAGACTGGAGACAATTCTGCCTGCCTCCTCGGTGAGCCAGCACATGTAGGAGAAAAGGTCAGCCTGCTGTGGTTAGTCTGAAATCCCTCCTGCACACTGGGAATCTGTGAAGTGGCTTGGAGGGAGGAGATGTCAATAAATAACTTGACTCTTGCACTCGGCGGCTTCCCATCTCTCAGCCTATGAGCTTCCAAGACAGCAGCACTCACTGCATTACGGGCTGCTCGGGGAAACCAAATGGGAGTTGAGGGATCCTCTCCTGGCTCCGTTAGAAAAAGTCCCTTTTTTTCCCTTGTTTCTAGACCTCTTCTGCTTTGATCTGTGGTCTGGGGAAGCAAGGGGTGTAGGGAGGAGGTAAGCGTTATCTTTGATCTTATGGCTCCCCTCCTTCTGGGCTGCTCTCCAGGAAAAAGTTTCCCCCTTGGGGACACAACATTTTTCATGGCAGAGGCTCTGTGCGCAAGAACGCCAGGGAAGAGTCTGAGCGTGCCTGACATACGCTTGACATTTTAGCGCAGATTCAGCAGAGCAGCTTTATTCAGGTAAACACTTAGGCACATGCTTTTCATTACACATTTGCTCAGAATTTCATCTAAGTCTTCTTCTGAATATGGAAAGACTTAAGCACATATTTAAGGGCTGACTAGGTCCCTGGTCTGACTCACACATATGCTGCAGCGACGATGGGTTGGATGGAAAGGAAGCAGTCATCACGGTGGCATGGCAGCTAAGAAGTGGGGTGTGCTGCCTGAAAACCAGCACACTATGAAATGGCCTCACTCTGGGAGGCAACTTGGTATCTGGATATGACCCCAAAGAGAAAACCTGGCCTGGACTTCTTACTTTCATCTATCCATTTGTTCTCCCACATCTCTTTCTTTTGAATTTCTCTGTGTATGGCTTGGATGATCTGAAGTACGTTTATAATTAAAACTAGTTTGTTCTGCAACCTCGTGTTCAGTAGTTTTAAGTCTTACCCATCCAGCCACCCAAGAAGAGGACGGTGGTCTTCTGCAGAATACTTTGGGTCATCGGTGTGTAAAGCTTCTCAGGAGAAGGTGATGATATAAGCCAAGTCCTTTAAGGATTATTTAGACCACATCAGCCATAGATGCTTTCTGAAAATTATTAAGTATTTGTCAGCAGTGAATGCATAACAAACCCTTTTGGCTCTTTCTAGCTACTGTATTCATGAAAAACTTTGGTTCACAGTTTTGCCTGCAAAACTTAAACTGATTCAGGCACTGATATAACCTTTTTGCTTCTTTTGAGGATCGTTTTGAGAATTATGAATCTACATTAACATTTTGCAACACAGAGAGGGAAAGAAAAAGGCGTTGAAGAGGTAACTCAGAAATACTTCTACAGGTGGACAACTTTCGACTAGCTGGGCATTGTCTGCTATTAACAATATTTGCTGACAATAATACATGCAAAGTAGTAACTTTCTTTAGCAGATAAGCGTTGCATGCTGTTCCTTTACTGGCAGAACTAACCTGTTTCCCCAGACTGGTTAAGCTATCCCAGCAAAAAGGATGTCTGAGGGGAGTATAGTAGTGTCAGCACCAAGATGTTTCCAACATAGGGTTCATTAAAGTTTTTTCTACATGCCTCACTGACAACGCCCCTTGAAATCTGTAATACAGACTACACCTAAATAGAAAATGGATAATCAGTTCCAAAATCTGGTTTGATTAATAGTCTTAATTGTTAATTTTGTTCTTGTACTTTAATCAGGAGAGTGGCTACAGTGTAGGTAGCATGTGTTTTTCAAAGATTATAATGAATCCAAGGTAGGAAGAGGCTCAGTTCTGGCCATCCTTTTTTCTGCATTTTAATCTGGAGTTAATAACTTGTTGGACGTTTCTCTCTAGTCTTGCTTCCCAGCTAGTCTCTAGGTTTCTTTTGGAGAAGTCTGTTTCATGTGAAACTCCTCTTACTCTGCCAGAACGCGACACCTCCTGCAAGACAATTGCCTTGGAGAACAAAGCAATAACTGGGGAGTTGTGAGATGTTTCTGGAATGAACTCAGGCAGCATGCCAGCATAGCATATTCTTCCTTTTGAGACCGATTTTCCATTGCTTTATCAAATGTTACCCATTAGTACTAAACCCATGGTTGCAAGATTGCTTTAATCCGTGTAAGTCTCTGCTGCTACTGCAAAAGATGATTTACTTCCAAGTCTGGACACTCATTTCTGTTATTTCCCTTGTCCTGGAACAGTGGGCTAGACCAGGAAGCTGATCTTGCTGAAATTTAACCTTTTCTATGTGTGGATGGGTTAATTTTCAGCTGTTATATTTTCCTAATCTGGTTGATGCTGCAGCCATACAAATGTTGGTGTGGTCAAAGGAGGAAAGCAGGACTTCCTTTGGAGCTGCTGTGGGTTTAAGCCACTTTACAGTGTTCAAAGAATACTTTTCATGTGAGTGACCTGGAGGACAAGAGAAGTGGGGCTGGGTTTTGTCCTGTGGGGAGCTGGTGAGTGAAGAGATGAAGGCAATAAGAAGATAATAACCAGCAGGAGAGGGAACACAGAGAGTGAATGAGGAGCAAGGGAGACCAGGAAATTTGAGCTGCAAAGCGTGGCAGTGGGGAGAAGGAAGAGAGGAGGGATGGAGAAAGAGCCCCCAGTATGAGATGGGGTGAAGAGAGGGGCTGTGGCCAACTGGAGAAAGATAGTGCTGGAAAGGGGGTGAGCGTGGAGCTGGGCCTGGGAGTAGGAAGGGCAGGATGGCAACCTGGTTGCAGCACGGTGGGGAGTAAGAGGTTGGAGGAGAAGCCAAGGAGGTCTTTGGGCTGAGCAAAGCGAGGCCGGAAAGCAGGGGCTAATGGGAAGTACCTGGGACTTGGAAAACCAGAAACAGAGATGAGCACATGCTCGTCCTGAAGTGTGAGGCTGGACTGAGGGGCCTGAGGTGTGCAAAGAGCAGTCAGGCTGGAGATCAGAGGGACAGGCAGGGGCTGCTTGCTCACCTGGGCACCTGGGAGGACAGCCCGGTGCTGGCAAACTCAGCGCTCCTCCACTGCCAGCAAATGCTCACAAAGCCCATGGGGAGAGCACCTCATCCCTGCCTCCCACTGCTTCCCTTGTTCCTACCTGCAGCGGGACCCTGTGACCACTCCAGCTGCCAGAGCTTGTTAGCTGAAGGGACTGAAAGTCTGCTGATATTTTGGAAATGTCACAACAATGCCAAGTAATGAGGATTTTCACTTTTTGAAAGACCTGGTAAAGTCACATGCTCACAGAAGCTGTCTTAAATTGTAACCACTATGGATGCAAAGTCGAGCACTCAGAAATTAGGAAATAGTATAATTAAGTCTGCCTGTGTAATTTTAATTTATT
Organism: Anseranas semipalmata; assembly: GCA_013399115.1. Taxonomy (NCBI): domain Eukaryota; kingdom Metazoa; phylum Chordata; class Aves; order Anseriformes; family Anseranatidae; genus Anseranas; species Anseranas semipalmata. The sequence goes on along the minus strand of VXAA01000971.1, from coordinate 674,850 downwards.
CACTTCCTGCATATTCATTATGATTCACTACTTAATGATTTAATGATCACACTATGCTCAAATAATTTTTTTGTTTCTTGTTATCGGTCATTTTAAGTCAGGTTAATTTGCTGGCAGTTCCCAATCAGTTCCCTGAGTCACAACTGCTGGCATAAGCTGGGGGACAGGGAAAGGATGGGACCACTTTTGTGCCAGCAATGCTAACTTGTCCTGGCCTAAGCCAATTCTGAAAAGACAACATTAATCTCCATGTTGTAGGGTAAAAACTTCAGTTTTGTTAAATGTTGGCTATTCCAGGCCGATTTTTAAATGGGGATATCCTTGCCGCAAAGGCCATACACACCTGCAAAGCAGGATGGTCCAGCTTTTCTCAAGAACATACCACCACTCCTTTTTAACTCTTTTGGCTGAAATCAGGAATAATTATAATTCCAAGGCAGATACCAGACTGGAAACTTTCAGCCCAAGTGGTTTGATTGTGGAAATGTTCTGTGTGACCCAGGGAGGTTCTCATAACTGGAGGAATCTAGCAAGGCTTATCTAGCAGGCGCTGTCCCCAGGTCATCCCCTAGAAAAAGCAAGAGGTGAGGGAGGTCTGACAAGGCCAGCCCTGAATAAAATTTGTATTTCCTGCAGCCAGATACATGAGCCTTAATAAAACCCCCAAGACTTCAGCCTTTCTTCGTGATCATTCTGTAGATGCATTTACTGAGCAAAGCTTTTCTTAGAGGAGCTTCTCTCTTTTCTCTTAAAATTATCGCTTCTTTATTTGGGGAGTGAGAGGAAAAAATGAAAAATTAAGGTCATGCTGTGTTCTCAGTTGCAAAATCTACTGGCTACAAGTGGTTATGTACAAAAACAGGGCTAAGAAGGGGAATTTTATGCACAACACAGCCAGATTGTGAAGGGTAGTGGCAGCGGCAACGCACCTAACTCAGGTAGGGAGTGGGAACGATCAGTGGCTGCCACTGCTAGCAGCACTGTCCAATTCAATTATTCTGGCTGCTGACAGGCCCAAAAGATAATTTGAAAGAACAGGATGCGTACAACATGAAGATATTTCTGGGTCCTGGCCAGTCCCCTTACATCCTCTGTGCCATAGCAGGAAGGGGAGGTGGCACAGGGTGGCTGGCTGAGCTCTTCACACCAGGGCATTTCCAATGACAGTCTGCTAGGTTCAGATCTACTTTGCACCAAGCAAGCAGTGACAAGCACATTTAGGATGAAATGCTGACTCCTTTGAACTCCAACGTGACCAAAATTTTGCCTTTGTTACCCAGAGTTTTGGGGCTGCAATGAGGCCATTAGATGTTGTTGCCTGTCACGCTCTGTTCTCTTCACAACTTTCCACTACTTTGACTCAGCACACATAATTTTTTTGCCTCTTTATCTGTTTTAAAAAGGGGGCCTTTGTGGTTCAGCAAGCTTGAGGTAGGTCAAAGGAAAAGTAATGCATTTTGTTTAACTGAAAAATATTTCCCCAGAAACTTTGTTTCTAATAAGTTATACAGCTAAAAAGGTAGTTTAAAAGATTGTTTGACATAGAATTTGTCATTTATCCTTTGAAATGTATGTAACTGAAAGATTAGAAATATTGAGCCCACACTGCTATTTTCTTGCTCATTTTCAGATGTTTCTGATGCTGTGACGTGTTGTGGTATGGTTAAATCAGCCTTTCAAGATTTTACATTAAAAATGGTAACTGGTTTGAATAGACTAATAAAGAATTTTTCTTACTAATAGCTAAAGTCATCTTTATGACTACCATGATGATACAATTTTCATTTTAAAGAATTATGCACTATTTTTATATCTGAGAAAATATCAGTTGTACATGCTCAGAACTATATAAAGCTTCAAAAATTCTTCTTTCTGATATGAATTATTTCCAAAATTGTCAGTATGCAACCAAACTCTTGAGATCAAACGGGCTTTTTAATTAGTTTTCTGATCTTCTAATTGCATCTTTTAGGAGCAGATTGACAGGCATTATTGAAACTTTTTATGTATATTTATAATTTAATCTCTACAAAACCTTGTGCAAAAGGAATTTTATCGTCTATTCATAAACTCCTTAAGGTAAGAAAACACAAACTTTAAGAATCTTGCTGTAACGAAGATGCTTCTTGCTTGCTGAGCTGGAGTTACATGTGCTGTTTTGTATTGTGTCTGTAATTCAATAAGGTATAAAGCTTACGCTTCAGTTGGGAGTTATTTTTATTGTTGAAGTGACTTGATTACTCTCATGTATCAATGTCTTCAGGAGCATAACAGGTTTTGTTTCTATCATATATTTTTATGCTCCAAACCTATATATATGCAAAATATCATCCTTTAGTGGTGAACTGTTTAAGAACAAAGCCTTACACAATTCTCTTTTGCTGTGCAAGGCTGGAAAGCTCTGAAAAGAATAATAGCATAAACAGTAAGAATAAACACCTTCATGGCGTCCGTGCGTCACATCCTGTCAGATTGATGCATTAACTTGTTGGATTACAGGCTTCAGTCAGCAAAGCACAAAGCGAGCTGATAAATAGAAGTTTGACCTGTTTTTCCATATAATTAAAACAGTCAGTGGATTTAAAACTGTTGGAAGGCAGCGGGCATTCCTGAAAGAGCAAGTGGAATTTGAAAGCAAATACAAGTTACCTGTTAGCTCTTCAGTCAAGAGAATCATTCTTTCATTTACTGCGGAATACAGAGACCAAAAGCTCCCCCACGGACTTCCAAGGGACCCAGTTGACATCTGAAGTCCATCCATTATAGCTACAGTAAATACATTGTTGTCATGGTAATGCAGTGATCAAAGTCTGAGGGAAAAACTCGGGCATTTCTCTGGTTCATAGTGTGAGATGAAAGAGAGGCTTGACGAGAAATAGAATTGATAAGCATTTAGTTTAGGTTGGCTTTGCAACCTTCCAGAAAGATATTATGAATTTTAATTTAAAATTAAACTGTTTCAATTTATTGATTTTGTCTAGCTATTAGGATACTGTTAGTACTCAGAATAATGCCATCACAGTCATCAGGGTAAGGTGGCGGTGTTCTTCCCCAAATCAATTTCTAATGATGTGGGGCAAAACTGACAATTGCCCCTTGCAATGCCATGCAGGGAAGTAGCTGTGAGCAGCTGGGATGATTCTCAGCAGATCTACTAAGGGGTGAAAGGTAAGGTTTCCCAACAGCATGAAGCTCATTTAAGTGCACTCTACCACCGAGTGCCCTTAAACAGTGAAAGGCCGCTCCTGTTTGCACCCTTAGTTTGTCAAACACCAGCTCACCAGCCCCCATCCATCCCCTGCTCCTAGCAGTGCACTTCTGCCAACTGCCTTCTGCTATCTGACCTGGTGAGACTTCTGCAAAAGTCTCTTCAGCTCTCCAAATCAGAAAAATAAAAGAAAAAGAAAGCTAGTTTTTTGCCAAATTACTGAATTGAATCATCTCACAGAGGGAGGAGGGACTGACAGTAAGGACGAGTGGGGCAGGAAGTGCAGGAGAGGAAGAAGACCTCCTGCATTTGCCTGGCCCACGGCTTGTGGCCTTGAGCACCCAAGATGCAGAGCCTGGATTGCTTACTCACCAAGCAGGAGAAATACATGTCCCTGAGGAGTGCAGAGAAGGGTGGCTTGAAACCATACCTTGGTTAGGGCCACATGCAAGACAGGAATACAAAGTCCCAATGTCTTCTGCATTTAGGCAACAAATCTTTCCCTCTGGGTTGTGACTCCTCCCCCAAGGTGGCACGATTCTCCCATTATATTGCCTGGCAAATTGGGACACCACTTTTGGGCTTCTGATTTCCGCTCCAGAAAGAGCTGCTTGAACATCAGGCCTGGCTGCACAGAGTATTACCCGGCTCTGATCCCTTTTCAGAGGAATCGTCTCCTTTGCCAACATGCTCACAATGTGTTTCTAGCCCAAGTCTAATATTACTTGCTCACAGTGAATATCTCGTTATTCCAACACTGCGTCCTTCACTTCAGTAGTGTAGCTTAATGGGGTATACGCATGCATGCCCATAAATCTTGACGGATCAAACTGTGCAAGCTTTAGACCCAGTGAAAGGGGATGACTCACCTGATGAAGTGCTCACTAGTCAAAGCAAAAGCTGCACAAAAGAAATCTTAAGTGTTACAATAATCTTTTGTCAACAGGGACAGATTCTGACCTTCTTAATCACAGTGACTGCATCTCACAAGTAGTTCCAGTGAATGAACTGAAACTACTTACAGAGTAATAAAGCAGCTCTCCTGGGAGAAAGGGTACCAAATTCCAGCTATAGGTCATCCACCTTGTGTTAAAGTCTCAATCCATTTAGTTGATGTCTCATGGCTAATGTTCCATGACGGCCCTTTAATACACAAGAAAATAGCTTAATCTGAGAGAGCCCTCCTGGCACGTTATAAATTTCACCAGTATTGAAGGGACCATTGAAATTACAATTACAAAAGAAGATGTGAAATGTCACGTGACATGGTGATGATAAAATGCTGAGCACTCTTGTAACTTATTTCCTCAACACTGGAGGAAGTTCACAGCCATTTGCCCAACAGGCTGAGCTAAAGGCGTAAATATGGAGGGAAAGGCAAACACAAGAGGAAATTCAAGGGAAAAAGTACAAAGCCGAAAGGGACAGTAATCAACAAGAATTTCTCTTCCAAAGCATGCGGTTGTCTGAGCAGAATTGATAAGAGTGTTGAAACCACAAGGGTGGCCTCTATGCAGGATCAAAACAGCTTTCATTGTGTTTTTTAAACATAAGCAGTACAAAAATTGGGTGCATGTGAGCCATCAGAGATCAAGCAGAAGACCTGTATAAACACCATGACTATGAAACTGGAGCCCTCCCTATCTTTTTAAGAAAACTCCCTGCCAGGAAAGAATGGTGAACATTATATTATTTTATTCAGTAATTATTGTGTCAAAAAAAGGAAAAAAAAAAAAGAACAACTTTGCAGACCTAAATGATAAGAAACTCCTTGTCTTGAGAATATTACTGTCTGATGCAATTTTTAACCTAAACAAAGTAAATAGAAAAGTAGTTTTGTCTGAGTAAGGACTCTATGATATGCCCCAGAGGAATTAAAACTCCAGGAAAGGAAATGGAAAAGTCCAGAAAATGAAGAAAAACAGGTACTACAATTTAATAGCATGTTTAAACCATATACTTATTCTAGAACATGTGCTCAGCATCTTCCGTTATTGGGTTTTCAGTATGTACAAGTAAGTATCAGCTGATGTATATTACTAAATCACAATGGAAGGGTCGATAAACGTATCCACAAAACTTGCATTTTTCCTGGACTGCAGCCTGGATAAACAAAAAATAATTAAAAGGAAACAAGGAAATTAAAGTATTAAATGCACTTTTTCACCTCCAAATAGACTGTAAAGCAAGCATACAGAAGTTTTCATCAGTCTTAAGGCAGCTCTTGGCTGTATGGAATATCAAGTTTCCAAAGGAAAGACCACAGCTTCCGAGATGCACTCACTGTTCTCATCTGTAATTTGTCCTGTAAAAGTACAGCAGCAGAATGTTAATGCTCTTTGGTTAGGTTTTTTAAACTCAAGAAATACAGAAGTCAAAGGGACATGCTCAATCTGACAGCTTGCTAATTTTTTAAGAATGAACTCAAAGTGACTTCAGAGGCTCTTCTTACTCCTGAATCCCCATCTTATGCTTGTACAATTCTGCTTCTGAGTATTTAACACATTGTTTTTCTCTCTGTGTCTGTCAGGCCTATCCAAGCAGAGGGCAAGCTAAATGACAGGCTACATATATGAAGGAACAATAAAATAGAGGGTCACCCTTATACAAAGTAAAGTTAAAAAGACAATTCTTTCCCCTTTGGGGGACGGACTGTACATTTTTGGAGGTGGAGAGAGGACCTGCTAACCTAGACAAAGTGGTTGAGGGGAAAGAGGACAGAAGAGGAGTTTGATTCAGGAAGGCAAGGAAGCAGTGCACATGAAAAGGCTGAGCAAAATGGAGCCTGAGAGTCCATGTGATTGCTCTCTGGAGATATATTAGATGATAAGGAAACACGAAGAAGAAAAGCTATTTAAGCTAAAGCATATTATCTTTAAGTTTTGTGACAATATATATGTGGCCCTGCAGACACTGGATAACCTACTCAAGAGCTTTCTGACACAAACCAGTAAGACATTGGATGGTATTGGTTTCACTACTCACAAAATTTCATTTATTATGTGCAAATCCTTTTGGGTCTGGATTAAGTGGCTCACATCTGCAGTGCGTTGGTCCACACCTGTAAAATTGCTCTTAAATTCATATTTAGGAGTAAGATGAAATGGAGCTGCTTGCTGCTGGTGCCTGCTTACAACCAGCTGTGGCTTTTACCCTGGTATTGCCACCACGTGGGCCAGCTCTTGGACTCGTCTGAGTCAGACCGCAGGCCAGTCTCCACCTACAGCCGTTGTGCCTAGGAACACCATGTTTTCATGCGTTTAGTCTTAAAAGATAAACATTTTAAAAAGAAAAAGCAACCAGGAAAGAAATTAAATGGGAACCATTCGGAAATTGGGAAAGGTGGATGGGCTTAGGGCCAGGTTTCCTGAATTCATGGTGGTTGCTCTGGAGAGCTTTTTGTGTGGCAACTGCACACTCTGTCTCCTCTAGCCACAAAGAAAAGAAATCACAAGTGGGAGGGATTACTAATGGGAAATGCTGTATTATTTTCATAGGTCTAATAGATGATGTGAAAGAGTGCATTGTCAGGGGAAGCCAAAATCACTATGAACACTGCAGCATTTAGACCTGCTCTTGGCTAATTGCTGTACTAGAGATGTAAAAAAAAAAAGCTAGAAACATGGTGCTGTTGATTACATCAGCAGGATCCACTGATGTGGGGGCTCGCACACAGCCAGCTGGCTTCTTTTTGAACTTTCTGGGGCCAGCTTTGCCCCTGGCATGTAAGCTGGGTGCAACAGGAGAGAAAGGAAATCACTATGGAAAGGGAGGAGATAAAGAAACTGCCCGCTGAATGCCAGGATTGCTGCTCACGGATAAATATCACAGATTTTATCTGGGAGGACTGAGATCTTCCCTGCCATGGGTTTGTAATTTTTCTCCTCCTCCGCTGCTCAACATTTCAGTGCCTCTCAGAGCAAGCAGGAGCCGGCTACTCCGATTGCCCTAGATGAGTCACTCCTCCAGATAAGCCTGACTGACTTCAAAACTAAAGTTACTCTGCATCAGGTGTAAAACACTGAGACAGAAGAAAGCAGATTGTAAATGAGGAATTGCTCCTGCCAAATTCCAGTCCCTGTCACATAAAGCCATACTATTTCATGTGTGAGGTGAAGTGGTGTTTTGAACTGACTTCAGCTGATCGTAAAACAAAAAATGATGTTGTAATTGCCACATAAAGGCTCCTGACATAGCAGGGGAGAAGACTTCAATCTGTCACAACCTGTTCTCTTTGAGGAAGAAAAGGTGACTGAGAGAGTGTTATTTGGCACAGAACAGTGAATCAGAAGCAGAAATATAGTCCTCTTTCATTTTTTGGATGCATTTACACTTGCTAATATGCCACTCGGTGCTCTTAAAAACTCAGCTCTTCGTTCCTACCTGGCAGCAAACTGAGAATCTACTTTCCTAGAAACATGCCAAAAAAATGCAGCTTCTTCAGAACCAAAGATTTCAGTCAAATGTGCAATACAGAGGTTAAGACAGTGACTCTTTCACTGCCCCACGGGCGGGCTGCTCTCCACATGGGATGTTCCAGTCAGGGAATTCCTGCACAGCCCCAAAGCAGAAATACCACCTTTGCATTTTCCCATCTCTACGCTTCTAAAAGTATCCAGTCCGCTGCCAGGAAGCTAGTTTATGTGGCAAACAGGGCTCAAGCAAGGTATAAAGGTGGCTATTCAGATCCTCAGACTTCGGCTGTAACACCTATTTTATCTTTAGGGTGGCTGGGGAATGCCCATGTAGGACTGAGAGTGAATCTCCATAGCAGCCTCCTGTTGCAGAGCAATAGTGCTGTATGGCCCCAGCAGTTAGATTGCACCAGGCAGCCACCTCACCATGAAGGATTTTCAGAGCAATTTTCCAATGGGACAATAACTGAGTGACATTTATTTGATTTTTTTGTTGTTGTTGTTTTTGCCGACAAGGAAGAGAAAGGAGCTGTATAAAATAATCTGTTTCACTCTGTAAGCATAGCCATAACTAGGCAACAGTATATCATTCTGTATCAGAAGGACTTGCCGGACATAGTAATAAATTTAGCTCTTCAGTCTCTGCTTTTACTAATCCTGACCACAGGCCTATCCATAGCTATATGGCCCTCACCCTCACCGTGCACCTCTTATAGCATCTGTCAGTGAACGTAACCCTCTGGACCCAAATGCTAATGGTAAGAGGGATCCAAGTCAATAAAGCATACCATGCTAGAAGCTACTATCAGCCCTTTTCTCCACCTGGACCAAGCCCTTCTGCTTGGCCTTGGGGTAGAGAAATTTAAAGCTAAGATTAACATTCAGGCTGTTGTTAACAATCAGAGGGGCAAGAGGCTTCGGTTTATTGCTACAAGAGATCACTGGTATATACTGTAATACTAGGTGAGGAGAGCAATGCCTGGATTCATTGCTGATTGAAGCCCAGCTCTTGGTGCTGTAGGTGCAGAACCAGCTGTAGGAGAAAGGAGGAGATACCGAGCAACTTTTACCCAGTGTTAGTGGTATGAGTTACAGTTAAATATTAGATGTGGAAAGGCCAAATGAGAACAAATATTCCTGGGTTGGACAAGACCAGAAGGCTGCTATGGAGGGGAATTGACAGGACCAAATGCTTTAAGCTGAGTTTTGGCCCCACGACAGCTGTTGCTGGACAGGTAAAGAAGGCTGGAGTACATGTAGAGAGGGGCTGAGTGGTAAGAATTACAGGGATGGACAGTTCAGTTTTCTTCTGGATCCCACATCTGTGGGGGCACTGGCAGTTGAGGTAAATAGTTTGATTATTTTTTTAAAATACATTTGATTTTTTAAGGGCTAGGAGTTTTCAGGTGATAATTAAAGGTAGGCTTGGGATGAGGGTTAGGGTTAAAAACAGCTGGGCCTGAGGTGCTCAGTCTGCAGGTACGGCCAGCAGGTACAGCCTAATAAGCTACAGTGAGGGCTAGTCACTTCTGCTGCGGGGTAGCTTTTTTTTTTTTTACTGAGTTCTGTTGGCTCCATTTTGGGGTTAAGGTTAGCGTTCATGTGCCCTTCCCCAGAGCACAAATAACTTACCATTCTTCAGTCCCAACACCAGCTGCCTTCATCCGTCCCTGCTGATTCTGCAAGATCCACCAGTTAACACTCCTGCAGCCACTGGTGCCCACTACCCCATGCTGTAACCCTACCTCTAACACTAACCCTCATCCTCACTGTACTGTCACGGCCCATATCTACTCCAGGGTTATTCACAAGCCATTTGCTCAGCTGACATTTATGCTCAATCCAGCTCAGTGGGCCTACAAGGATTTCTAACATTGCTTATAGTCATTCACCCTGCAACATGGACACTTGACCCAAGGTCAAGAGGGTCAAGCAGGAGCCAAGTACAAGAAAGAGTTTGTCCCAAAGCCTGTGATATTCCAGCCAGAGCTGTTGCTTTGTGGAATCGAGACAACTGCAGAAGATAGAGGCAAGAATGCTAAAAATCTTTGGTAATGAGCCTATGTCACATACAAGTATAACAAAACCTAGAAAGCTGTAAGCTGCTTGACATCTCACATCAGTGACTGATGCTCCCACTTGCTTATTCACTCAGACTGAACAGGTCACTGACCAGACACTGTTCTCTTCAGCAGCAGAAACACAGTCTTGAGGAATGGTTCCTTCTTCTGTCTTCTTAAAGTGGGGCTGCTGCCTTTATAGTATTATTCCTAAGCTATCTGCATGTGAATCCTCATTAGCTTCTACATGCACACAGCCAGTGCATGATATGCCTCACCAGAACAAGTATACTTGGCAAGACAAGAAATCCATACTTTTTTCAGGTCGCTTTCTCCTGATTTTGTATTGAAGCTTTTCATATCAACAGCAGTTTCATTTCAGTAAGCTAATAATAGCCCTTAAAAATCCCATGTATCAGCAAAAAGACTCCCCACAGCTGCAAATTGAATTAAAGAGTTTATGCTACACAAGGGTGAGTAGCGAGGAAGCCTACGTGGTGGCCCAGGCTAAGGCATAGTCCTGTGTTTGCATAAGGAGGCCAACACCAAGGTTTCACCACTGTCTGTAATTGGAATATCAGTAAGTCCTGTAAGATCCAGTAATAAATTCAGCTCTCTGGGTCCAAGCTCTAGTTTTACCCATGCCATTAAACCCCAGACTAACATAAACTAAAGTGTATAATTCCTGTCCAGCCCTCAAGCTGGTCATTTACTGCACTCCTACTCTCTGAGCTTCCTAAGACTTGTTCTTCCTGGAAGTACCCCTTGCTTTTTATCCCCACCAGTCCCCAGCCTTAACCTCAGCTCCTGAAGTATCATCAACAGGCTGGAGCAACTCAAGTCTGTAGATTTAGTGAATATCAACCTAGACTAAATCACAGCCCTGCAGGTCTGGAGGAGCTGTAAATATAGCCCAAGAATATGCCCTGAATGTTGTCCTGTATTATTTTCTAGTTCTCTTTATGCAGAAGTACAGCATCAACTGTATGTATGAAACATGAAATGTTTGTGGATAAAGATTTTTTTCTCAATGCCCCATTGTAAAATGGACACCTCACAGAACAGACATAAACTTCATGATATTGTTGGTACTTTGGCCATGAGTTTGAGAAAGTGTGAATGCAGTTAATTTAGTCAAGATCATTATAGCGGTTCCATTAAGATGATGCACATTTTCCTGGGCAAATAATTGTAGTACTATTTATCTCCAAGCTATGTTTTCACAACAGAGCTGAATCAATGTATCTGATTCCAGTTCACAGGCATTCATTTTACTTACCAGTGGAAACTGATATTACCAGTCTTTGATAAGCACTTAAATTAATTCCTTCCAGACATTTCATTTAATGCCTTTCATCCTGATGGAGTTAAATTAGCAGCACTAACTACTTAAGAGTGCAGAAAAAGGAAGTAAAACATTTTAGGATTAGATATTTGAGACAGTTTTACACATTAGCATATTAAATCCATACAATACAGGTGTTAGAAAGGACTTTAGTTACCCCCTAATTAGAAGCAAACCTTTGGTATGAGCACAGCCTGCACATCTCAAGACACAGGTTCCCCAGGCAGAACGTTATGTTGCCATTATTTATTTTAAATAGCACCATAACATCACTATTTTTTTTTTTTTTTCAGACAAAAGGGTGCATTCTCAATGTAAGTGAAAATGTAAGGGTATTATTTTCTCAGTTTGTTAAGAGCAGCATTCAGGGCCTCTTTGCTGCTCTCCCTTGGCAGGACCATTTCCCCACACAAAGCCTGGGATGGGGCACCCACAGACATAGTACTAGAAGGTCTCCAGTCGCACCAGGGAGGTCAGGTGTGAAGCAGCTCCACCACACGGCTTTACCATGGCACTCAGTAGAAATTGTGGGTCTGGTTGGCACCTCAGCATCTCCTGCCAGTTCAGGGGAGAAGGCCGCAAAAAAGCTTTCTGATTAAAAGGCATGAGCAACCACGCAGGGACTCACCATCAACTTCTGGTCTCCAGAAATGGGAATCTGTGTGGGCAGTTGACATTGTGCCCACAAAGTCTCCTGGATCAAAGTCTCAAGGTGATGATTACCCAGTGTGGGGCAAGAAGCCACAGGTCATTTAGGACATTTTACTCTGAGAAGAACCTACACCAGTCAACACCACATGCAAGTATCTTCTGCATTATGTGCAAATGAGACACTTCTAATGTGAAACGCTGTTATATTTACATATTTTACCAGTAGTTACTTTTTACTGAAAAAGTCAGAAAATCTGAATTATTGCAGTAAAGAAAAGATGTATTCTGGTTTTCCATAAAGCCAGTGTCCCAAAGATTTCTTTAAAAGATGTGCAAAGTGTCTCTGTTTTCTTTAAAAATCAAAATATAACATTTTTTTAAGGAAGAAAAAGCTATCACATGTTTGGCAGTCCTCTCCTTAATCCATGATTTATAAATAACACTTCATACTAACCTTTGTTTAAATATGCAAGGCCTAGAGTTGTGAAGTTTGGGATACAAGTACTGAAACCTTCAACAACAAAAAAATTGCCTCTGCTCTCCATTTCCTCCTCCTATTTTTGTTGTTGTTGTTGTTTTGTTTTGTTTTGTTTTGTTTTGTTTTGTTTTTCAATGCAAGGTAGGAAATACAAAATTGGAAAACATGGGAAAAACTTCAATTGAATTTATCTGAGAGATATTGTATGTCAGAATGAGCAGAAAAGTGTGCAGTGTTTAAAATAATTGCTGAAACTTTACCCTTCAAAGTATTTTCCGTATAATAAAGTATTTCCAGTTAGGCTATTATGAAGTCACTCTGCTGTGTTAGCTATATCCTGTATATGAATGTTTAGTTTGCAAACATTTTTTCTAGAAAGATGGGCTTGTGCTGTATGGGTTTGTGCATTTTGACCTTAAATCTGCTTATATAGTACCTCTGAAATCTGAGGAACCTTCTTGCTAATGGGTTGGTAATGGTGGTACTCTCTATTTCCGTCTTTCTAGTTATTTACTTATTCATTTTACTGCTTTAGAGATACGTCAACCAGCCAGAAATGTCAAGAAGTACTTTGTGTGCATTACAGCTCTGTCTTTAATACCGGGACTTTTGATGGCATTGAAAAGCCCGGATTTTTTTCCCTTTTTAGCAGAGATACATCTAGAGAATTTTGTTTGTGCAAACAAAATTAGGCATAATACTTTTCTTATTCATAAAGAGGTAAATAAAAATTAGTTCTAGTATGAAAGCTATAGATATTTCAGTTTTCCCTTAAAGGGAAGAAAAGCCCAGGAAAATCTGTTATGTTTTATATGTGCAAGCATTTCCAGAAAATTTAAACTTCTGTAACAGAAGTCAAAGAGTGTGTGGGGCTGGGCATGCTGGGGTGGGAGTGTACATCTGTTTATTGGGAGCTTTTTGTCCAATTGTACAAGATAGCATCCCTTTAAAAAAAAAAAAAAAGACATTTGTATGTATTCTCCAAAGCATGCATCTCTGCTGTCCTGCAGAAACCAAATGTACGTATCTGAGCTCTTCATCATGGTCCCTCTTTTCCTTCATGTCTGTTGAGAGTCATCCTCCCTAATCTTCTAAAACATGGTGAATGCACTTCAGCATGCATCATGCATGGCAGGCTCAAGGCAATTTAGGGGTAAAGGAAAAAGAATTGTTTCCATGGCATCTTTGTCCTACAGGAACCCCACATTAAAAACAAGTGTAAAACTCCATGGGAAAATGGTACAATGTCATAGCACTTACGTTCCTAGTCCTTTCTGAGCTTTTTGCCTTTCTGCTCTTTCTGGTAAGGAAGCACTCATCACTCAGATTTGTTTCATTCCAAAAACAGTCAGAATCACGGCTGTGTTTGCAGCTAAGGAGCATCCAGCATGGCTTGGTGAGAGGATCTTAGAGCAATTCAGATGCTGATTGGTCTCTGGTGCATAGTGCAGCGATTCCAAACAGGCTTTGATTTACACCAGAGACTGACAGCCAGCGGGAGCCCAGGCTGTGTTGCTTCTGCCCTGGCTTTGTTCTCTGCCTATGCCTCAGCAGCTGCCACGAGAGCCATGGGCTGCTCTGCCTTGCTCTGCAAGGGCTTCCCTACTCGCTCTGCTGCGGCAGGGCCTCGAGCCTCCGTAAGGTCCCCGAGGAGTCAGCTTCCACCTCCCCAGCCCTGAATAACAAGCCTCAGAAAGCAGGACAGGCGGAGGGGTCTAATTCACTGTTTGTGCTATCCTATTGTTTTGTTTAAAACTTAGCACTCCTCCAAAATGGGGCAAAATACCTTATTATTTCCCAGCTCCCCTGAGGTTGCATGTTTCGGCGATGGCGTTTGCCACCCACCCGGCAGGACATAAGACATGGGCAAGGGAAGCAGCGCTTGAATTAGCTATTGCATCAACCGAGGTGCTAAAGTTGCTTGTGCGTGCTTAAGTAATGACAATGCTGAGGCTGGTGGAGAAGAGTCCCCCAGGAACAGAACATGAACATTAATTATAGGGGGGAAAATATATTATTAACATCAGACCGCACACTACAGGAGATCCCAGTGTGACTATTAAGGGAAATTAATTACCACCTCTCTTTACCTTTCAGATCAACTCTTCTTTATAATGAGAATAATTCCTTCATTGTTACCACTAGTATTATCAGCTGTGTGAGAATAGTTTTTCCTGGTATTCCATTCACTGGTACTGTGTATCTGTATAGTTTGAAAATAAATACTTGCAACAGATGCATTGCATCCCCTCTGAGGGGAAGTCCCACAGGCTCAAGCTCAGGCTCTGTAAAACAGAGCGACATGCCGGAATACTGCTTCCTCTGCACTGATAAGTGTGAAATAGCATCAAAGTCATTCCATGTGGCAAAACCAGGAGCAGGCTTCAGGAGGCAGCGTGTCAGCACAGTGCCGGAGACCTCTTTCCCACACCGGCCCCTCTCTTTACATCAGTCGCATGTGGCCATCATTTTGGGTTTGTGAATTCTGGGACTGGGGATCCCTGGAAATAAACAACCTTTCAAAATCAGTTCGACTTTGATTCCTTTGAGACCAAGTTAAAACAATGAATTTAAAGGTTCTCAGTCTAAATTATTTTTGATGTATCCTGCTCCTACAAAATAGAGCAGTTAAAAGCAAGGATATACTCTTACTTTTTAAAACTAATCATGCTTCACAAACCTTTTACAGATCCCATTGTATTTTCCAAATACATCTTGCATAACCTCACATGAGAAATTTTTGCTGGTAAAGTCAGAATCGAGGTCAAAACTGGCCTAAAAGAAAGCTCATTACAACTTTAACATCCATAATCCACCCTGAGGAGAGAGATGAATGCAGTGAGCAGGCTATGCATGCATTGTTTCCATTGTACTCTTGATTAACTTATAATTCACAAGTGAGGCAGTGTGAAGGAAACTACTGAGTGATGGAAGGTCACCAATTCCAAGAGGAAATAAATGATATATAGGCATCCCATTCATCAATTTATTTGTGTAACAGCATTTTGGAATCTGTCTCTCTGGGGATAAGCCCATTTAAAATCTTTTAATATTTTGCAGAGACAATGCTGGAAAGCTTGTGTAATCTTGGTGACAAAAGAACCATATATAAAATCCACATCATCCCAGGGCAGCCAGCGCCTTTTTCCTTGAAGAGGGCACTAATTCCCCAAATTCTTCATGGCTGTCCTTGGACAGGGGTCAGTAATGATCATGATTCTTTCAACCCCACATGAAGATCTGCCATCATCATATTATTTCTAGTATAATAATAATCCTATGCTTTGCTGTAAGGTTCACCTTTGCACTCCAAGGAGCATTGGCTTCTTGAAAAATCCTGATTACAGCCATGGCTCTGATTAGTGTCAAGTTCCCAAATACTGGTATCAAGAAATATTTGAATGTGTGCATGATCTCCTCTCCCCATCCATAACTGCACCCTTATTTTTTACAGGATTTTTTTTTTTAACAAAACCTATACAGCAAAGAAATTGCTCCCTTCATGTGTAGAAAAGCAGCTACCCCTCAAATGTGCAACAAGCTCTTGAACCAGTATTTCACTTTATCATGTTGAAATGGAAAAAGTGTAACAATATCTGGTCCAAATGTGGAAGTAGTAGCAAGAAATAAACATAGTCCACTTCTAAAGGCTACAGAAGTTTGACTAAAATAAGAATTAAAAACAAAAAGTGGCTGGTAAAACAGACTTCTGTGGCAGACAGAGAAAAGACCTGTGCATATATCCCTATATTTGCTTCTACTGTTAAAGTAATACCGTAGCAATAGGACAGCCAGACATGAATGAAATGCTCTCACACTTTATTTTCTTCCACAGTTTATTACAGAAATAATAAACACACTGTGCTGCACAGAGTCAAATTGACGCATGTGATCTTCTGCATTATTGGCGGCTAATACGATTGCTCTGGAGCAGGTCAGTGCGCATTCTCACTTTCAGTTACTTTGGACAAATGCAAAGTGTACCATGAAAAATTTCATCACATAACATGGCATCCAAAAGATGATGTATGTCACTCCTGTGATATTTTTATTATGCCTCGGAGAAAACCCATTTTAATGCACAGCTGCAAAAAGAATCGCAGGTCTTAGAGCAAAAAGGGCACAGAGTAACGAATGTGGACTCGCATTTTTTTTCACATATATCAGCAGAACTGCAAAAATGCATGAGACAGACATCAGCTGCTTCTTTCCACGTGTAATTTTTTTTTTTTGCAGTGGGAGACGGGTAAATTTGGATTGAATTAAGTCCTGTTGCTGGATTTTGTAATAATGCCTGTTGGGAAGGTAGTGAATTGCTGGAGAGAAACGAGAGAAAGCTATGGCATGCATACAGGATCTTGAAACGTGGAGGAATCAAAACATAATATTAAAATAAATTCTTAAACTCTGCAGAGAGTTTCTTTGTTCAGTCTGCTATGCAACACATACCAGTCATGGTATGACAGGAAATCTTCAGTCAAATTCTGACTCTGTCACATCTACAAAAGGCAGGCTGGCTGGAGCTGTGCAGGTGGGCAGGCTCCTCACCCAAAACACGACTCCTCATTAGCAGGAAACCTCTTTATGGAAGGGTGGCAGCTGCTGCGCTTGCTTGTTCCAGCCCTGTCTTAGTGGCTGGGTTATGGTGCTAATTTGTAACTCCAGGTCAGGTTTGGAGGGCTTTAACTCTGCTCCTTTCGAGGGACCTGCTGCTGCTCCTCACTGATGTGAGTGAGAGCAGAGAGTGGCCTCCTTTCTCCACTCCAGCTGTGTGCTGGAGGAGGGCACATCTGGATGGGACGATGCCATGAGAGGAGGAGGAGGAGGAGGAGGAGGAGGAGAAGGAGACTCTCCCCAGTGAAGGGAGCAGGCGGGAGGGCAGGCTGAATAGCTTCATGCGTGCTGGAGTGGGACAAAATCCAGAGTGAGCCAGAGATAATTGGTTTGATAGTCTAAGAATAAGGAAGCAGCAGATATCTTTGAATGCATCATAAGAGCAACAGGTCAGAGACTTGGCTCGTGGTGAGTAGGTTTTGAGAGAGCAGCAGAAGAAGCCTGTCTTCTGAAACTTGGCACAAAGCTTCAGTCTTTTTTTGAACATCTCTTTGGGATGACAACCTATGATCCCTCTTTTTTTTTTTTTTTTTTTTCCCCTATGGTTTCCACTTGACAGTGACTGCTTCGGTCTGCAGTTAAGTTCCTCAGGAGCAGACTAGAGAGGGAAAAGCACCTGCATCTATGAAAAGGATAATATAGGGGAAAGGGTCAGAGAGCCACTGTTTCCCAGGGAGTCTTCTAAAAGTGCCTTAGTATTGACTCAAAGACAGATTGCTATCCATGGCATAATCAGTGTAATTCCTAGCAGCACCTGCATTTTCTTTCAGGGTTTCCCATCCAAGCTTTGCCCAGCCTGTTATTGCTTATCCTGTATGACTGAAAACCATCCTAGCAGCCAGGGAATTGGAATACAACACAAAATAGCTGAAAGCTAGCTATGAATTTAGGAGCTGTGCTAGCCATTCAGAGATTTATTCTCTCCTTTTTTTCTGGGTAATGGGTAAGTTAGAATCTTTCAATATTTCAAAAAGAGAGCAGTAGAAAATATCCCTGGGGAAAGGCTGCATAAGCTCTGATCCCGATCTGTATCCAAAATCCAGTACCAATATTTTTTCTAATGAAAAAAGTAATTCATTCAGCTAAAAAAGAGCGAGTTTGACTTTGGAAATTAAAATCAATGGTTTAATTCAATACGCATACAATTACCAGCTGTCAAGTGGCATGTAATGCACTTTTACTAAGGGGAAAAAAAAAAAGAAACAAAGAAAAAAACACCACAAAAGACCAGAAAGGAGGCTTTGACAAATGTTAGGATTCTCATAATGAACATTTTTGGTGTTTTTGAAAGCCACACTGCAAAGTTAAACACCGCAGATGATAAGGCATTATGCAGAGGGCATAAAAGGGCCGATGGTGTTTTTCAGAACACATATCACTGCTTCCTGTAATGCTCTGTTGTCACAAATATGTGGTGATTAGCTATTTATCAGAGTGAAAGCACATCATAAAACATTCCACATATCATTGAGTTTCTAATAATCTGTGTCACTGTAAAGATTAATACATTAAGCCAGTCCACATAACTTCATGAAATGCCTTCCTTTGCCAAGATTTGTGTTGGTTTTGGCAAACAGCGGATGAAACACCGATGAAATGGGAACATCTACTTTTGTCGACCGGTCTGTGAAATAACAGACTTGTTTTTGTGCTCTGGGGCAACACTGTTCTGAGATGGTAATAAAAATGTCTCTGGTAGCATTGTCAGCATCTGAATATCTCACCTGCCTGCTTTAGTGCTACAGTCCTCCTTAGTCTATGTTTTGGGACATGGCTTGTCTGCATCGGGCCCTTGCGGATCTTTTTTGCCATGTTAAGGCACACTGAAGGCCAGCACTGCGTATCAAGGTCAATATTTTCAATTTTGGGTGCTGAGAGTTCAGCACTGAAATCCATATTTAGTCATCTAACTACCCTTCCAAGCACCCACACATCCTTCAATTCCAGTGATTTATTACTACCTGTGTTTCCACCAATACTTCCCCAAAGCCCCATGGTGTCTAAGAATACACTAGAAGTAGTATTTTATCTGAAAGATAACTAGTGTAATTACTATATATATATAAAAAAAAAAAAAAAAAAAAAAAAAAAAAAAAAAAAAAAGAAAAAAAAAAAAAAAAAAAAAAAAAAAAAAAAAAAACAAGCCAACCTGAACATTGCTAAAAGGGAATTGTTTCAAATCATGGAAGACCTCTGAAAATCCATCCACATATCCCGGCAGCTAAACGTACTCCCATCACTTGCTTAAAAACCCCGTGTTTGAAAATGTTGCCCTGAGCTCACTCAGAAATACATGATTCAAAATGAGATTAGTGATGAATCCAAGGGAAATATAGCCTTCACAGGTTAGAGTGTGACTGATAACATGCAGCCCCAGTTCACTGGGGGAAAGTGGGAGTTCATTTAGATTGATTTATTAATGTTTTTCACAGAGTCAGTAAAATACTTGATAATTAATGGCAAAGAAATATGAGTTCAGCTAAAATCCTCCATAAATTAAAAGTATTTAATTTAATAGTAATTTAGAGGATTTTGCAAAGTGCCAGAGCAAGATAACTGCATTTGCAGAGGAAGCAAGATTGAGAGAACTGCCTGCTGGACTGATGCACGTAATGTATCTTTATAGCCACGCGGGTCAGAATTCAGCAGCAGTATTACTATCCTTCCCATCAATATTTCCATGAAGAGAGAGAAAAAAATATATCAGGAAAAGCATTATCTCACATTTCATTCCTCGCTCTTTAGCTGACTAAAAATTTACTGCACGCCTCACAGTGTAGTTTAAGACTCGGCGTTATTTCTCGGGCTAATGTCAGTTTTAAAATAGCCTGGAATTAGACAGTGGACAAACTGGAGCTGTTCATTCCAGTAAAACACTTCCAAGTTATGACGAGATGGGAGCAAATCTAAGGGATGCCAGCCTTTTGTTGGCTTTCTGTTGGGGTTCCCTTCACCAACACCA
The DNA here is from genome assembly GCA_013399115.1 of Anseranas semipalmata. Lineage (NCBI taxonomy): Eukaryota > Metazoa > Chordata > Aves > Anseriformes > Anseranatidae > Anseranas > Anseranas semipalmata. The sequence continues at coordinate 655,117 of VXAA01000971.1, read as the reverse complement.
GCTCAGACCCTTTTGCCCACCCAAGCGGCGGCAGCCAAACTCCAGCTCCTCATGGCCAACATCCAGCTTCGGGCAGCGTAACAGCACTCAGGGGCTCCCAGATACCCATCTCCAACACACACAATGTGTTATTTATGGCAGCGCTGGTGCACAGCCTCTAATGCACACACTGGGCCCAGGAGAAGGAAGGGGAGCAGGCACGGCGCCTGCCTGTAGAGGGGAGAAGGTGCTGGCCTGGGGTGCCGTGGGGAGCAGGAGGCAGGGCGGGGAGGGGCTGCTGCTGCCGAAGGCTCAGAAAGCTCATGGCTGGGCCCCAAAATGTGCATCTTAGCCCTTTTGGCTGCCAGCGGTTGGACCAAGAAACCTGTGCTTCTAGACAGCAGGCAGGTTAGGCATTAATGGAGCAACGTGTAAAAGGGGAAACGTGTAAGGGAAAAGGAACCAAGGGAATAGGGAGCATTTTGCTTAGCAAAGGTAGGTTTTATTTTTTCCTGCCCCGTGTCCTTGAGAGTGAGGTGATTAAAAGCAAAAGGTGAGAATTTTCAAAGGAGAGAGCCACAGAGTTGGGACTGAGGTTTGGATGAGGATCTCCCTCTTTTTCTCATACCCATTTGAAAGAGCCCCGCTCTGCTCTGGGGGATTTGAGAGACTCCCTGCTGCTGATTTTAGGAGGACTGGAACACGTTCAATCATGGACAGAGAGGATAAAGTGTATTTAATTCTCTGCACTTTAGGTGGTTTACATTGGCACAGTCTGAAAGGTTTAGAGTTCTGAAGTTTACACATTCACAAAGTCTTGGTGTTCAGATTTAACATCATGTACTTTTTTTTTAACTTGAAGTAGGAAACAAGCGGAACCAGCAGAAAAGTTTTCTCAGGAGCTTGCCTTTTGAAGTATCCAAAGGAAGGTGGATGAGGGGGAAAAAAACACCCAAGGGGAACCAAATATTCTTCTGTTTAAAAGAAAAAATCCCCCTACCCAAATACCCATATAATAGTGTGGCAGCAAGATGTATGATAATAAAGTGAAGTGCTGTCATATTGGGATTTATACTATTTTTGTCACAGTTTCTATAAATTGTCTTTTCTGCAGACACTACAGTTTCTATAGACACCCTCGAGACTGCTTGAAACCCACCAGACAAGGAGCAGCAATAGCATCTCTCTGACCAAATATCCCAATCCATCCTGTGACAAAAGCTTTTCTCCCGCGGTTCCCCAAAACTGCCTTCAGGATACCTTTTTTTTGGTGCTGATTTTAGGAGCTTTCCCTTTCCCCATCTCAAGCCACAGCCCTGCGATTGCCTCTCCTGGGTGTTTCAGACGAGGCTGTGAGCCAGAGAACCTGACCCAGCACCAGCCTCAGCAGATGACCAGGCCAGGGCTCCCTGCCAGCTGCTTCCTTCTCTTTGCTCCTCTTTCTCTTTTCCCCTTTTCCCCCCTCCTACACCTAGCTGCCCCGTACAACATTTTTTGGTGGCACTGGATAAATACGTAAGCTAGCAGGCCTACACTGAGCCATGTTCCTGCTTCACTGCTTGTTCATAGCCAGATCAGGTGTGCTGACAAGAGCTGAAGTCACAGTAGAATAGAAACACTGTAAAGTATTTTCCTTTCTGTGGAGTAGTTAATTCTGATCTTTTTAGATTACCTGCAAAACTCATGGTGAGTTGAAGGTTCAAGTCCTATTTTTCCATCTGTGGTGCTCCAGTAATGGCCATGGCACTGCATTTGAAATAAAATGCGATTCAGCATGAGTAGAGATCTAAAATTATGTCATTTTTTTTCCCTGATGGTTCTTACCCCTGGTAATTAAGAATGATACGTAACAGTGTGCAACAACTCAGGCTTCTGGGGACACACACTTAGTGTGTCTGCATGAGTATTTGACACAGATGACAAATAAAATAGTACGTCAGCCTGACATTCTGACAGCAAATTTTCTTGCAAGTGGAAAGGGTAAATGTACGTTCAGAATTGAAAGAAGCACCCATTGTAGCCAAAACATGCTTTCCTACCAATATCATTTGGCACAGAAAAGATATATTATTTTGTAATTCTAACTTTCACAGTACATGAGCATGAGGTGAATCAGCATATTGCTATTTCACTATGGTTCTCAGAGTGCCTTTATTCTTTCTTTTCAAAGTTAATATCTGGCAGAGGCATAATTTGATTCTTTGTTATGGGGCTTTTAATGACTTCTCTGTTTCTGAAACACAGCAGTTGAGTGAATATGCTAAAATTTAAATGCACTTTACACTCTCTGGACTATGTCCTGCATTTAGCCTGTGTTCAAGAGGACATCAGGCTGAGACATTTTGAAACCTCGATTTCATTTTAGTCAATAAGGAGAGTTTAATGTACAATATAAAGTAGGGAGATGCTTGAGTATGAAAAAAATATAAACAAAAGCAGTTATAGTTCACTCTCATTCCCTCATTTCATCAATTTAAAGCTGCTTTTATGCTAATCAGCACCGGGTCACTGGAATGCATTGTGGATAAAAAACAATCAAGTCTTCCAAGGTATTTTCTTGTGTAGGATCCACAGGAGGATGTATTAATTTCTGAAGCCAGATGCATTTTAATTGATCCTAAATAATCTGATTCAGCACCAACTATATATTTAAATTATTTATTTCAGGCTCTGCATTTATGTTGAATGCACAACTTAAGCCGTAAAATGTGTTGTCTTAAGCGTAGTTCAGGATCCCCCTTTTCCAAGTCGTACCCCTCAAAAGAGCTGCCTGGAAGGGGGGGCTATGCCCTGAGCACCCCGGGAGAGCAGCGCTGGCTGCCTTGTGAGCTCCCCGTGCAGCGCTGCAATGCCACGTCACGCAAGACAGAGCTGTTTCACCACAAAAATAGAACATCTATCAATTACGGTTGAGGAGACAAAACCTCCCTACAAAATTCAGACAAAATCCCCTGCCAGTATTGAAGCCGATAGCTGGAAAAGAGACACAAGGTGCAGTAAGAAGTGATGAATTAGGAAATTTCCCATGCAGGAAGACAATGTTGCCCATTCAAGCTGGACTTCCACTGTAGAATGATTATGCAGAGATTTTTGCTGGTTTGGTACAGGTTTAGTCTTTTCTATTCTTTGTGTTGTTTTTTTTTGTTGTTGTTGTTGTTGTTATTATTTTTGCTGGCCTTTTTTTGTTGTTGTTGTTTGTTTGTTTTTGTTTTCGTTTGTCATGCTGACCCATAGGAGTTATCATTACCGAAAATAAACAAAAAAGAACAGGAAATGTGATATGTTCGATACAGTGAAGATTTGAATTTTTCATCTCTTAACATTTTGTTTTTCAAATCAGTGTATTCCCAGTAGCACAGCAAAAATCATTTGCTTTAATGCAATTGCTAATAACGATGATATCAACACAAACCTCTGTTTGTTCATATGTTGAGCTCATTGAATAAAGAAGCTTATCATTTATCTGTGTAGAAGCTTTTAATTAGTTTTCTGAATTTACTCCAGAGATTAATGGGCAGATAATATTTAATACATGCTTTATTGTTTTCATTTCTTTATTGAGATATCTGAATTTGCATGCCGTTCCACCTTTGATCTTTACTCTGTGTTTGTAACTGTAAAATATTTGGTTGCAATCAGACATAAAAATTCCACTAGTCCATTGCTACTGGGTGGTGGTGGGTGGTTTATAATGTAGGACACAGCAAATTCTACTCTATCAGGAATTGTAAACTGTACTCAGAAAAGGCCATTTATAGTGGTGTCACTAGCTGGCACTTTTCAAGATTTCCAGCAGCTGGATGGGTAGGTGCCTTTTCCAGCTCATGCACCAGATGAATGGTTTGTGGACTTAGGCATTCCTATTGTACTGAGATTCCTTTCGACCTTTCCCTTCCAGCTGCCACCTTTTCCCCTGGCCTTGACCATCAATTAAGACCCACAGCTTAATGAAAGAGGAGGAAATAGGTGTATCAGACTTCAGTATTAAATCATACCCCTGTAGTGCATCTTCGTCGCTGATGCTGGCCAGTACCAGCTGCTTTCATGGAAGAGGTGATGCATTTCAGAGCATGCTGGTTGAAGAACTTGATCCAGGACAGGCACAGGCAGGGCTCCACTGGCTTTTTGCAGCAGTGCCATGGAAAGCGATGGGGCATGGGATGGTTGTGGTTGCCAGCAAGGTGCAGGTGGGCTCCCCATAGTGGCTGAGCTCCTCTGATTTTTCACGATGAGGCACTGGCACAGGCTGCCCAGAGAAGCTGTGGATGCCCCATCCCTGGAGGTGTTTAAGGCCAGGTTGGATGGGGCTTTGGGCAACCTGGTCTAGTGGGAGGTGTCCCTGCCCATGGCAGGGGGGTGGACCAGATGATCTTCAAAGGGCCCTTCCAGCCCAAACCATTCTATGATCCTATGAGGTCTCCTTGCTGCCGTGTGTCTGGCCACTGTGGCCCTGCTCCTGCAACCCATTAATCTCCTGCTCACCTCCCTTCTCATTGCCAGGAAGAGAAACTGAGCCCAAGCTGGTGAGTTCATCTTTACTGCTCTCCTTTATTCCTTGCATCTTGGGAGAAGGTGCACGTTCAAAGTGCAGATAAAAGGGTATGGAAATCCTAAGTAAACAGTGTATCATTTTTATTAAAAAGTGCCCTGTGTAAATATAAAGTTCAACATTATGGTTTTGTTGGCCCAGTAGGAGAAGGATTAAAAATGCTTATTAATGGGATTTAAAAGCAGGAGTTCAGTTATATTAGCTACAAAAATATAATTATCATAATTAAGATTGCAAAGCACTAATGAAGCTCTTTAATAATTATCCCTTTTCCTCAGAGATTCATTTTGTAAAACCTGATTTGAATTTTGCATCACACTGGAGAAACTTTATCGGTGTAAAAATGGGAACCACTGGTAGCAGGAGCAGGCTGAGAACAGCGGCACTTGGTTCATCAGTGGGGACACGCTGGCACCAGGGCTGGAATGTGGTGGGAGGTCACAAACGCAGGAGATGGTGCAGAACATAGATGCAACCTTGGTCTGAGGCTGTGTCTGAGCTCTCGTCAGGCTTACAGACTTGGACGTGAAACTGGGGGACCGCAACTGGAGAGCATCCAGCCACAGGGTCCCTGCAGCCAGGCAGACTGTGCGTCTCTGGCCTCTCTGTATCTCTAGGCTTAGCAGTGCCCAGCCTGAGCTTGGTCTTGTCAGAGATGACCTTACAACCCATTAGATTACATGGTTCACCCACAAGGGAGACAGCAGGCGGCACAGGGCAATAGCCTGTATGGTCACAGGCTTACGAGGTCCCTCCTGAGAGAAGACAGTGACAGCAAGTTTTCAAAATTAAATTACAACAAATCGTCCATTTAAAAATATCTCCCCAAAACAGCTTTTCATGATTCATCTCCCCAGATGATTAAATATTTAGTTCTGCTGACAGGAATATGATAGTTACTATAGAGCAGAAAATTTAGTGCAGTGTGTGAGTTATAAGCAGATATGTTATCAAGCTGTTAACACAAAAGTGATGGGATTATTGGTGTTGATATCTGTATTTATTTCTTTATATTGTGTAGGGATTTTTTTCCCCTGTACAGCAGCAGATTTAGGCCACAGCTTTGCATTGGCACAGGGTGGGGAAGCTGTTGCCTCTTGCAAGCTCTGTGCAGTGGCGGTTGCGTTTTGCCACACGCCTCCCACCTCCAGCCCCCATCAATGGCAGAGCAGCTGAGTCCGCATGGGTGTCACCACGCTGGGATGCCCATGAGATGAGGCCAAGGAGAACAATCACTGCCTGGCCTGAGTCCCAGTCTCCACTTCGTGGAGATGGGTCCACCGGTTCTTGATGGTTCAGGAAGCAAGCAAGGTGCCACCAGGGCAGGGAGAAGGCAAGGCCACAAGGAGGGGACAACCTTTCACCCCAGGTCCTGCTCAACAGAGGGGGAGCTGCCACATGAGGTTAGGTACCTAAACGTAGAAAAAAATTGGTTTTCATGCTTTTGGTGTACTTTCCACTTTCCTTCTGAAATCTCCACAGAAACGTGTGGCCTCATATTTCAGTATCTTTTGTGCAGAGGGAACACCATTGCAGCTAGTGTAAATTTTGACAGCACTGTCAGAAATTCAGAATTCCCTTCTGGAGTAAATTTCTCTGCTGTTAGTAAAATTACACCCAGGCCCAGAGCATTTAAAAGAAGAATAACTTGGTTCTTTGAGAGCCATCTCTAAATAGTTAACAAACAAACAAACAAAAAAGTGGGGGGAATGAGACCAACCTATTTCAGCTCCTGGATATTTTGCTTTACACTGTACTGCAACTGTAGACTGTTTAATTGGATGGAAAAGATTAAAAAGATCTTGTCAAGGCTATTACGGCTGGGAAAGAAAAAAAAACACAGCAACTTTGACAACAGTTCCATCAAAAAAGGCTGATTTTCTGCTTCTGTTAGTGTTTCCCAGGTAGTTCAAGCCAAACAAAACAACAATCCTTGAGATTTTGACAAATAAATCTTTAAAGTGTTATACCCATATATTTTGCCAGCTTGCCTGTTTTGGCTGAGCATTTGACCATCAGAAGATCATAGGTCAAATGTTATATTATTCTACTTATTTAAATATTTGCAGAGGCAAGTAAACTTTAACAGATTTTTACAACTGAGAATATTTTATAACTGAGACCATTTTTAAGGGAAGGTTTCAGGGCTAATAATTACAAAATAATCTGTGCAGCTCTACCTCTACATTCAGGCCTGGATTTTGCAAAGATATACATACATGAGGGACTTCTTACTACAGTATGGAGTTAAGCACATGTTAAAGTCATTGTACATTTGGGACTTCTGATACTGTGAGGATTAAAGTTTTATAAATACCTAAAACAGATTAAGAACATGAGAAGTAGAGAGAGAAAAATAATTTTTTTTGCAGTCAAGGTCTGTTCTCATGAGAGGCCTTTTCCTTCTTCTTTTTTTTT
>VXAA01000971.1:591626-648164 GCA_013399115.1 Anseranas semipalmata | reverse complement strand
CTTTTTTTTTTTTTTTTTTTTTTTTTTTTTTTTTGGTAATTCTATTATAAAGTGAATATTCTTTTAAATTGATGTCTAAAAATGACATGACAGACACATGACATACAGACATGCAATGTTAAGATGTGTATCTCACATTCTTTTCTCCTAGATGCCAGGATTATAAAGCAGGAGAGATGTCAGTGTAGGGGAGACAGTACACAAGCTATTTGTAGCACAGAAGAGCAAAAACATATTAAAATAGATTTCAGGAGCATATGTTATATAGGAAGTTATTTGGGGGGACTGATACACTGAGGATGTTCCTGGTGGTAGCCAGCTCAGTAGATCCAGAATCACAGGACAATTCAGGTTGGAAGGGACCTCAGGTAGTGTCCAGTCCAACCTCCTGCTCAAAGCAGGACAGCTCTGAGGTCAGGTCAGGTTGCTCAGGGCTGTCCCATCGGGTCTTGACAACCTCCAAGGATGGGGACAGCACGGCCTCTCTGGGCAGCCTGCTCCACTGCCTGGTTGTCCTCATGAGGAGAAGTTTCTCCTCTCTTCTTTCAACTTATGCTCATTATTTCTTGCTCTCCCATCCTTCACCACCATGAGGAGCCTGGTTCTTGCTCCTCATTGACCTCTTGTATGCACTGGGGTGCCTGTTAGATACCCCAAAGCCGTTTCTTGTCCAGACTGAACCAGCCCAACTCTCCCAGCCTCTCCTCATGAGGCAAGTGCTTCAGGCCCCACCACCCTGGGGCCCTTTGCTGAGCTCCATCCAGTTAATCTGTATTTTTTTGGGGGGGTCCAAAACTGGACACTCTACCCTAGATGTGGTCTAACAAGTGCTGAGTCAAGGGGAATAACCCCTTCCCTCAGTCAGGCTGTGCTCCTGTTCATGCAGACCAGGACACTGTTGGCCAGTTTTGTCACAAAGGCACGCCACCAACTCATGCACAGCACACTGCCTGCTGCCTGCCAGGACTGCCAGGGCCTTTCCTGCAGAGCTGCTCCCCAGTCAGTCCATCTCCAGCCTGTACCAGCATCAAAGGCTCTTCCTTCCCGGGTGCAAGACACAGTGGTTGTCCTTGTTGAATTTCATGAAGTTCCTGTTGGCCCTTTCCACCAGACTGTTTGGGTCCCCCTGATAGCAGCCCCGCCTTTGAGTGTGAAGCCAACGTAAATGACATCCACTGCTCTCTCCCCATCTACAGATCCTGTCATTTATAGCAGGCAATCAAGTTGCTCAGGCATGATTTACTCTCGGTAAATCCATGCTGACTGCTCTTTTTTAAAAAAAAAGATGTGTACATCTGCCTTTCTCCAGTCATCAGGGACCTCCCCAGTCTCCATAACATCTCAAAGATAAGAGAAATCAGCCTAATGAGGACACCACCAGCTCTCCCAGCACCTGTGGAGGCAGACCACTGGGCCCCACCAACTTGTATGGGTCAAGTTTCCTCAAGCTCGTACGAATTCCCTGAGTTGACCTTCACCCATTGCTGGCGCTTCTGCTCCTCCATGACCCTGCCTCCAACACAGAGGCCTGGGTGACCTTGCTGGCGAAGGCGAGAACAAAGAAGGCATCAGTACCTAAGACATATCTGTTTGCTTTCAAATATCCACCCACCCCTCCAGTTCTGTAGCAGTCTTTCCTTGTTCAACCTTTCACTACTGATGTAGCAGAACAAGCTCTTCTTGTTGCCATTGATGTTCCCTGCAAGTGTCAACTGCAGGTGAGCTTTGGCTCTCCTGACACCATCCCTATACACCCAATAAAGTCAACACAGAAAGACAATACCGCCGCTGGATGATTTACCATCCTTTGCCACTTTACCCATGCACAGTCTTTAACAAATGTTTGGCTGTGCACCCTGATTTTCTAAGTCCCAGTTTTCCTGCACTTATGATAGTAATACACTACCTGACTCTGCACGGTTTTGTAAGAAGAATGAAATATATATATGCCAAACTAGTAATAATTTAGCCTTTAACTGCCTTGTGCCTCGGTTTCCTTGTTAAAACACACCCACCAGTCCCAATGCACTGTCCAAGTTTTGCGAAACCCCTGCTTCTCTAAATGTGTTGTCCTTCTATAAAGGTGCTGTCCTTCTCCCCAGACAAACAGGCTTTCCCTCCTGAAGACCATGTGCCCCATGACAAGCCCAGGTCCCACTCCGCAGGGGAGCGGGCTGCGAGCAGACCATTACAATCACGTCCTCCGTTCATCACACGCAGCAATGTTACCAAACTGACCTACTTTTCCCATCCGCCCACGGAAGGCTAATCCTGTTTAGCATTGCTGGAAGGGGACAGGCACGCGGAGAAATGCTCGGAGTTATACAGATGGCAGTCTTTGCTGATTAATGTTAGTTTAATTTGTTTGCCTTTCTGTTTGCAGCCATGTGAGGGGAGAGCAGAGCGGGGTTGAACCCCGGGTTCGCTCAGCCTGCTCACTGCAGTCTGAGTGGCTTTGGCCATTCGGTAACAATCATAACAAGGAAGATAACGAGCATGCATGTACTGATCTCTGTCAGAGACGCCAGGCTCTGCACAAACTTTACGCCTTGCTCACAAGCTAGAGATAAAGGATGCCTTGCGCTCACCCCAGCTGCCCTCCTTCCAGCGCTGCGCTGCTGGCATCAGCGGTGCTACTCCTGGCTTAAACAGATGCACATTATGCCATAGCTATAGAGGGTTCACACCCCAAAATCTAACCGCCACCAGGGTGGTGGGGGAAAGCTCACAGAAATAGGTGCAACACTTCTGACGTACAGAAAAGAATACCTTTTCCCACGAAATGGGAATAATGTAAAGAATAAAACCAGAGTACATTATGAGCCTTTACTTCTCCTCATTATAATCTCATAACGCTCAGTTGCATTACCTGTGAGCAGTCTCCTGCCAGCCCCAGTTCGGAAGAGCAGAGCATTAATTTCTGTCAAATTACATCATTTTCATTGTCTGCATTTGGACTATTTTTTTTAATGTCTGTTTTGCTTTAAGCCAGGCACCATCTAAAGATTCAGCGTAAACATGAGTGAAACATGGAGAAGCCCATGAGTTTCATGAAGTCCGATCTTTTCTCAAACAGTTTTCTTCTTCTTTTCTTTTTGTTCTGTGTCTTTTTTGAAAACCTGTAAACAACCTCTTCTCTAGTGTAAACAAAATGTGGTAAACCACTGAAGACAGGAAGAGTGAGCTGCACACTGTCAAGCAAAAACAGTCATAATTTTAAAGCTAGACACTTACCATGCTCCTAGACTTCTCCTTTGCTCATAAAAACAGTGATTCTCGTAACAATTGCAGCATTACATGACCTCTGGTAACTGCAGACTGCCCTTCTCCCACTGAAAAGGCATAGTCCCTTCTCAAATAGCAATATATTTCATAAAGACAGAGATTTTTTATTTTCTTAAGTTTTCTTAAGGCTACTCTGTTTACATTTTTGTAAATCAGTTTGGATAGGTAGGGATGGGATTGTGCTGTATTTAGCTATGGACTCTAGTGTGTTCTTATAACAGCTCAGAGGTTTACATCTGAAAAATAAATTTGGAGGGGTGCATATAAGTGTGATGTGCCTATGAATCTCTTGATTTATTCTGACCTGTGTCTATACAAATCCTTCCTGTGTGCGAATGCGCCATAACTCTCACAGTGGGATTTCTGAGTGCTTCATCCATGTCAGAGAAACATAGAACAAGACATTTAAAATGTTCAGATGGTCACTTCTTGCCTGTCTCTCTTTCCTTCCCATTTGCCAGTCTTTCTCTTTGCCCCCCAGCAAGGCTTGGAAGGGAAATACTCTACTTTTTAGTCCATTTTACCTCATTTCAGAGCTCTGCCTTACATACAGCTGCTAGCACCAAGCCACAGCAGTGCTCCCCAGTATGGGCAAGTGCCCAGCTAACCCATGCTGTGGAGCACCCATAGGACAACACCACTGCGTGTCCACAGTCGGACCTTGGAGCCGTCACCCCCAGGCAGGGGACCTGGCAGCAGTGCCAGCACAGCAGTCCAGCTATGCGTGCCTCCTTTGAAACGCAGAGCTCTTGTTAACAGCCTCTTCCCCCGTTTTGAAGAGGAAACCAGAGGGCAGCTGCCCGTGGAGGCAGCGCTCAGCACCCTGCAGAAGTAGCGCTCAGCAGGGGTGGGTGCTGGAGGCTGAGCCATGCATCTGCAAGGCATGGGGACGGATCCACCCTCCACCCTGCTGCTCTTTTTATTCCCTCCTCACACCGATAACAGTTTTGGGGGAGGGTCTGCCCAGAGGCCACAAGTTGGTTCAAGATGTTTCTTCACGATGTCCGAATTTTCCATACTACCCTTGCCCATCCTCGGTCTGTGAGAGGATTTCTCTCCAGGCGCATGCCCTGCAGAGGACAAGTGGCTGAACACCCCAGGCAGGCCTGTGCAGCGCTGGCTGGAGGCAGATACCCCACCATGCCAGAGAGGGAAGGGGAGGAAAAGCCCAGTCTTTCCCCCGAGCTGCCTGGCGCAGGGCTGGAGGAACACAAAGGCTGTGATTGCTCACCAGGCTTCCCCAGGCACATCCCAGGGCCTCTAACAGAGATTTACGTCTCAGTCTTTGTCATCATCAACAGAGAGATTTCATTCAGCTGGGTTAAACAAAGATGATTGAAAATTCTTGTTAAATGTCAGGCTGATTTGTAGGAGCTGAGATTAGCTGGCCACGTGGCATCTGATTGGGAAATCAACAGCTGCTTACTTGTATTTGAGTGTCAGTCATTTTACAGTGTATTCTCATGAGCAGTGGGACAGTAAGGAGGAAAACCAACCTCTCCAAGACAGGAGAGTGGTATTTTAACTCACTAAAAAACATGTTTCCAGTGCAGCATGAGGTGACCGGGGCCAGAATTTTATAGTGCAAGCTCCGTGTCCACTGGGAATAGACTGTATCAAAATAAACACATGCAGCCTTTCTTCTGGGGAGTCCCCAGAGTGAGCTGGCACCGTGCCTGAATTACTTCTTTCCCAAGCAACTATCCATTGTATGAATGGGGAGGAGATGTTCGTGCTGTAATTCCCCATTTGATATCTAAGCCAGGGGTGCATGGTTTACAGTTTTAGCCATTCTGTTGTTTCCAGAATGCCGCATTTCCCCACTAGCTGAAGAAGCACTCATTTTGAAAAACAGAGAAAAACTATCCCAAAAAGGAAAGCGTATAAAATAAAGTATTTCTATACAAGTTCTGACTGCGTAGATCCCTAGTGGTGGATTTACAGCTGATCCAGATTCCTCCCAGGTAAGGAGAGCCCTCTAACAGACCTGACTGGCTGGCACATACAGGCAGCACTCAGCTGGTAAGAGCCCCTTGGAAGGGGCCAGCCATCAGCCTGTCCAGACGTCCCAGGTGTGAAGATGGCCTTTATTGCTTGCCTTGTTTCTCATGCTGTACCATCCTACTTCTTAAAAATAAGCTCTTTTGAAGGCAGGAACTTGTCTGGGGAGGACTTCAGGCAACATCTGAAAAACTTGCCATTGGTTTGGTTTGCTCTGCTTGTGGATGTGTGCCTTTCTGTGTGTCTGTCTGACAGCCATCGTAATAGGAGTGGGCGAGCTTTCTTCTCCTTGTTCCAGGTGTTTCCCATCTTTATGAGTGATAGCTTCTTCACTGTTTGTTGATAATGATGGTACTGATGAAGCCCCAAATGTAACTGTCACTCTTAAACACTCCCTTGGCAGGATTTAGATCATGTGGTGCCGTTACCCATAGGTTTTCAAATTCTCTTTGTTAGCATGAAAGGATTGTTCAAATTTCTATGAAATCATGGTGCTACTTGCTTTTTATGTCATGCCTTTGCAGGGGAACGGTGGCAGCGAGCCATGGAATTCGCTGCCTCCTCCATCATTGCAAGGAACCAGACCTGCCTCCTCAGCCAGGCACCGACAGGGATGAGAGAGGACATTTCCAGTTTGCCACTTGGGACCCTCCCGGCTCCAGGACTGGGAGGATAATGTGAAGCAGGCAGGTTGCTCTAAGCACGTGCCTGAGCTCCATGGCATGGGTTTCTCCTCTAGGTGTTAGCCAGCATCTTATCAGGCTCAGGAGAGGTGTGACAGCACTGGTTAGGAGCAGTTGTATATTCTGCTGTATCTATTTTATTGAGAACAGTTTTAATTTCATGTGCTACATATGTACTGGCAAACATTGTTAGCAATGCTTACGATGCTCTGGAGATTTTGCCGTGTGAGCAAACAGAAGTGAAATGACAATTAGATATTGTCTAACACTAGCGACAGCGCAGCAGGTCCAGAATTTCATGTCAGTCAGTGAGAAACCTTGTTTACTGGAAGCTGGCCATGCATTGCTTTACAGACCTAGCCAAATCCCTGGCAGAACAGACCAGTTAGACCTGTTGCTCTCTGGTAAGGGTAGAGGCTTTCCTGCAGTGCAATTCCTTGACAGTTTGTGGAGTGCAGCTGTAGGAAGCCTCTTTCCATAGGTCTGTCGTGCCTCGCAGACACTGACGGGGCTGAGCAGCACCGGTACCAAGTGCCCCCTCCACCCCCAGCCCTTCTCAGAGCTACCCAGCGCTCTGGTCCCTGTATTCCTGCCTTTTGCTGGGAACCTGTTGCAAACAGAAGAGCCCTTGGTGCAGCAGAAGAAGGTCTTCAGCGATTCAGAGAAAGCGGCATCCTCTGCTGACACTGCCCTGTGTCACGTGTCATAGCCTAAATTCATCAAGAGTGCATGCTACGGAGCATTTTGAGCAAAGGTCTAGCAAAGAAAGATAACAAAATCTTAAATGCCAACCCTTGCCATATTACTGGTGCCTTCTTTACTCCCGAATTGTTATTCAAACATTAGCTGAACATTTCAGTTTCAGTAAGTGAGCAAATAACAATAAAAACCACTGAATTTTGTTATTACATTTTAGCCTGAATTATCTGAAAAGACACTTGTTGGGCTAGCTTAAACTTAAACTAGGGGAATAATCACCTATCATATTTGTAAAATGCTGGTAAATAAAATTTATCAGGGTCTATACATTTTCCTAGCCTAAAATATAGATTGTGATATGGCTGACTTGCCTGTTTTCAAAGTCAAGGAAATATCTGAAAAAAAAAAAAACAACCCTACAAAGTGTTATTTTTTGTTTTTTTGTTTTTTGTTTTTTTTTTCTGTATAACAGAATTCAGCAATTTAAATTTGTCAGTCCCCCAGCCTTCATATTTTCTATTTATGCTCCTCCATCAACACGTTGAATCCTGTGAAGTACTAGCTTTACCCTCCAATCAGTGACCTGTAGCTTTAATTTCTCATTCCTCTTATATTTGATAAAAAATTACAGGGTAGTTTCATGTTCTTAGCTAACTGTTGAGTAATAAGCAGGTGGAATATGACTGTGAAAGAGTCGCTAACAGAAGGAGGGAATTTATCCACTGTTCTTACTATTGATAACTTTTCACTCCTGTTTTTTAATAAAACATTCTTTAAACAGGCAAATTCCTGTGTGACTCATGTGTGGAAAATATCATGGGCTTAAATAATGCACAGCAATTAACTTTGCTCCTCCCCCCTTCAATTTTATTCATGTCCTACATTTTGAGGAAACATTAAATGAAAAACTGATTTTTGAACATGAGTGTTACCATTGCACACTGTTACGCCATCACTTTGGAAACGACACTTTGACCATACCCCAAGCTCTCAGCAGCGTTGTGCTGCCCGTTGGGAAAACATTTGTGTGGGATGCGGCAGGACGCAGCTCCCATGCTGAGATGCGGCGAGGGGCTGGAGGCAGCGCGCAGCCTCCTCCTCGAGGCACCAGGTCCACTCGGCCTCCCCAGCCTCCGTGCCAATGCCACAGGGTCGTCCGTCCGTTTTTGGGGCAGATGGGAGCGCTGAAAATGCCTCCTCAACTTGCTCACACCCGGGGGTTCATCCGGCCTGCAAGCTTGCAGAGAGTAACCTTGACACTGCAAATCCCCCAAGAAATGTCTGTTTTTGTACTGTGCTTGCGCACAGTGTTGTGCCTGGGAGCCTTCATCCCTGGCTGCAGCCCCTACAGCTAGTGTGATGCTGAGGAATAATGTTATCTGCAATGGATGCTTCTTAAAGTCAAGCACTGTGGCATAGAGCGCTGCTGACACGTTTATCTGACCTGGATATCATCACTCTGTTATTAAAATGAAATAGCGTGACTCTGAGATTAACCTGAAAGTAGAGCTAACAACATGACGATTCATAATGATTCTTGCATTCCTTCAACAGGAAAAACTGCTTAGACAATCTAATGGATGAAGATGAGAAAGACAGGGCAAAGAGGTGAGCACTTTTTCTTTTATAACTCTGTTTAACTCGTGGTGAGCTTAATAGTGTTTGTTGCTGCAGAAGCTGTATTATCCATAATCAATTAATCAAAAAGAGAGAGGAAAATAAAGCCAAGCATGACTTGAAAAACTGCCATATCACAGATTACTATTCCTGGCTACCCTGTAAGAGGAAAATAACTTAGCAATGTTTCCTGTAGAAATTGTCAAAAAAGCAAAGGCATTGATTGCTTTTTTCACATTACTGCAAAACACAAGGATTGAAGAACCAACAACATAGTCCTGCTGCTATAGCACATCGTCCTAGCTCCCAGAGTGTATAAAATGTGTTTTTTTTTTCTTACAAGAAACATTTTGCAAAAGAAAAGCANTTTTTTTTTTTTTTTTATAATACGATGGTCACTTATTCAGCAATGCCTACTTCTCAGTGATGGAAACACCCAGAAGTTACCTTCATAACAGAGAGACCATTCAAAGTGCTGTGTCAGCCCTAAAGTGGCAGAAACATTTATTCACATATATTCTTCACTCCATGATAAAGTCCCAGCTGATCCGTAGGCAGGAAATTGTTGTGAGCACTTTGTGGGCAGGGGAAGGGTGTGCTTCAAGGCAGAAGAACTGAGGCAATCAAATGCTAATAACTGTCCGATCTGCCTGGCATCTGCAGTGTCACAAAAGCTGTTTGGAAGCATTATTTTTTTCTGGAAGCATTATCAATACTGCAGCCCACAGTCTAATTGCTTGAGAGGGAGCCTTCGGCTGCATGCATTTTTTTCCCTTGGTTCCCCCTAATGAGAGTATTTCCAGTCCAGGCACAACTAGTTGATCCAGTTTCATCTCTTTTCATTCCTTCTCCGCTTCTTTCCTCCCTGCAGCTTTTTCTCACCAATATAGGTCAGCACACGCTGCAACCAAGCTCAGCGGCTCTCCCTTGCTCCCTCCCCTAGTTTGTGCACGCTCCGGGTTCGAGAGCGGGAGCCCCGCGCGGAGGCAGCTGGGTCAGCACGGGACTGCCAGGAGTTCCCCGCTTCGCCCTTCGCGGGGCCTGGTGAACAGGAGGCTGCCAAAGCCTGCGATCAAGCATCGCCGCTTGGCACGCCTAAGACCTGCTCGTTTTCAAGATATTAGCATTGTTGGAAAAAATGCATTAAGTGAATACATAGAGGACAAAAATAGGATGAGGCATATCCTCACGATCGGCGATTGTCATCGCCATCTGGCATGATTTTTCATGCCGTTTGTTCAAGGAGGAAATTTTTGTCATGCCCTGGGGCAGGCCTGCTCCAAGGTAGAATAAAAAAAATGATAACTTTTAAAATGTAAAGGGGAAATCGCTTCTTTAAAGTGTAATTGAAGTACATTTTGGTTTTTAGAAATAAATCTAAATTGGAAATTAAGTTTAAAATCATGAGAGGCTTCACTACAGTCTAAGGTTACCACAGTATACTAGAACCACTAAGATTCATTTAGAAGAGGCATGTTTTCTTCCAAAGCTTTAAAGAAAGTCAAATGTGGGGGAAGCCATTGGCTGAACATTTTGCTGTTGTGCATTGAAAACTGAGGACTCTCATCTCGCCTGCGCTGTAGGGGAAACACTTTGTTTTATTCTATTCAGCATGAGGAATGGGTCCTTCTAAGCTGAGAAACCCAAGAGGGGGCAAAAAAGGCAAAGCAAATTGCTCTCTTCTTTCATTTTATGGGTAAAACATAGGTGAGACTGGAACTTTCTGGACCTAACCCACTGAGGGTGGACCCAAGCCAGGAGCTGGATGTCTCAAGTGAGAAGTGAGTAGCTCCCCCCATTTACTATTGGCTTCAATTTATTAGGCACATTCAGTCTGTATCATCCAGACATCCCGCCCATGCTGAGAAGAGCGTTCATCCTCTCCTAAGGACAGGCATCTACGCTCTCACCCCTGGGCCCAGTGTTTATTATTTGGCCGAGACGCATAGCTCTTCCTTCAGGATACTGGTTATTCTGAGCCTTGTTCTGCACTGTCTGACTCCCTAAGGCACTACCTAACCTCATTCCAAAGAATAAAATGTGGATACTATAGCACCAAAATTGGCAGCATCAAAGACCTCTTCAAGATGTGAAGAACATTCTATTCTATTCTATTCTATTCTATTCTATTCTATTCTATTCTATTCTATTCTATTCTATTCTATTCTATTCTATCCTATTCTATTCTATTCTAGAGTAACCCATCGGACAGCAAAAAAAATTATGAAATTTACTGTAAAGTCACATTTCATTGTAAATCAGCGTAGTGCAATGGCTACCAGTCAACAAGTATCAGCCTCTCTTTAAGACAATAAGCAGCAAATATATCAGAATAAAAATGGCTATTGAGAACACATTTTAAATTGGTGAGTTTGATCTTGCCGAATTCAAGCTGTCTTGTATTGCCTTTAGCTGTATTCACTAAAACCCAGATTTTATTCATACCGTGTCTCCTCCTTCCCCTTGTATATGCCATATTTTTTCAGAGTAGCGAAGAGGGAGGAGAACTGGGACGAACAGTATGGAATTAAGACACAGACTGTTTTGGCTTACTGTAAATGATATGCCCTAGCAGTGAAGTAAACAAGGCAAGGGAATAATCTTCCAAGGGAAGTGATGAAAACTGCATTATTTAAGACATTTACAACTGGACTGAACAAAAACACTTACAACTGTACAGGGACAGTTTAGATGACCTAATTGTGGGTTTTTTCCTCTTTTTTCTCTTTTTTAGTTTTAACTGTGATCATCGATTCAGATCTTGGTAGAGCTATTTCCACTAGAGGAGGTTTTTTATTTCCTTTGTGAATAAAAAGTCAAGTGTTAAAAATAGATACTTTATATTTCTGTCAAGGCATCTTTATATTTTGGCAAAGCAATACTTTCCCTATAGATGATTGGTGTTTTATTTTATTTTCATGAGGATCAAGACCCTTTGAGCTTAAAATGAACTGAGGATTGAATTATAAGGACGTAAAATGTTGATGTTCTTTAAGTCCCCTTGAACTGTACAGAAATAGGATAAGGATGGAGCTTTTCACATCTTGTTCTGACAGCCTTTTGCGCTGTAATAAGAACAGGCTGGAATCATTCAGGCAGTATCCACCCAATCTCTTGTGTTCCACACTGTAAAATAATCAAGCGTTGGCTTCTATCCAGTGCATCTCCAAGTGTGTTCAGGGTTGAGAGCAAGACAAACAAAAATTACCCCTCTGTCAGTAGTAACATCCAGAAGCCTCTGCAGTGATTTCTCTGCTGAAAATGTTTATTGCCATAGTGGTCCTTGGGGGGATGTAAATGCCGGGCTAAATTCTGCTCTGATTTTCACCAGTGTGCCTACAGAGCTCCTTACGAGGTACAACAGATTTAACTGGGACTGAGACACTCAGAAGAACTAGCCTCTTGGCTTTTCTTTCCTGACTACATGTAACCAGATTTTTAGATCTTTACGTAATTAACAAGGCAAATATTGTCTGCTTGAGGACCTTTCAGAAGAACAAACAAACCTTCTGGGTCATATTTATTTCTATTTTCACATGGCTACAGAAGTCTGGGTGATACCTTCCACATAGAAGGATTGTTGTATTCATAGGGACCATTCAGAAACCTTCCCTCATGTATAGCTTGATATATATTTAAAGAAAAATATAAAAAATAAAGTGCATAAGCTGAAAAGATTATCAACAGCTTAATGATGGTATTATGACGGTGCCAAAACACCCGACATGAAATCAGGTCTTTTCTTCCTATAAGCTCTTCAAACACAGCAGCAGAAGTAGGCTTCCTCTGAGGAGTCAGCAATCGAAACAGTCAGGACTGGCAGGGAAAGCTGCAGAGTCCCCATTTTACACCTAAGAAGTTGGGGCATCGCGACCTTAAGCAATTTGCCCAGGGCCACACAGACATTATGGGCAAGAAGGGGACCCCTCCTAGCACTTCTGAGCCCTCAGGTCCGGGTACACATCCTGGCCTCAGACCTGGTCCTTGCTGGGATGAGATGTAGACATCAGCCCCACATCCTCTGTGCCTCACAACCTCGGAAAGGAGACAGAGCTAGGTGGCATATGAACCAGGTAGCAGCTGCAGCAGCCTCTGCTCAGGTCCCTGATCTGAATGACTGGGAGACAACAGCCCCATGGCTCTCCATAAGCCAGCTTAGATATAGCCAGAGGACCTGTACAAAGCAGGCAGGTCCCTCTAGGTGGACCCCGCTCCGGTGCAATGGCTGAGCTGCAGGACTAGGGTCTCTCTCTCCTCTTAAAACTGCACAGATGGGTATGCCCCATAGTTTTATCAGTCTGCACTGAATGATTTGTCCCACTGATGGTGTTGTCGCAGAATCCCTGTTTCCTCTTGCTTTGTGTGGACATTCAAGATGCCGTGTGTACCTCGGAGACAGACAGAGCTCCTTCACCTGCAGGCCTAATGCTGACCTGATAGACTTGTCCAAAGAGCATCCAGAGGCAGCACAGAGGGGTGAGCAGAGCCTCCAGCTCCCCGCTGGACTCTAAAGGGGCTCAGAGACAAGAGCAGGAGGTGGGAACCGTTGCCTCCTACTCGTCTCTGCAGCTTTGCTAGAGGCCAGTGCCGATCTTCACATGGTGAGGCACGCAGCAAGCTAATTTCCATGTGTATACATTGCAAAGAGGAGGTGCGTGATGATTTTTCTTCTTGCTCTGCTCATCTTTTTTTTTTTCCCTGTCTACAGGGCTTCGCGTAACAAGTCTGAGAAGAAGAGGCGTGATCAGTTCAATGTTCTCATCAAAGAGCTCAGCTCCATGCTTCCAGGCAACACCCGCAAAATGGACAAAACTACTGTGCTGGAAAAAGTCATTGGCTTTCTGCAGAAACACAATGGTAAGAGTTACTGCAGCTCGTCATGCGCTTGCCAAATGGTATTACAATATTGTTTCCTTCAGTGATTATCAAAATGGCTCAAGGGGCCTAAAAGTGCCAACGTAAGGTATTTTTTTTCTATCTCATAGCTTCTAAAAAGATAATTTGCAGGCGCAGTGCTGCCCAAATCCATCTCCTCAGCTGCTCTTTAGTTGAGAATGGCTCTCAACCTGCTAGGGGAGGGGGCGAATGTCAGGAACAGAGGCAGCAGTGCCCTGCAGCATATGTGGAGAAGAGGGATGCTTTGAACAAGAGGGATCTGGGGCCAGAGGGAAGATTCCCTTCCTTGAAAATGGCAATGTTCTGAGCAGAAGAACAAAGCATTCACCCCAGCTTCTCTGCAGAAAAGGGCCAGGAAGAAATCTGATCAGCCCCCTGCTCCTCAGTGGACTGTATAGGACTCAACTTCCACAGACAGAGGAAGATTCAGATCAGAAAAGGCCCCAACTTTTTGAAGTCGGTGTTAGCAAATTGCATCCATAGATAGCCGACATGCTTTACCTGGTTTGCCCAAGCAGAAAGCTACGTTATATTTGCACAGCGTGCAGTTGCAATGGTCAAGTTTGGCCTTGGAAAGCCAGGAGCTTATTTTAAAATGCACACAGCAATGGCAGTGAAGTGTCTTAGAAAGGTGCCCTCACTGCAGAAGAGATTTCTGCCCCTGCTGCTCTAGTCTGTTTGGTCTAGTTTCCAGTCAGCATGAGAAGTGCACACAGCAGGCTTCCTGATGCATGGACATCCTTCAACAGAAAAAAAAAAAAAAAATAAGAAAAAAAAGCTGAAATGCTCCTCCCCTGTAAATCAGGGCACTGGTTTAAGATGGGGCCCTCTTGTTCTGCTCCCCTGAGGAAGAGGACGACACTTCAGCAGGTGACCATAGGGAACATCCCAGGTCCCTCAAAGCAGAGAGCGCTCCCATGAACATCACCTGGCTTGCCTTTGCTCATCAGGCATCTCCCACCCTGGAGATGCTCTGGGGAAAATGGAGGAGAACATAAAAACTTGTGTATCATGACTCCCAACATAATGGAGTCGCAAATGTCAAACTTACTGAGGAAATAATTATAGTGATTCTGTTGTTAGAGCAAAGTTTCTCTTTAAATGATTTTTTTGCCATAGACGAGATGATTTTATATGGGAGGGCATGACTAGGACATCTCAAAGTTTGATAATTGTATATGCCTATTAAAAAGTGACAGTAATAACATATCTTTTTTTTTAGCTGCCCAAGGCAGAGTAAAGGAAAATGTGAATATGCTCAATTATAAAAGCCAAGCAAAGAACAAACACACAAGACTTGAAAAACTGTAGACAAGTGCAGCTGATAGCCCAAATAATTTCCACCAAAAGGCACTTCATTTCTAGAAGAACAACTAGGTAAAAGAAATCTAACAGTCACAAATCCTTCCACAGCAATTGGGTCAAACTATGACTGGTTTTGTGCACTTGCTAAAAACAGTAAATGTTATCTATTTTTAAACTAGATTAGTAGTCACAGAATATAATACAAAGCATCACAGTTTAAAAATGTTGATTATCTTCAGAGTAGTTTGGATCTGGTTTATTCAATCGCATTTCCCTTTCACTTAGTAGGCTAAACCAAGATTTTAGTTATAACAGAGGAGTGGGTCAATTTTTAGATTTTTTTGTTTGTTTCGTAAATAGTCTCTTTCTTCATAATCCACAGAATCTCCCAAATCTCAAGTAATTCTTCCAGCAGTTGATGTTTTGTGTATATCAGCTTTTCCAAGCCATGGCCCTGCTGAAAGCATCCTCTATTTTGAGACCACATAATAAAAATCTGACTGGGGGTGATCTCTCTTTTTTCTTAGTCTGGTTTTGAAATCTCCGTGCGAGACCATCCCAGCGGTGCAGAGCCGCTGTGCTACCCATGACGGCCCCCAGCAGTGCAGAAAGCAAGCTGAACAAGCTGCGTCTCAATTCCTAAAGCTCAAACAGAGGCTTTCATTTATTTCTAGGTGACGATATGCACAGGCACTGTTATAAATTTACTGTCTTTAATGTCATTGAGCCATTTTCATTTCTTTGGCCAGTTTGCCTGTGCGCTCAGAATAGGGAGCATTGGGTATTACATGCTCTGTAAGTGTTAATCAATAGCATTAATTAGCAGGCGGCGCTGAAAGGAGAAGACAGGCTGCACTCAGCCTCCCCTCACTACCAGCGCTGAATGAGGAAGCACTTTTGGAGAAGCAGAGTGAGCAGTGAACAAAACCAGCACCAGCCTCTCTAAATTACAAGATCTACCCCCATAACATCATCTGACAAATCTGGTAATGCCTTGCTCGGGCAAAGCTAACACAAGTCATTGTTTTTTGGAGGAAACGGCTTACCACGGTGTACCCAGCTATCCCTGGTATGGTGCCAGGTTTCACTGTGAAGCTGTGATTTGTCACTCCAGTGTGCCCACACTTCACGGAAAGCTCTCAGGCACCAAACGTCCACTGGCTGCTGCTGGCCAGGCTTGGCCAACAGCTGGGTCATCCTTGTGGGCACCTTCCATGAGAGCAGAAGACCCCCTCCAGACAGGATTTGGGATGAGACGCTGGTGCTCCATCCCTTCTCCACAGGAGAGAGCGGGGCAGCAGCACCATGCAAGGCTGGTACCGACGCCCAGGCATTGCTTGCATTTTGGAGAATGGAGGAATTCCTCTGCTCTTTGGGGTTATGGAGCTTTGGGGCTTCTCTGAAAGAGTTTTCTTACTGCTCCTCATTTGGTGAGGTAGCTGTAGGCTGAGCTCTAGCTCTCTGGCATCCTAATTTTGAAACAGCAAATTGCAAATACCGATTTGGCATGTGCCAATCCTTGTCTTGATTTTAATTTTCTGCAAACTGTTTTTATCTTTCGATCAATCCCTAAGTAATGCTGATTGAGGCCAATGGCTAGGTGAAAATAAGCTCCCACAGAAGTCAGTTCAAGCTGAGTTGAGCAAAAACAGAGGAAAACACTTCAGGCTTGGGCCCAGTTTAGACAGTCATTATTCTCTCACTCTGTATGCAAAACCCATGCTTGAAAACTGCAATTTTTGAATATAGAGGTGATTTCTATCTTTTCATCACGATCTATATATAGTCTTGCAAGATATAAGTTTCTTTGAATTGTAAAAGATGAAATGTTTTTTTTTTGTCTAGAAGTCTCAGCACAGACGGAGATATCTGAAATTCAGCAGGATTGGAAGCCTTCATTTCTCAGCAATGAAGAATTCACTCAGCTGATGTTGGAGGTGAACATGCATATAGCTTTGCTAATTTTGTCTAGCAGTTGTGGAAATGCCCATGCTTCTAGAATAAAACGTGGTTTGCAGTTCCAAAAGAGGAGGTTTCAGGTTTCACCGTATTTGACCATCAAGCAAAGCTGCCACGTCAGCAAGGGGTTAGAGTTGGCACATGATGTTGCTTTTCACCCTTGTACCAGCAGCACCATTGCTCTGTGCTGCCGCAGCCTGCAAAGGTGCGGACGGGGCTCCAGGAAATGCAGTCCAGAAGAGGGATGCAGATCACAGTTTACATTTTGTTTTTACAACCAGAGGTGAGGGAAAGGGCACGCGGCAGTTTTTCCCCTGTTCTCGTAATGCATTATTATTACCTAATATTTATGCAAGAGTAGCACCTAAAAGGCAGCAGTGTCACGTCCCTTTAGTGCTAGGTGCTGTACAACCAGATAAAAACTGACAGCTCCTGCTGGCTTGATGCAGTTAATACTACCACTATAATGAATTTCTAGGCCCTTATCAAACACTTTTTATTCTAATAAGGAGCAGGGTTATTTTGCAATGATAGGTTTTAAATTATCTTTAAATTACACCATAGGTGCTTTTAACACTAGCTGGGATTTGAAGGGAGGTGACTCAACGGCGTTTATGCACGTTTGAGATGAAATGCAAATGAGCTGCTAAAATGTATTTTTCGCTCTTAGTAACAGCTAGAACCTTCTTTAACAATGATCCTCTCCCGTCCTAAGCACGCAGAGGCTGCATGGCCTGGCTCCCAGCATGGAGCCCCCTCCCTCGGCCATTGCATTTGGCTGTGATGGGACCCCCCCTGGTTCGGGGTCGAGAGACGCTTTGCTCACGTTGCACCCACCACCGCTGACTCCCATTTCAGTGCACAGGAACCTGATGTACATCGCTCCTTCAGTCTGCATTAAAACATTTCCCTCAGAAAGCAAGACATTGGCAGATGTCTTGACTGTTGATTCCACTTGTATCAGCCACATAGGTTTAAACACTTGCTTTCAGTTTCCTAGCTTATAAATCACCTTACCACTGTGATTTTTCCATGCCCTTCATGATGACATTGGGTCATCCCCAATCAGGGTTGAGCCAGTTGTTCATTATTCACTTCTTTTTTTGCCTTTCCTCTAATCTTATTTTATTAGCATTTGGACAAGACTGCTTGAAGTTTTTCCTGTCCTGTTATTAAAAATGGGAAGGATTTTTTCAAGCGTTGATTCAAAAGAATCAAAGCATATTTAACCACAGTAATACAGCAGCTTTCCTGAAAGCAGCATTTTCTTACTCCATGAAAAGGTTGCCATCACATTACAGAGGAGTGGGTACTAGGATCTGTTTGTCCATCTACAATTGCTGCAGTAGCAAAATCTTTGATGAGGGATATGATAGCTTAGTGTTGGAAGCACTAGTTGCAAGTAAATAAAAATAGAATTATGTATGCATACATTAACTTGATTTTACCACAAAATTCTGATGTGAGTCACTTTGTATAATTTGCATTGGATATGAAATAAAGACTTGATTTAAAAAAAAAAAAAAAAGAAAAGAAAAACAACCTTCACCATAGTAACATGCACAATCCAGCTGCCTTGTGAAACCACCGCTCTCTTCTATGGGTTAACAGCTATCACGCTTTTTAGAAAACAGCTTGAATATACTATACTAAAGAAAAAACATATCCTGTGCACTTAGATTAACAAAATCAAACTAACTATAGCAGCTGGAGGGTTTTCAGAGATGCTAAACACACACTCTTCTGCTGGGGTATAAGTTATTGACCTGCTTTTCAAAGGATTGTAGCACCAGCAGATTCCCATTGACTTAAATAGTTGTGGGTGCTCAGCATTCTCTGGAAAAAGGAACATATGTTTGTGTCTTTATTCAAGGCTTTGTGCTTTCCTTTTTTTACAAAACAATTAGCATTTCTAGTGTTCTCAGAATTCTTTCCCTTATTGAAGTCAGCAGGGGGGAAGGATGTTCTGCAGCTCACAGGATCAACTGCGAGCCCGGCTTGGAGGGATGCCTAGATTCACGGGGAAGGTTTTGTAGCTCTGTGTCACTGCAGCTGGGCTGTTCACAGTGCACCTGTCTTCAGGACAGGTATTTCCTCCGGAGTGCTCATGGCGTTTGTACTGCTCAAAATGGCAGTCAACGCCAACACCAGATCACCAGTAAAGTGACAGAAAGGACACAGACTTGCTCCACCTGAAGGCACTGGGGGCTTCACCAGTGACTCCTTAATTACAATGGGAAGGTTTTGATACCGTCTCTGAGCACCTACTATTGACTTTGAATTTTGAGGGGGATTCTGCTCAGAGTAGGTGAGATGTTGCTTGAGGTATGGAAATCTACCTAGGTTTAACTTTGAACAAGATTTAGCTCAAATCTTTGCAGCTCAGAATAAAGAAAAAACTAAATTTGAAGGTGAAATTACTCCTGTGCAGAGGACTGTCATTCCCGGCAGTCTTGGGCGTGAGAGGGTTTACCGCAAGGTGGGACCTAAGTGAGGAAGAAGCTCTGCAGAAGGAGGAATTTCTCTTTGAATGAGTAATCCAATACCATGACCTTTAAAATAAATCACTCAATTAAAAGGCAGGCTAAGGATTATTTGATCATTTGCATTGCTTTTACTTACATGAAAGCCCAGTAATATACAACATTACATTAATACAAACTGAGATTTATGGGTTTTGCACAGAACTACCATTTTGAGATAGGACTGCATCCTTTCATCGTCCTTTGATATTTACACAGAGCTCAAATGTTCATTTTAATAACTTCCAAGGGATCCAGTCTTAGTCATTTTGCATTATTAAAATGTGTGATTAATTTAAAAACTGAGACATGAAATGTTCCTGTGAGCCCTTTGTTGCTTCAACAGTAGGTTTTACTAGACTACAAAGAGTGTTGTAAAAGTTAAATCAGACTAAAATCAGAGAATTGCTGTTCTGCAACTTGAGATAACATTCCTACAACTCAATAACCACACGGTGCTGAAGTAAAGCAGTTTTGATCAACATGCAGTGAGACACGCTGTTTACACCCCTCTTTCCTGCTGAAGCACTCTCCACTTGTATGTTTTCCTTAGGCATTAGATGGCTTCATCATAGCAGTAACCACAGGTGGGAGCATCATCTACGTGTCTGACAGCATTACACCTCTTCTAGGGCATTTACCGGTAAGTAACTCTGGCATAAGCTTTTCTGCTAAAAACCATAGGATTGAGCCTTGCATTTTTTAGAAATAGGCACAAAAAGGTGGGGGCTGGGGTGGGGAGGATGTTTTCCTGCAAATCCAGAGAGGGTTTTTATCCCTGCGTTATGCCGGTCGCTGCTGTTGATCAGCTCTGCTCCCTTTCAGTCTGATTCATGCACTTCAGGATTTTGTTGCTATGAGGCACTTGGGTCTGAATGGAAAAAGCTCTGCGGGAATACTCTGGCCAGGGGAGGGACAGGGTGACCTGGCTGATCTTTTCCATCTCTGATTTCTAAGCTAGTGAGAGTAGCACCAGTGCCTCTGGCAGCCTGACGAGGAGCTTGTTAAGGGCCTTATTCTGCTCCAGGGAGGCAAAGAACAGGAGCCCTCTGAATTCAGAGGGGTGGGAGCTAGCCGGTGGCTGCTGCTCATCAGGGCTGCTCCCCCACCTACATTGGGGTTTCCCCAGGTGAGCGCACCCTGCTCCCGGGCGATGCCGGTGGAGCCGGTGCTTCGTGCTTGGGTCAGGCACACACAGCTGCTTTATCTGTGGGCTGCTGGGTCTTGCTCGTGGAGACGCTCCTGTGTCTGCTGGGCTGGGCTGCAGGAGCAGCGGAGAGGGGCTGCTCTGGACCCTGCTCCTGTTGCTAAGGCTGCTCTAGGAGAAATGGCACAGTAATTAAGGATTAATCCAAACGCTCATTTTTTAGTAGCTCGGCCTCAAATAAATGCATGCCCAGGAGAAAAAATAGCTGCCAAATCATTATTGCACCACCACCACCCCCATGTTCTTAGGAAAATTACAATTATTTTTCTCTCGCTTGCTTTTTCACCAAATACGTGCTATGTTTTCCACCCAGCCAAATGTATTTCACACACACTACCTTGCTGTAATATGAACAAAAATTATTTTCTTCTGAGGCGAAAGGAACTTGATGAAAGGCGGCAGCTCCTGGTAAATGCAAGAATATTGCTATGCAACAACAGATTGAACTGAATCTATCTATTTCAGTTTTCTTTAATCCTCAACAGTTGAGAAGCCCAGTGGTTGACTATTTTCTGACATTTGTCTTCACTTCAAAGGCAGAGAGAGCCCTGTCCTGAATGCAAACTGCTGTGTTTTCATATGCTTTCTGATTTCCATGGAATTCCTTTGTTTTTTATGTTGTTGGGTTGTTTTTTTTTTTTTTTCATGCTTTGGAGGTTTTATTGCTGTTCCTTCCAAATATTGATCTTAGTGGAGATGGTAGATTAGCTGCAGGAAATTACTGCTCTTCAGAAGGGTCACTTATTTCAGACCCTGTCCCTAAAACTGCAAGGTTACCTCCGTAACTGCTCCCATCACCTGGCTAAACGTGGATGGATTCAGGTTCATAATTCCTGAGTTGGACCATCAAAAACTAGACTGGTTTTCCCTCCCAAAGCCATGCCTCCTGTGGTCATCTTGCCCAGAATCCAGCCCAAAATGAGGACAAGGATGACCATGATTATTCACTCACACTGGAGCAGCACACAGCAGCCCGAGGCAGGGACCAGCCTGGAGGCAGCAGCAGGAGTCCCCACAGACCTTCTCGGAGCTGATGGAGTAACAATGGTCAAGCACTGCCCCACCAACCCACGCTTGTGGAGCACGTTGTGCATCCCAGAGACCATGACTGAGCAAGCAATGATGGCTTCTGCCTGCCTGATGTGCAAATCGCTATGCCCCTGGGCAGAGGCCCAGCTGAGTGTGCAGTGAGGTGCTCACTGGGCATTTTAGTCCCGTGCTGTCCTTTCTACATGTCTTCATAAGTTTTAAAACTGATCAGAGTGGAAAATCTGCGTCACTTATTTTGTTTACCTCCAGGATCTATTTGTAAGCTAAATTCAGTCACTGTTTGAGGGACAAAATACCACTTCTTTCTCCTCTGTGACTGCAGGGAACAAAAAAGATACTCTGCAAATCTGCTGCTTTGAGCACTGAAAGGAAAACCTAACTGGGCAGAGCATGGAGCAGGGCTCTCTGAGGGCCCCTATCAAGAAATCTGATGTATTTTCTTTCATTAAAATCATGAAAGACTCTGGTGCTGAGAACAGATATATCCCATTCTCTTTAATACGGTTTCCCTAAGTTCCATGGAGCATTTTCAAACACCAGCTGCCTCTGTGGTAATTCTAAATAGTCTGTTATTACAAGATTTGGAGGCTACTCCTAGGGTCAGTTGATATGAAGAGAGGTTTATCTCTTGTGGTAAAACTGACTATAGCTAAAGTGAAGTGAACTCCTGTAAATCTGGTCACAACTCATAGCGTTTAGCAGTCAGATGATACGCTGCACCCCCAAAACCATGCAGGTCTCTGGAGGGGGATCCTCCCTGTCCCTTCTTGCCTGCCTGGCTCTGTGAAACAATGAAACACAGGAGAGTGGCAGAGTGACACTTTCCAACCTACAAGAGGTGACACAGCTTTCTCATGGACGTTGCATGTCCATGGACTCAGGCAGAAGGCACTGCATCTGCTTGCAGACCAGGACAGTGGTGTCCATCTCACGCAGCTTTAGTCCCACAGCTGAGGGGTCCATGCAAGGCTCCTTGGTGTTGGGCAAGAAGGTGACTGTGCCAAGGCAGGACGTCCTGGCAGGGCCGAGCTCCTCCTGGGGGGCTCTTTCTCCCTGTGGGCTCCTGGGTGAAGTTCAGGCAGCTGCTCTGCTATTGTGGGTGCTTTAGTTAATTGCCAAGGTGGAAAAACCCAGCACCTTATAGTGTACAAGAGTTTTGTATGCTGTGCTGCTGTTACGTGGGGTGGCAATGGGCATCATTGCAAGATATACAGATAGATACAGCAATATAAGGGCCCAATCCCAGCACACGAGAGAAGACCTGTCTTGATTTTTTGGTTGCTGGGAAAGAATCCTGTCTCATTTGCAGCCTTCCCACTCCTGTAGTGACCCTGTTACTCAGTTACCCTGCTTTTTTTCCCTGCAGCAAGAATTATTCATTATATTTCCTCCTTATCCCCCCAGAAAAAGCAGTGAAAAGCTGAGGAAAGAGCCCCATTTTGGAGTACAGCTGTTTTGTTCAAACTACACAGACATTTAAGCTGTGCATCAAATGATTACAGAGCTTGGGGCAGATTTACTGTGTATTAGTTTTGGAGCTGACCAGCATCCATTTACACAAAGGAGGTGTTTCTTTTCCACCATAGTTATCAGGGATAAATTCTCAGAAGTTAGCAGGATCCATAGGTTTGAAGGCGCAGTGAAGACTCAAAGCTTAGCAGCATAAATATACATTGAT
Organism: Anseranas semipalmata; assembly: GCA_013399115.1. Taxonomy (NCBI): domain Eukaryota; kingdom Metazoa; phylum Chordata; class Aves; order Anseriformes; family Anseranatidae; genus Anseranas; species Anseranas semipalmata. Next base: position 625,262 of record VXAA01000971.1, on the reverse strand, counting down.
GTAGTTCATGTAACCACTCTACCCACAGTCACTGCAATTTATCGTTTATCCGCTTTGCTTGTTTCACTCTGCAACGCTTTGTGCCTGTGTCTGCCAGTGGGGCGAGAGCTGCCCACTGCAGAGTAATTAGATAAAGCTGCAAACTGTCCCCCTCCAACTGATGCATTTTTGTTTGTGGTGATGAAATTTTGTCCACCTCTTCTGTCACCTTTTTGCCACGGCACCAGATGGCTGCTCTTTGGGTCTGGTGCAGAATTAACTCTGAATAGATTGCCTGACATTTCCTACAGCTCCAGTGAGACGGTGGAATATTTACTCCCTTCTTTATATTTGACATGTCAATATATTATTGATTGGCATATTGATTCAAGAACATTGTTGTGTTCCTGAGCTGTACGAGAGCCAGAAGTTGTTTTGTGCACTGCTCTACAGGTGTGCCCAACCTCTGCAGGGGTAGAGCTGTGAAACACATGAAGAAGAAGATCCCGCTTTCACACTCACACACACACACACACACACACACACACAAAAGTTGGTATTTGCCAACAGAACAGATGCAAAAAAAAAGCATTACATTCTGGACATAGTACATGATGGAGGCAAATAGTATAAATGCCAAGACTTGCAAATTAGGGAAATCAATAAATAGACGGTGCTCCTGGAAGCAGGTTGCTCTGAGAGGTGTGTGGAATGAAAGCCTCCTGCAACTCCTACCATACACATAGTTGCAGGCCCCTATGGATATGATCTTAAACAGAAGAGACACTGCAGAACTTGGTCACAATATGGAGACAAAGGGCAGTGCAGAATCACGGAATCAGAGAATGGCTGAGGCTGGAAGGAAGCTCTGGAGGCCACCTGGTCCAACCCCTGCTCAAGCAGGACCACCCAGAGCAGGCTGCCCAGGCCCATGTCCAGGTGGCTTTTGGAGATCTCCAAGGAGGAGACCCCACAGCCTCTCTGGGCAACCTGTGCCAGGGCTCTGTCACCTGCACAGCACAGAAGTGCTGCCTGGGGTTCAGAGGGAGCCTCCTGTGTTCCAGTTTGTGCCCATTGCCTCTGGTCCTGGCACTGGGCACCACTGAAAGCACAACCTCAGGTCACTGCTGAAACGACAGTGAACGTGAGGAGCGGTGACAGCTCACATCGGGCGCGGAGGAGGCCCTGCGTACAGCTGTGAGCAGGTCCTTCCAGTCCTCCTGCAGCTACTGCTGAGTGGAAGGGAGGTTAATTAACCCTCGTGACACTTGTGTGAAACTGGTGGATAAGCATCATTATCTCACATTTACAGGTAAAAAAGGATTGGGAAGGAAAAATTGGTTTTCTGAGACTGTGCCATAAGCCTTGAACTGCGCTCAGCACAGCAGTTTCCCTTCAGGTGCTCTTTGTTCATATGCCCAAAATTACACGGACAATGTAAAATATTTTGTATGAATATAATGCATAGATATATATACATATACATATACATATATAAAAAGCTGAATCACACACAATATCAATAGGATGCATATTAATAAGATACATACTAAGGTCATGAAAATAATTTTCAAGTATTCTTCACAAAAGGGATATTCAAGTAATGAGCACATGCAATAAGTACTTACAGTTGAATAAAGTAATATATTATTGCATCAAGATCAGGGTACAAACTGTCACACTGATTTTCAAAGTATACTTGCTGCATCCCCCTAATTCCACACAAAACAGCAGGCATGGGTGGAAAGCAGAGGGAAACCAAAGCATAATCTTAAGTAAATACATAAATAAATGATGATGATTAATAACTTGCCAGTCTCATACAGGGCTAACACATTTTCAGCATGAACGTACAGTCTGATAGCAGCTGCTCTGATGACACACGAAGCTGTGTCAGTGTGCCAGCTCAGCCCGAGGTAGTCTCCAGTGAGATGAATGCAAGTTAATGCCATTAGAGGGTTACTTTATCTCACTACTTCCTTTCAGATGTGCTTTTCTTGCATTAGGTTTGTCACTACGCTGAATACAGGGAGACTTTTTTCTTGGCAACCCTGTGACAGACTCTTGTCTTCTCCATTGTTGGCTGGTCATGTCCTTTTGCACAAATTGTTCCCCTTTTTCTGTTCCCAAATCTCAATACTGGTGGCATAGCTCCCTCCCAGATGTTGGAAGCATTTCAGGTTCCTACCAGCTGGCTGCAAGGCTGGAGGCACCTGGGCATTCAGCCCACAGCTGGCCAGAGGGCTTGTGCTGGTGGCACCATGAATTCCCCATAGCAGGGGAATGCCACTGCTGCAAAGAGATGTCCAGAGCAGGACGTCGCCTTGTCCCTGCTCCCACCTGGCTGCCCTGCCTCCCAGGATGCAGAAAGGGGAGAGAAAGGGCTGCTGCCCCCAGGCTGCACCCAACAGCATCCACCATCTGAGTGCATCCTGCATCCAAGGACATCCTGCATCTCCAAGGGCATCCTGCATCCAAGGGCAGCCTCTGCACAGGACATGTGGAAGGAAGGGCATCATTTAAAACCTGCCTGCTCATCCACTCCCTCTCTGCACTGCTGCCTCTTCCAGATCCAAAATGAATTCTCTCAAATATGCTCAGGTCTGTGCAAGCAGCTGGTGAGCAGAATGGAGAGCCAGGCACCCGCTTCCCAGGTCCTGACATTGAATTGTATGGACATACCCCATGCATCTGATGGTCTGAGAAACATTACAGGAGCGCCATGCTGCGAATGAAGCAGAGAAGCAGGCCAGGGAGAAGTGGCCGCTGGGTAGACACAGCAGTTACACCTGTTTTAGGCTTTGTCAGGTGGCCCTGGAAATCAGTGGACCTGATTTCAGCCTGTTGACCACCACAGGCTGTGTATCTGCTCCGCTACGTGCCTCTGTGGCCACATGCAGTCCCCCACGAAACCGGTAGCAGCCATGGGAGGAAGGAGTCAATATGCAATGTGAATGCCGCAGTGCTGTCTGTCGTGACATTTCTGTTTTTTCTCAAGGTCTCGTTTTCTTTGCAGTGTGATGTCTTGGATCAGAATTTGTTAAATTTCCTCCCAGAACAAGAACATTCAGAAATTTATAAGATGTTATCTTCCTGTATGCTTATGACAGATTCTGCTTCATCGGATTACCTAAAAAGTAAGTTTTATTTTATCTTTCCCAGTAAATCAAAAAGTATGGGCAGGATAAAAGATTCCTCACAGAAGGAGGTTTTTTATGTGACATGCAGTATAAAACTTACATTCATAGCATTTCAAAAAGATCTCGCCACCTGGAATGACCCTTTGGTACTATTTTTAAATGAAACTCGTTGCATTTATTTTACTAGGCTAAGCCTACTTGCAGTTACGTTAATTATTAAATATTGTATCTTTTGAGACAGCTAAGGAAAATAGGTTAGCCAATGGTAACTGAGAGTTCGCCTGAGACAAATCACATCTTAATTGATATTTCAGCCCATTAAAGTAAGATGCTGTTCAGAGATATGCTAATGTTGCATACCTTTGTTTTGCATTACAGTTGAAAAGTAGCTGTAAAATCGTTGTAATTCTTTTTCAAATTTAATTTTATTTTTCTTAAAAATCCTTTTATTTGCCTCATCCTTATTCACTCTGGGAGGTAAGATGCAGGAAACCAGAGAACATACAATAATATAAGATATACAGCTGCTTAATCTACTGTATATATAAAACCTGCAGCTGATAGCTGATATGCCAAAGTTAATTTAATAGATATTTTGAGGTAATTAGGCATAGTTTTCCAACATGAGATGTAGAACAGCTGTGAGTCATGAAAAACCTAAACAGAAAAAAAAGCTGTAACTGAAGGATTCAGTTCTCTACTTCAATACACCAATGTTATGTCAGTGTAACTCCTTTGATAAAGACAGTGTGAGAGAACAAACCCATCTAAGTTAGCTACGTGCAGACCTGTGCATAGTGCTGCACAACCCAGATCCATGCCAGGAACTCTTGCAGAGGCTCTGACCCTGCCATTTAACGCACCGTGGTTCACAGGGCTCTGACTGTGCTGCCAGTTGCAAGATCGGGATTGGAAGGCACCATTCATTGTGTTCAGCTTAAATAGTATATTTATTTCTTCTTCTTCTTCTTTTGACAATCCAGCTGACAATGAACTAGAGTTTTATTGTCATCTTCTGAGAGGAAGTTTGAACCCAAAGGAATTTCCAACATATGAATACATAAAATTTGTAGGAAATTTTCGGTCTTACAGCAATGGTAAGCTTTAATCATTGTATAAATGTTACTTTAGCTATGTAAAATAAACTATAAGTATTGTTCCATTAAACAAGACAGGCTTTTAACTGAAAGGGCTATTTCTAATGTTATGGGGTAAATTTCGCTTCCCACGGATCTAGCAGCTGATTTGCAAAAGCTGGATGAGTAGCGGTGAAGGCCGAAATTGCGTTAGCTCCTATTGTCCATGCCCTTCGCTTGCCAGCAGTGCCCCTGGATGCTGGGTAAGTTTGCAAACACCACCAGCTTTGGAGGAGGCTTGGTTTGTGCTCACTAACACCATGTGCTAAGACTGTACCTATCAGCTAAACAAGAAGAGTGACACCCTACCTGCTGGCTTACACGAAACACAAATTCCGGCCTGCGCCAGAACTGATAATCTACCGGGCCTGCCCTTTTGCCCTCCTTGGTGACATTTTGGGGAAGGGCGGCAGTGCAGTGTCACTGAGCGCCCACGTGGCGGGGACGTGTCGCCCACCCCCGGTATCAGGGTGGCTGAGGGCGCTTCCACCCGCCTCTCTCTCAGGCCGCCATTTTGCGTTCCTTTCCAGCACCACAGTGCCCAGTACCCACAGCAAGAGCAAAGAAATACACTCGGCACAGGCCGTAATGCAGCACAGTCATTCTTAGGAAAGCATCTTTCAAGGGACAAGGAGCAGATTTTTACCTCGTGTGTTCCCTAACAAACAGATTGCTCCGTGGCTATTAGTGTCAGAAATGAAATATTCTTTTATTGCTTTCCCTTCTCCTGCCTGCCCAAGTTTGCTTTCTTTACTTGCCTGATTGAACTCCGGAGTGGCATTTCAAAAGTTGCTGGTATTGCTCCAAATAGGTCATCCTCAGCAAAAATTCCCCACCGTGCTTTCCAGAAACCGCACACCACACTGTGAAGAAATGTCCCTGTCCCCATTTAACTTTCTGGTCTTGATCCACGCGACTAGAATAGAAACCTACGTGCAGTATGGAGGCATGTATTTCTTGCTTGGTGCCATACGGTTTGGGGCTTTATTTGTATAAAAATGCAACCGCCTGTATGCTTTCTAGTTTGAATGAAGTGAAATGCGGCCGTGTGGCAGACGCACACACCAAGCTGTTCTGTTTTCTAGAGCAGAAACCGGATTTCAGGTGCTGACTCATAAGGATACATTTCTACCAGGGGAATTTCTGATCCATTTTCTTCAAGGGTTTTCAGCCTTTTATTTTTGTGTGACCTTAAAATTGCCCTCTTCCCCATTAGGATTTCACATCCCAGCATTTGGATCAGTGGCTATTTCTCAGAAGAATGATAACACTTACATTTTCACTCTGTTGCTCCTGATATCTCTCCTAGCTTAATGCATATAAACTAAATGGGAACATATTGATTTCAGTAGACACCAAATCATTTTCCAAGGACCCCAGCTTATAGCTTTCAAATAAGACATGTGCTTTCTCCTTCAATTTTTTGCCTTTTCTTCCATGTGCCACTTTTCTCTAAACCTTCCACTTTATGTGATCTCTTCCAATTTCTTCCTGGCTCGCTGCAGCCAGACCCTCCAGTCGGTAGGGAGGGGACAGCACGTGTCCCCAGTCCGTGAGGTAGTGCTCCCTCTCCCCATTGCAGGTGGGCAGCTCGCACATCCTGATTTGAGTTTCCCCAGTTCAGTGCGGAGCCTGGTGGACATACATAAGCGAGCTCAGATGCCAGAAGCAGCGCAGCCGGCTTTCCCCAGTGCCTCGGGCGAGCATGGGGCCCTGAGGCTCAGCTAAGCTTCACCAGTGCAAGACATGCATGTCCCCACCCCATCCAAAGCAGCCTTCCTTAGCTCCACCGGGTTCTGTGTGTCAGACGGGGACGTGCAGCTCTGGCACCTTTGTGCATCCATTGCTCTCTTTTTACATTACATTTACATTACATAAATACCTGTTCCCGAGCCAGCCCCCTGCCGGCTGTGAGGCCAGCGCTTTGGAGCCGCACGTGTGAGAAAGGCAGCAGTGGGAAGGGTGGCAAGGAAGAGATGCATCACTCAGGGCATGCTCCTCCTATGTGTTGGCCCCAGGTTTCTGCTTTTCGGAGCTGTTTGTGGAGGAAAGAGGCTAAGCTCAAGATAAGAAGAGTTAGCAGAGCACACTGTGGAGGGAGAAAGACAGAAATTGCAAATTAAGCTTAATTAGCAGGAGATGTTCATTATGATGCATTCAAGAATGCTTCTCCCTGTAGCTTTTCACAGCAGTGGAAGTGTGAGCATGTTTTTACGCATGGGAGACGGATACAGGATGTTCTTCTCTAAATACAAATCTCTGCCGTTCCTTTTTAGCCACCTGATGCCAAATTCTACCTTTGTTTTCCATGGTTTGCTGAGCATTTCCTGAGCCCGCTGTGCCTGCGTGTTCCTGCTACACCAGCACGGGGTCCCCCACGTTAGGCCTGCGCAGGCAGTGCCCCCCCAGCACACTCACCTATCCCATTCCCATTACCCTAGTGTCATGGCAGTGACGGTCCTAATGGCATTCTGAACCTTTCCTTCTCAACCTTCATCAAACGTTTTGAAGTACGGGTAGGTCCATTTTTGGCCTCTTTAACAGAAATGTCACTAGCTTTGTTCTACTTCCCCGTAACCTTTTACACAACCTCCCCTGAGTTATCTTCTTCTCAGGCTCATTTTATTCTTGTTCGTTGCTGATATAGCAGCAGTGCTTAGGGGAAGAGAGTGATGTGGGTCCCAGTGTCCTTGTCCTCTCCCTCCTCCCTCACACCTTCTTCGTTAATCGCAATGTGACTGAGAACATCATATAGGGATGGGTTTGAATGGATTAATCTGAAGGACTGAGACTTAGAAAGTCTTAGGGGCTTAGCTGCTCTCCCTAACTTCAGCGGAAGCTGTGGGGCTAATTCCCCCTTCAGCTTTAAAGGCCATTTTACTATAACACTGAGATGTCAATGACATTTTTTTTTTTTTTTTTTGGCTAAAGGAGAACAAATACCTGATATCTACCATGGTGACTTGTCACCAGGATTGCTGTTGGGGATAGAGATCTCGCACAGCCTACACTGAGCCTATGCTGCTACCCCAGAGAAGCAGTCACTGGCAGCTTTCCCCCATCCCAGAAGGGAGATATTCCAGGGCAGGGAGATGCATGTGCAGCCCCCAGAAGTTGCCAGAAAAGTTCACATTGCTCACGGCATGTGTGCAGTCTTTCAGAAGATCGCTATCCCTAGAGCTCCTGGGCTCAGCTATAGCTGGAGGCGAGAGGAGCTGCACCAGCCCAGAGCCGGGGTTAGCAGCATCATCCATGCCTGGGCTGGTCCTGAGGATGGTGCTGTGCTCTGTGACCCCTGCTGCAAAGGCATTTCTGCAGCTGTATCTCCACCAGGGATGTGGCATGAGCTGCCTGCACATGAGCGAACCCCCCTTGGATTATCTGTGCCCAGGCAAGAGGGGCTGACCAGCGAAACAGCAGTGCAAGCTGTGCCGAGTGACTGCATGAGTCACCGGCTGTGCTAAATCAAATACAAGAGATTTGATTTTCCATTTGGGAGGATTATATAATCATCATTAATTAAGCTTCAATGAGAAAAGCAAGACTGTAACCTGACAAGAAGACTCAGTAGTCCCTGGAGAGGAGGGGAGATGGTCTCCAGGCCACTCAGAAGAGGAGGGTAGAGTTCCCTCTCTGTTTCGATGAGAAATGCCTAGTTGCTCACAAAGCAAAAGATCAGGTGTTTTGTTTGTTTGTTTGTTTGTTTGTTTGTTTCAAATAGGAACACCTTCCAATATTTTTATATATTTCAGGTTCTAAATGCTTTAATCACAGAATCACAGAATGGCTGAAGTTGGAAGGGACCTCTGGAGGTCATCTGGTCCAACCCCCCTGCTCAAGCAGGGACATCTAGAGCTGGTTGCCCAGGACCATGTCCATTCCAGAACCATCTCCATTCAATTAATTGAAGTCTTTCCTGTAGTCCAGAATTTAACAAGAGAGCTGAATACATTCAAATACCTGAGGGAACCGAGTGCCACCACGGCACCTGTTTACCAGTAGTATGTGATACGGGGCAGACTCATGTCAGCACTGCTGATGAATAATATAGTGGTTCCCAGCCAGTTTCACCTGAGGGCTGAGAGGGGAGGAAAGTAATAAAGATAACCCTCCAAAAAGTTGAAGGAAATGTTTGTCTCCTAGTGTGAAATGTCAAATTAAGATTAAATTATTTTACAAAGCTGCTTAATAGCTCATTCTGATAAGAAAAGATAAGGTTTTATTTTGGATTTATCCCTCCTGTAAAAATTGTTTGTACATTTGTAAACAGAAAAGATCTCTCACAATTATATAACCAAATATAGGCTTTGGTGTCATATTCCTGAGGTGACATACTTGTTTAAACACTCCTGAAGGGGACAAAGCCAGAGTCCTGCCTTTCAAAGTGTTCATTGAAAGAGAAAGGAACACCAGCATCTTTAAAGGGGCAGATTTGTCCTTTTATCCAAAATGCCTGAGGTTTTCCTCTTACGGGAGGAGATAACTGTTATGTGAAAAGAGTTCCTGATCAAGTAATATAATTAAATATTATAGTGGAATTTAAAACTGTGTGTCTTTGTTCCCAATTATATGGAAACTCAGGAAGTGTCTAGTTACTGGATGCTAATAATAGCAGATAACTCTACAGCTAGCTGATGTGTCTCTTAGAGATAAGAATAACCATCAAGGAAATTATTACGCTGGGGAGAAAAAAAAATTCACTCCCAGAACAATTAACTTAGTCTGAATTCTCTTTTAAAGGAAATAAACAGATTTATGCAGAAGATTCATTGATCTCTAGTCTCCACAAGCATATGCAGAAACATGTGATAACAAGCATAACTCAAACTGAAATGAATGTTTTGATCGGAACTGACAGCCACGTATTATTATTTACTATTAAAAACCTAGTAGAATCTGCTGCTATCAACCTGCACCACTTATGCTGGGCTGTCTATGGGCACATAAGCAAAAAGGCACCATTCCTGTCCTAAAGGGTCTGCATAGGGTTCATATCCACGTAGGATGGCAGGAGGAGGAGCAGAAGGAGGAAAGAGGAGAGAGCAGATCCAAAACAGCAAGTGATCTACGGACACTGTCACTGTTACTCATCCAAAGCTATTGAGTGCAGTCTTGCTTCACATTAGCACGTTAGAGTTCTTCATTACATATATTAATTGCTGAATGTTCTGTTTATCTGTGGTCTGAATTTATTTATATGAAGCAATCTTGGTTTAATTCTGGTCTGTTTGGCTTGTGTTTCTTGAAATTCCCATTCAGTTTGTTTGTTAGTCACTAAAACTAGTTCTTTAAACATTAACATTTACTGGCAAAATAGGAAGGAGGGATTTCTTCTCTCAAATCACATAAATGAGAGGTTTGTTTTTACAAGAAGAATATGTTTTAAACATCCAAAGTTAAAATAAGATGACCAAGCAACGGACTGCTGTACTATTATTAACTGAATAATGTCATCTGTGTTTTATTTTTTAAACACATTTTCATTGACGTGATTTGTATCCCTAAGGACAGAAATCTTTTTGTCTGTGGTAGCTAAGGGCTTGGTTCTTTATATATTACTTATTTTTAACATCTTGTCCTTAATGTACCTGGTCCTGTTATTTTTAAACCCTGTGTATAGGCAAATCAGTTTCTTTCTATCTTCTTACATTTTTGCAAGTAACTTAATACCCCCACTGCAAAAGAATAACGTAGTAGCTCTAGGAGCAGCAGATCTGATAGGTAACCACAAAAACTATTAAAACTCTTGCTGAGGAGCATGGTCAGCTAACTGATATAAATGAGACAACTGTTTCACCTTTGACTGTATATTTAGCTTTCTCACACAGCCTTATAATTCCCTACTCAGGATGTGTTATCTAGATCATTTAATTGTGAAACACACATGCTCTCCTTTACCTGACCCCAGTCAGCTCAACATTTTCATCAGACACTTTCTGACAAAAGCACTCCAAGACCTATATTTGACTTATAAAGGTGAATATCATCATAGCCTTAGACTTCATCCTATAGTTTGCATTCAATTGTTTTTCTGTTGTGCTCTCAGAAAGTTCACTACTGAACTTTGTAACTTAAAGATGTTGTGTGCATTTTTCTTTCAAAGGAACTTTGAAGTATAAAGTATGATTTTTCAGAAGGCATATCTAAAAGATTATGCCTATATATATATATTAATTCATGCACTGATCTCTTTTTTTAACTATACTTTAAAGGTATCAACAAAAAGGTTGGAATTTGCTGACCAACTGCAAGAAAAGAGCAAAACAGGCTGTGAAGATAGAGCTGTGGAAAGAACAGATATCAACAAAATAAGTCAGGCAGCAAGAGTAATTCAGAAACAAATAATGTTTTTGTTTCTTTTAATCGTTGTAGTTGTTATTTTCAGATCGAGGTGTACATTTCAAGATGGTGGTTACCTACCTGCATTATGGAGGCTTTTAATCCTTTGGACTTTGTCAAAGGCAATCGAATATGGAGATGGCACAGTATCAGTTCAAAGACTGGATGACTTTCAGCCAGGCCAGCTTTATCTCATCTCCTCGGGCTTATTCCCTCACTGCCTCTGAGTTCGACATCCTCAGTGATGAAATCCCAAATATGCTATACAGCTATACAACTATATGCTGTACAGCTATTTGACAATTATTACTCTTTTAGTATTGCATTTACCTCTTGGAAATATAATCCTATTTTGTAAATGCCACATTCAGGGATGTATTTGGCTCTCTTCTGGGAATACAATGTCTCAGACTCATGTCCATTTACACCAAACAGCTTACATCAAAAAAGCCATCTGCTCTCTTTGGTGCAATTCACTTTCCATTCAGCATTTCTTCTGAACTAGTGTCATCTGCAAGCCCATGGGTTCAATAACAAGGTTAACTTACCATACCTGTACTTTGGAGGCTGAATGTTCTTATCTTATTTTTATCTCCTATGTTTTGGAGTGCATTAAACACAGCATAGCCAGTCAGTCAAAAGTGGTAATTCTCCCGCTGTATTTAGCACTGGTGTGATAGTATTGTGTGCAGTTCTGGGCTCCACAGTATAAAAAGGATGTTAAGGTACTTGAATACATCCAGAGGAGGGCAAAAAGCTGATAAAAGGGCAGGAAGGCATGTCCTGTGCGGAGAGGCTGAGGACACTTGGGCTGTCCAGTCTGGAGAAGAGGAGGCTGAGAGGCGACCTCCCTGCTCTCTGCAACGTCCTGAGGAGGGGAAGCGCAGAGGGAGGTGCCGGTCTCTGCTCCCTGGTCACCGATGGCAGGACATGTGGGACCGGCACAAAGCTGTGCCAGGGGAGGTTCAGGCTGGACATTAGGAAAAATTTCTTTACTGTGAGGGTGGTCAAACACTGGAACAGGCTTCCTTGTGAGGTGGTCGATGCCCCATGCCTGTCAGTGTTCAAGAGGCATTTGGACAATGCCCTCATTAATATGCTCTAACTTTTGGTTAGCCCTGAAGTGGTCAGGCAGTTGGACTCGGTGGTGTCTGCAGGTACCTTCCAATTGAACTCTTCTGTTCTGTTCTGTTCTGTTCTGCTCTGTTCTATTCTATTCTATTCTATTCTATTCTATTCTATTTTTTTTTCTTAGAGCCCAGACTATGAACATTTGCTACTGAGCTTGGTTATTACAGAGAGAAACAGTACCATTGATTTCAAATGTGACAACGCATTAGGTAGTAAGCTTGGAAGTAACTTTTTTACAATGTCCTTAATGTGGGTTTATAGCCATACCATTACTTTTTAAAAAGGTCTGACTACAGAAATCAACAGACCTGCATGAAATAATCACATCAGAGCAAAACCAATAACTCTTTACTCAACCTTATCCTGTTTCCTGCAGCTCCTCTTTCTTCTTTTTTCCACCTCTTGTATTAATAATCCCATAGAAGCCCTCTTATATGCACATAACCCCAGGATCAGAACTGGAATACATATTCCTAGGAAGTCCCCAGAGCAAGTGTGCTTTGCTGGTGAAAGGAGTAGAATTTTGCCCATATTTTTCATCTTAATATCCAGTCAGCCATGCCCTCAAGACTCAACTGCAAGAGAGGGCTATAATCTCTGTGGATGTTCACGTCTGTGCTGCCTTCTCAGATGAGGAATCTTTCTTCCCCTTTTTGGCGCAATATATTATGCACACAGTGGTCTAAGTCAGTTAATCACAGGTGTGAATTCTCCCCAGAGTTCTTATTTTTCTGTCTTGTACCCTGTTATCCTTGTTATGAGCTATGTATTGTTATGCTAAGGTTTTCAATAGGCTTCTGGGTTCCAAAAGCACATATGATAAGTGAGTTGAGACTTCTTCAATCTCTACAATTTACGCCAGTGAACTAAAGCCCAACACGGAAGCATCCCAGAATAAAATTTGCTGGTGAACTCCTCCCCAGACAGATACAAAACTCTTCATTTTCACAGGAACTGACATGCTTATCCTTGCTTTGCCCTGTGCAGAAGAAACTGTAGAAAACTTCATAAAACTGAATATAGGGGCCTGATGGTAAGGAAAGATAGTTCCATATTAGCATTAATCCCCATTAGCATTAGATTAACTACTACTGGTGACCTCTGGCTACTGGATGGGACCCTCCCTGCCTCCAAGGGAGACAGTCAGCGGGGCAAGTCCCGTTCCCACTGCAGCTTAACGTGCAGTTTTCTTTCAGTCCTGTGGGAGTGGGATTACCATCTCTAAACAGCTCAAATTTGGATGAAGAATTTGCATTATGTCATTTTAATGTGGGATTGTGGGCAAGCTTAAGGCAATGCGTTCTTTTGGCAACACATCTTTATGGCAGGACGAACTAGAAGGCCCTCAAAGCAACACAAGAGCCATACGATCACGAAAGATGGATAAAAACATACATAAAAACCGTAGCCACGTTGCACCCAGTTTTTCCTTCAGTCTAGTGTTTCAGGAGTCAGCAGGCCATGTGCAGACTCACATTCAGGCAGCTAGTGTCATACACTGGATACTCTTTGCTCTTCTTCAACACAAGCAGAAATCGAGCACACCAGGGACGGTTCTCAAACATAGAACAGGAGCACACGCTTCGGCAGCTGAGAATCACGGGCAGGCTCTGCTAGCTTGGCAAAACCTTGCTGGCTTTGGTCCTTAGTGTTTTGCCATGGATGGCTTGAAGAACTGCCTCCAGCCACCTCCCTTGCCAACGCTTTTTTCACTGCCCCATGGGAGTAACGCGCTAGGCATGCCGCAGCATATATTTGTATTGTGAGTGGTGAAAAAGAGCAATTGGATGTATGGGGTTTCTTTCCAGAAAGCTGGTTTATGCTCTGTAATAAGGTTTGGCCTTATTTTTATCAGGATTAACCTCTAAGATTCATACTTGAAGTTAAGCTCTGATGCCTTTCTGCCTAACATGACTGACTTGGATTTAAATATATGCATATCAGCTTTAAAAGCTTCCAGAGCACTTCTGTGAATAAAATTAGTATTAGTACGCTTCAAGTGTGCAAAATATGCAGGGAGAGCAAATCTTGTATGAGGCATGACTCTGGGTCCCACTTTTTTCCTGCCTAGTGCCTAGCTCCACCTGCAATGGCTTTGATGATGCTGTCCCAAGGGCTTACAGAACATCGCCAGGAAAGCAGATCTGCTTTGTAGCTACCGTTCGTTTGGCAACGCCTCAGTTTTTAAAGGTAAGGGTATATCCTAGGTCCCAGTCATTCCAGAAGTTCTCAAAACGCTTTCAGTCTGGGTAGCACGCAAAATTCTTAATTTTGCTAATTGAATGGATTACAGATATCACATTCCATGCACAGAAATCCAGTGAAGAGGATTATCAGGGTGAGTCAGGATCTGCAGAAGTGGTGCCACTTCTGTTCCCCTTGCACACGAAACATGAACCCTAGTTGCACAAGGAACAGCAATGTCACTTTGCAGATAGGTTGTTCATTTTCTGCTCCTGCGATGGGACAACGTACAGACAGACACCCACGCTTTCATTTTTGCCCCTTGGTGTCTCTGGGTCACTGCTTCTTGTTTTCCTCCTCCCAAACCTGGGTAGTAAAATAGTTGCTTCTGGAAAGAAGGATAGACAATGCAACCTTGTGCCTGACACTGCAGTTCCCTAATTAATAAATGTGAGCTACTGCATCAGGTGTCCCATCCCCAGGGGTTAAGAGATTAAAAATCCCAGCTGAGACACAGCCTGGATGAAATCACTGCCCCGTGGCCTGGCTCCATTACTGCACGGGGCCCTCATGGGGCACTCCTGACTGATTCACGGCCCCAACAGGCAAGCAGGGTCCCTTCTGGGTACATGAGGACACCTCCCATTAATCTTAACCATAGTAGTCACGCTAGTAGCAGAGGCTGGAGTTACGGTTCTCTGGGAACATGGAAAGCAAATTCCCTCATCGTGGGGTAGCTAGCATCTCAAAGCAAACACGGAAACAAAATGGGCTGCACACGACAATGAGCAAGCCAGTGCTAGGGAGACAGCAGCTGCCGAACCACCCGGGGAAGGCTTTAGCTGCCAGGAGATCCTAAGCACTGATCTCTCCAGTTCACCTGGATGAGTCACGTAGCGCCTGGTCCTGGCTTTCTCCTCTCAGATGAAGGCAGAAATATTTATCTGACTGGCTAAGCATGACAGAATCAGCATTTTGCTTTCGCACAACAGTGTTTGCACGTTGCACCTGAGCAGCTCCTGAATTGTAGGGTTTATTCTTGGCATCAGCGTGGATTTGGATGTAACCTGGAGAGGAAGAGAGAGGAATCTAAGGTACGCATGAAGCCTTTTGCCACTGTGCAGCCAGCAACTTGAACCACCTTTGCTAGCATTATTCTGTATCAAAGAAATGCATGAAATGACAGCACACTTCAGCTTTTCCTGTGATCTCAAGAGAGCTGGTGGCCCGAAAGACTTCCCTCCCTGAGGGTGCCAGCAGAGAGAGAAATGGTAGAGGTGATGCGAGGGGGTCACTGAGCCTGCAGCACAGTGGGACATGGTACCAGGGAGCAGGGGGACAGGCACGTCGGGGGACAGAGGGCAGGCTGTCCTGAACAGTGCTAGTGGAGACCCTCCTGCAGGAGAAACATGAGGAAATGGGAACCATGGACACCTCCGCATCCTGAGCGCTGATGCTGGCAAGTCCCAGGGCAGGGGGCTGCAGGCTCACTCTAGGCAGCTAGGGGAGCTGGATTTGAGCCTTGAAGATGCCTGTCTCTCCCCACTGACCACAGAGGGATTGCAGGGCACCTTCACTCCCTGTCTCACCCCCTGCTTTCATACCTGAAGTTAGGAAGAACCCAGGCCTTGTTTCCCTGCTCCAAAATGGGGGACAGATACCCATCAGAGGCAATAGGCAGAGAGAGCTTGAGGTGAGCAGCAAAGGCATCAGGTATGCTGGAGAGGGTGGGGGGATTTGGGGTCAGATGTGGCCCTGAGGAGGGGAAAGGGACCAGTGACACAGGAACAGACACAATAGATTGCTCTTTGGAATTAGCAGGAAATGTATGAATCCTCTGTTTTTTCTCCTTACGTACTGTGTATTTATAGCTAACAAAAGCTAGATGAAGCAGAGGTGAAGCTGCAACTCTCAGTAAATCAGTTTTCTTCACCATACAGGAGATGTGCATCGTGGAAGAACCTTTAGAGGAATTCACGTCAAGACACAGCCTGGAATGGAAATTTTTATTCCTGGATCACAGGTTGGTGACAAGAAAAGCACTCTTGACTGTGTTTTGTGCTTGTTTACTGCTATTTTCATCAGTGCAATTCTCTCAAATGGTGTCATGTTTCACATCTAAATCACATGAACAGGAGGACTACCACTAAAATTCCTACAAAAGCTGATGTTTACTATTCTACCCTGCATTTATTTTTTTCCATCTTCTAAAAGAAAAAAAAAAAAAAAGAGAGAGAGAGAAAACTATACTGCTTCTCAGCCAGAATTTGTGATTACCTTGTTCTTGTTTGCTTTAAAAGTATCAATGGACCAAAGCCTGTCCCACAGCAGAAAGATCTCATTATTATACAGCTGTGGAAACCATCCTCTCAAAATCCAGCCCATGACTATGTGTGCAATTCCCACTGAGTTACAACTCCCTTACTGCAGGTTCTCATGTGAAGGTCCCTTAGAAACCGAGCTGCTTTCCACAAGCATGTTTTCCCTGAAAAGAAGGGGTTGTCACAGGCGTTGTGCTGGGGGGAAGGCACCCGTTGGCACTGCCATGCCAGCCCCAGACGCAAGGCAAACAACAACTGGGCATCCCAGGCATGACAGGGCAAAGTCAGGATCCAGTCCCCTGGCAGGTGGGACTATATGCCTGTGAGTGAGAGGAGATTTGGGCTTTTGGCATATCCATGTCAACATTCAGAGCTGCTGTTTTTTCCTGCTTGTATGAATTCACTTATCTTATGCCTAAATGCAGAGCACCGCCGATTATAGGATACTTGCCTTTTGAAGTGCTGGGTACTTCTGGCTATGACTATTACCATATAGATGACCTAGAGCTACTCGCAAGGTGCCATGAACACTGTAAGTATCGCAGAGCCCAGCTTTCCATTAATTAACCGGGATACCTCTTTTCAGTAAAATGTAGTTTCAGTTAAAGTAGGTGTAAACTCAGAAGTTCTGACCTTTGCTTCACAGCCGTATGCCTTAGTGGAGTCATAGCAGATTGGGTACTGATCAGTACGTCGGCCAAGTTCCTCGAGCTCTGAAATGAGCACTTTCACCTTCCCTATTCCCAGATGTAGTCAGTGAGACTCACTGAATGGATAAAACACGCCAGGTTTGACCCCTGCTTTATTAGTGAAGAATATACAGGAATAATTCAAGCAATCTCTGAGGAGACAGTATTTTGCAAAAATTCTTGCAGATTATTTACTGTAATGTTGCTCACCATGTATTTGGCATTACCTGTGATTATTTAAAGATAGACTATTAAGATTTAATTGGAAAGCTCTCTCACTAAGTAAAGAAAATGAGGCAATCCTTCTCAAATATTTACTTATAGAACTGACTGGAACATCTCAGTCTTACTGCCTCTGGGTGGCCTGAAAATATCTGGCCAAAATTAGTTTTTTATATGTTGACATTAAAATTTAGAAAGGCTAAATATGTACATGTCTGGGATCCCCTTAAAATCACTGGAACTAAAGCAGAGATTAATTTTGTCCTTGAACCTTTGAAACTTGTAATACACCACAGTTTACTGCACTTCAAATTCTTGTCAGTCTGGGAATTTTCTTTCAGTTTTAAATGATTTTTGTGTTTGCACAATGTTATCTCATATAGTCACTTCATTCTGCAGTCACTAAAATCCATCTGCACAGAATACTCATCTTTTCAAGCATTTTTATCCTGTACTTTTCTTCTATAGATCTTCAGATGATCACTCTTAGAAATTAATCCCAGATGCCTCATTAAGCAGAATGTGAGCAGCACATAAACCAGGGAAAGATTTATGTTTAAGTTGTAGCAGACATTAATGCAATAGTGTCTAGAGTTAATTGTACTGTTAAAGAATGTACTGTTCAAGTTGTCATAGAATGAAACATAGAATGGCCTGGGTTGAAAAGGACCTTAAAGATCATCTAGTTTCAACCCCCCTGCTCTGGGCAGGGTTGCCAACTACTAGAGCAGGCTGCCCAGCGCCACATCCAGCGTGGCCTTGAATGCCTCCAGGGATGGGGCATCCACAACCTCTCTGGGCAACCTGTTCCAGTGCCTCACCACCCTCTGAGTGAAAAACTTCCTCCTAATATCCAACCTAAATCTCCCCTGTCTTAGTTTGAAACCATTGTCCTATCCCTATCAACGTGTGTAAACAGGCATTCCCCCTCCTGTTTATACGCTCCCTTCAAGTACGGGAAGGCCGCAATGAGGTCTCTCCGGAGCCTTCTCTTCTCCAAGCTAAACAAGCCCAGTTCCCTCAACCTTTCCTCATAGGAGAGGTTCTTATCTTGTCAGAAGAAGGCACCTACTGATTGTTATGATATTTGCTCAATCGTAAGATTCACATGCCCCCACACTCAAAAGGTACTTTAGGCTCCTGTCTGCCTCGGGAATCAGTGGGGCCATGGACACCTTTGTCACACTTTTCACATTTCATGTCCTTTTCACATTGATAACTGTGTGACCAGCTGTGTGTACTCTGTCCTGACAGTGATGCAGTTTGGCAAGGGGAAGTCGTGTTGCTATCGGTTTCTGACCAAAGGACAGCAGTGGATCTGGCTCCAGACCCATTACTATATCACGTACCACCAGTGGAACTCCAAGCCAGAGTTCATTGTGTGCACACACATGGTGGTAAGGTATGGAAACTCCTGTCAACCAGCGGGGATGTAAAGGACAGTAAGATAAGGGCATCCTCACGACTGCAAACATTTCCTCTTAGAAACATGATGTGTCTTTTATGCTACAAAAAATGGAACTTGAGCTCTCTGAGGGAAATACGTGCATTGTAGAAAACTATTCGGACAAGCCTTGGTCTATGCTATGCTTCATTTATTGACCCTGAGTTTAGTGGCAGAGTAACTATTGCATTTTTCCATTTTGTGCAAAAATGGGGAATAGACAGATCCCTCTACTATTTCATTCCTCAAATCCTTAGTTGTTTTGTTTTATTTTATTTTATTTTATTTTATTTTATTTTATTTTATTTTATTTTATTTTATTTTAAAGAGATGTGTGGTATCTTTTCAGTGAAGTTCCAGAGTGGTCTGAGGATGTGAACTTGACCTCACCTCTTTAATACACTTCTTGACTTCAAAGAGATAGGTAGAGAAAAAAAATGAAAATTAAAACATAGTATCTCAAATGTTATGCAGTTGCATCTGACATAAGTGATTTTTTAAGCTGTTCATTTAAGCTGTAAAATTTCACAATAATTTGTTCCTCTATTTGCTTGAAGCACATTTTATGAAATATAATGCCACCATGTTGATACATAGAATTATATTTTGCATTTAGTTATGCAGATGTTCGGGTGGAAAGGAGACAGGAGATGGGCTTGGAAGAAGTGTCCTCAGAGGTTGTGTCCTCAGCACTAAAGGTACGATGAGAAAAAAAAATCATAAATACATGTAGTAATCGCAACTATTTCCTGTGTTAACATCACTGAAGATTTCAGCATTGTCTTTCTGAGTGGGTTCCCTGACAAGTCCAGAATTCATTTCTCACTTGAATAATTTTAAAGTAAATTGGGTAAGTTCACAAGAGGATAAACCAGATCACAGACAGCCACAAATTAAGTGGAGCATGGGCAGGGGCAACGTAAGATATCTTCATGTTTCCTTGGCAGAGTACTACGGTTCTGAGATTCATTTGGACATGTTCTGACAATCCTTCTTCTTGGCTGCATCTAGGAGGTCTGCTGAGAGAAGAAAGAAAAGCTCCTCCTCAGCTGAGTGTCTCACAGAGGTTGCAGTTGCTGTCATGTCCGACTGTATGCAAAACAAAGATCCAGAAAAACATCTGAAGACAAAAAGTGACTATGGCAGTAGCTTGCTATTTATTTCCGCCTCAGTGAAAGCTCATTGGAAAGAGCATTAATTAGATACAATTTGGAAGGGACATTGACACTTGTGCCCAGGTCTTCTGCTGGCCTACCTGGGATTAGTTCTACTTGAGTTATTTTAGGCCAGCCAAAGAACTGGGTCTGCAAGTATTACAAGATGCATTTTGAAATGCTTTTATCTTGACAGATGCAATAGCTATTGTCTTTTTTGTTTGTTTTAGGACAGTGGCTCCAGCTTGGATCCTGAACAGCACTTTAATGCACTCGATATTGGTGCCTCAGTCCTCAGTGCTAGCCGGACACCCTCAGTATCATCCAGGAGCTCACCAAAATCTTCCCACACACCCAAGTCAGACCCAGCATGTGAGTGGCATTCCTGGGTTACTGCATTATTTTACATTTAGCCAAGTTACAGAATGTGTGTCTATATACCGCAGCTGCTAATTTAGCAGTTATTTATGAGGTATCGACGATACATCTTTGTCACTGACAATGAAGTGCCTCATCTGAAATGGTAACGTACAAGAGGGAAGGTTCTAGTGCAACCATCCATACATTGGAAAACGGGTGGCAGAACTAGCTGTGGGACCTGCTGTTTAGGTCTGTTATGAAAATAAAGACTTCTCTCTTCAGTTTTGAGGGAGTCAGTATGAGCAATGAGAGGCCCCTCCTGACTTACTTGAGTAATAGCAGCCTGAGGGTGATAACTCATCTGGCCAAGATTCAGGATGCTCCAGCCATGACTTGGGCGCACCTTATGCATTCTTTCTGCTCCATGGTCTGGAAGAAAAGCCAATGAGCTAACCGATATTTACAGTTATTCAGTTCATACAAAGGGAGTTCCAGCTGCTCTAGAACAGCTCTTGGGTCCTTTTGCTCTGCTCAGTGGAGCACAGGCTCATAATCTGTCTCTTTGACTTTTATCTTTGCCCAGAGCCTCCTTATCAGTTTAATTTTACTGCCATTGAAGCCAACAAGAACAGCCTCGACTCCAGCTGGAAGTCAGCCAGGCCGTAACCATTTCTAGCCAGGTCTCACTGTAATCCTGACTTCCAACGGCAATGATTTGCAGTTTGTGAGAACTCACCGATGCTTTTCTTGCAGCTACACCAACAAAGCTGACTGCAGAGGCTAGCACTCCCTTGCAAAGAACACCCAGCACGCAGCAGGACTTATCTGCGCACAGACTGGGCCAACCTACCGCTCTGCAGGTAACTTTCCAGAGAGCTACAGGAATAGGCAGAAGGTATAGGGCATGTGCCACATACGCAGCTTAGCAAATCAAAATGACTTGCACAAAAGCCATGGCATTAGAAGAAAACTAGAATTTAAAGGAGCCAAACTTATAAATAAAGCTTTGTTTTGTTTTGCTTTGTTTTTAACCTAGGCTTCTTTGCCTTCTCAGCCTTCATGTGAGCTTCTCCCACAGCAGTTGCTGCCTCAAGCAACTTTGCAAAGTCAGCCTGCACCACTGGCACAGGTTAGTTGGGGGGTTGGAAGTGGAATAGGTCACTTGCCTCTCTCGTGGTGTTTTTTCCCTTCATCTAGTAAATAAATTAATTATGAGAGTCCAGGTCTTTTGGGGCTTTTAGGTTATTTCTTTAGTAGATAAAATCCAAAAATCCACCAGTTCTCAAGTTCTTAAGATGTTGTGGGAAAGTAATCTGAATTGCACACTTGTGTGTTTAAATATTTTTCTGCATACAGACATTTGCAGCAGAAGCCCAGGTGCTTGTAGGTTCAAGTGTACACACACACATCTACTTCACAGGAGGACAGAAAACAGAGATGGAAAATCAGTTTTCAACTTTGCTTCTACAGAATCAGGTCCCCTCAAAAACAAGGTTACAATGAGAATTAAAAGCAAAAACTAACAAAGACACTCCTAAAGCACCTGTTTGGCTGCGCTGAAGCAGAACTAGCCAGCAGTAAAGGGCACAGGAGTTCAACAACACCCATTTTGCGAGTGTGCCAACAACAGCAAGGACATCACTAGAGACAAAATCCTCCACTGAAATCTATGAACCCACATCTCAAGGGTGGGTCATGGCCCAAAAAGCCATCTCAGCATTTCATTTGCTGTGGATTTTGAAGGAGTAAATCTGAGTACCATGTTCCCATCTCATTGTTTCTGCCCTGTGGTCATGCTGCGATGAATATCTCATCATCCTCTGATTTTAGAAATGACGGAGTCCTGGGCCTGTGCTGCTTCTACCATTTGTACGCTGTACTCCCTCGCAAGATCTCAGAGTTTCTTCCTGTAGCATATAAAACATAAAAAGTCCTGAGGATCCCTGCTTTAAAATAACAAATTCTCATTTATCTTTTGTGTTTAATATTCTTTCCACGACTTCACACTGGCACTCAGTGAAGAAACAGCATATCAATTATCTGCTCTGAGCAGTCATTTTCTTTTACAGATATTCCTCTCCTTTATTCATTAATGCACTTCCAAACATCAATTAGTTTATTTATTATAAACCTGTACATGTTCTGCTTGACTTTTTTCTACTTCCCTCCCTTCTCTATCAAAGCTCTTTCTGGAGAGATGCTTTCCCGTTGTTTACCAAAGACCCCACCGCCTCACCCCTTCCCAATAAAAGACTCTTGCTGGTGCTCCAGCTCCATTTCTTCTCCACCAAACCACAGTGCTGTTCAGTTGCAAGGCCACTGGTGCAGCCTTTTGGCAATGGCTAAATTTGGTGAAGTGAAGAGGGATGAATCTAGCCTGCCCACAGTGGCAATCCCTCTGCAGCCCTCTTCTTGACCAGCAGCAAAGCTGGGTCAATCGACAATGCTCTTGGAGAAGCTCGAGCTGGAGCTCCCCTTCTTGTGAAGCAGGACAACAGCACCACGAACCCACATCCCGCGCCCCATGGGAAGGGCACACAGGCACAGGTCAGCACATCTGTGGTGAGCAGCCAGCTCTCGCCTCGGGCTCCCTCTGCTTGAACTTTGATCGGTTGCGCTTCAAGCCAATGCTGTGCTGGTTTTGCCTCCGCCAAAATACAGTTTTAGACTCCGACTTGCCTATCTGAACAAACCCTAAAGCACAGCACTAGATGCTGCCTGAATGTAAATGGTTTACTTTAAACCAAGTGCTCCCTATTAGAATATTTGTTTGTTTGTCTCCCTCATTGTAATAAATTAAAATCCCCTACAACACAGCGGATGTTGATGAATGAATAATAATCAGCACTAATAATTCTGTTTGGGATTGCGCAGGTGTTATTCGGAAGACAACAAGAGCGAACAAGTTGTGCAGTGAGCTGCAAAACTAATGAAACCTGGTTTCCCAGGGACTGCGCCCTGCGCGGCTGGCGCAGCAGGAGGGGAACGAGCGGGTCCCTCTCGCCGTTGCTCAGCCAGAGCTTTCATGACATCACAGCATCGTGGTGCTGTTCAGGCTCTCACAACTCTGTTGCATGTCTCTAGCAGAAGGATTGGAAGTTGGAAGGTAGAAGGAAACGAAAGGTTCATTTCTTTAGGGAACCAAGCTAAGAAAGAAATAGGGTCTCTTCCTTCGGCCAGCTACCCATTTTCACTAAACTGGTAGGAACAGAACGTCTTCGAGGTGTCCACCCTTCTGCTCATCACACCTGTGATGGGGGACCACCCCGATGGATGCCGGGGCCATAGGTGCAGGCACCTGGGCAGAGCGAGCAGCCCCGGGCACCCTGCGCCTCCTGGGGCACAGTCTGCCTGTCCTGTTGTAGATGCCTGCGCTGGTGGGGAGCACTCACGCCTCGGGTGAGCTGGTCCCGCTCCCTGGGCTGGGGCTGCACCGCCCGTGGGACATCTAGCTCTGCTGCCTGCGTCCACGTGTGAGATGGGCATTGAGCCACTTGAATTGTGCCCATCCATACCACAAAGATACTAAAAAACTCGTTTTAATTTTTTTTTTAAGAAAGCAGACTAAAATTACTGTTTTTTTTTTTAATTATTATTTTTTTCCCTGCATTAACAAACCTTGATTAAACTGGTGATCCTCTGCAATTATAGGTATCTCACAGGTTGAGTCTTTCCTGTTTGACTGTACCTGGAAAGCTGGGACAGCTATAACATGCACTTTTCTGAGGATCCCACAGAAGTTTGTAAATACCTAAGTGAGATGAATATCAACTTCATCTGATGCTAATGGCAGAGTTAAAGCTGTGCTGTGTTTTCTGTGGAACATTTTGAGTCAAGCTCTTTTAATGTGTTACACAATTACAGATTTCTTCCCTAATTAGTAAAACAGTTAATGATCTTGAGATAAATACTCTCTGGTGCAGGTCAATTGCTGATAGTGTCTCATTGTACAAAAACAATAGAAGCTTTGTAATCTCGGGGGTCACTGCTAGAGTTATCAGCAAACTTTGGTTTTAGAGAGGAAAAGGGAAAAAAGCAAAAGAGAGTTCCTCATTCTCTTCCTTAGCAACTCTCATTCTGGTAGACCAGCTAATTGTTGTTGCCGTCAAAGTGTATTAACAAAAAAGGCACATGAAGAAGAAAACAAAAGGACAATACTAGATAAATATGCTAAATATAAGGTGCTGAAAAAAATCATGAAATAATGATCTAAAATCAACAGCAATATATTTTTGTGGGCAACATTGCAAAGCTAATTCAAATTTAAAACTAAGCCCTGGACATGGAAATTGTTTCTTTTTGAAGTATAAAATGATTATAAAACTATCTCCTATAAAATTCCTTACATTCATTAATTGAAGAAAATCAGGTTCATTTCCCAAAGTGTCTTCAGGTAGCTCACTTGGTAACGAGAAGTTTGCCATCAGCAAGCCAGGCAGTCAAAACGAAGCTTTTGGCTAAAATTGTTTTTAATTCCTTCTGGCAAAGACCCTTTTAACGACTTTAGAGTAGTCCTCAGTAACAGAGTTAATACAGAGAGAATTGGGTTCCAAGATCTGGCTTTTCAAAAAGTCTTTCTGTACAGACCCACATGAAAGCAGGAATTGGCTGCGTTTAACCTAGTCAAGCCATTGCTACATAGCGTAATTCCACTCTTAAAAGCAGGGTGCCCGGGACTCTTCCAAAACATGGAGCGGGGCTCGAGCAAGCAGAAGAGACAGCCCCTTGGTGTCACTTATCTCCGTTCCCAAACATCAGAGGTTTCTGTTCACCCACTACTCAGGTTAATGCTTTATGCATGGAACAGAGAAAACGCAAGATCCAGCTCTGAGTTCTCCCCTTTAACACCAATTAGAAATAACACCAACTTCCCGTCAGGAGTTTTGACACCGCTGTTCTGCTCTGGGAGAGGACAGGGCTGCAGGTGACAGTGCTGCTGTTAAAAGGCAAGAGCGCTACAGACAACGGCGCCGGAGGCAACGTGCTCACATTGTCTCCTTGGGTAGATCATGCAAGCTGCGAGCACTCGCAGATGTCTTTGCCATCAAAGTGGGCTCTGGGGGCCTCCAGAGCATGTGTGTGACACCTTGGTAGTCCCCCTCTCCCCTAACCGGGGCTGGCAACCAGCCTCCCCTCACACTGGCCACACGAGGAAACTCTTTGGAGGGTGCCCTCCTGAGCTGGGCTGGAAGGACGCCCTCCAGCTGTGTAAATATAAGTAAACCCACTGAAGTTCTCTTCCTTTCTCACCTAAAGGACATTTACATGGAGATTTCAGCTGTTTGCTGGAGGGAATGTGAAGGTACTTTCATGTATTTAGCTGTTGTAAAGCAAGCGGTTAGCTGATACAAATCTGACCTGCCGTATTTAGATTTCTCTAAGTACCCAGAAATTTCATTCATCTGTACAGTGTTGCTAGCACCACAGCGCTCCTTATTTCCCTTCTTGTTACCATTTTTGTTTTCCTATGGAAAAAGTGAAAGCCAGAAATGGTGTAAGCAAGTGCAACTCCATTAAGCAGGAAGGCTCCAGTGGCTTGCATCATTTCACCCACCAGCACAGAGCCACGAAAATAACCACAGGAACATCTTCAACTCATACAAGTCATAGCAAAATGTTTCATTTTCTTTCCTGGATGCTTCCAGTACTGCATGTTTTCAGAGACATCTTGGATGCCCTGATTACAGAAATGCTCGCAGATTTTTTTGAAGTGCTACACCACGGGTTTTTCTCAAAGTGTGTTTTTTTTACTTTTGGAATAAGAGATCATGCCAAGCAGCAATCCCAAAGCCAAATAAAGTAATAATTAACTTTGGTGGACTTTGAATCATACCTGTAAACACCAAATAAAGCTAAGAATTTATTGCCATGTTAGTCCCCTCCACACTCATGGAGTGATTCCACTTTGTGTGAGGCATTGCTGCTACTGGAGGCTGCACTTTCTTCTTGACCCTTATTAGTGATCTCCATTTTATATTATTATTTAGAATAGCCTTTCTCCCACTGAGCTGAGCTATTTATTTTATGTCATGTATAAAAATAACTTAATGAGTATTTCTTGTAGCTTGGCCACTACTCAGTTGCAGAAATCTAGAAAATATTTACTGTGGTCAGCTGTTACATGGGCACATAGTAAGTAATCAGCAGAAAAAAACATTGCAGCACTGCTATTTCTGTGTGGAAAAAGGAAAGTTGGTAAAACACATTTGGAATATACAGCTATGCCACGCTAAGGGCTCCAAACTACAAACTAATAATAATAATGCACTCATTTGCCATCCAGTTATGATGCTCTTGATATTTTAAAGTAGCATACTCTCAAAAACAGGCATTCTGATAATTCCCTAACAGAACAGGGTCAGTTGTAAGCAGATCACTATAACTGAGGCAATTTAATTTATGTGCGTAAAATTGAAAATAGAAAAGGTTTATCTCTGCCTAGATGTTAGGTTATTACAAACACGTACCTTATTCCTTTCACTGTGCTTTACAATCAAGAAACCAATAACTCCTTTCAAAATAATGACATATTGAGGCCTGTATGTGTTATAAAGACTGATCTTTTCCCCCTTTTTTTTCAGTTCTCGGCACAGTTTAGCATGTTCCAGACCATCAAGGACCAGCTAGAGCAGCGAACACGGATCCTGCAGGCCAACATCCGCTGGCAGCAGGAGGAGCTGCAGAAGATACAGGAGCAGCTCTGCCTGGTCCAGGACTCCAGCGTGCAGGTGCGTTACTGCCGGGAGGGGCAGAGCAAAGCATCCTTTTGTGAGGCACTTGATAGGACTGGCATCTTAAAATTAGCTCCAGGGTCCAGAAAGCCGGCTCATCTGAATCAGGATGTTGCCCTCTGAAAACCTCTTGAGTAGGCTACGTCAAGATTAAGAGCTCTTTGGAAGAAGAGAAGGAAGAAATATCTCAACCTTAGGGGGGTGAGAAGAATTTGGGTCATTTACAGTAGCGTCTTAATACTTTATCTACTAAGTCTTCAGACTGGGCAACTGTAATGGGAAACTGTTCAAATTTGGACTCAGCACTGGAGAGATTATATCTCTCCAGTTCATTAGCTTCCATCCATTCCCTGCATGCTTCATGGTGGCATCGCTGGTGCTCAGTATCACATCTGTCCAGCTCTCCCTTAGCCAACAGCCCTCCTTCAGGCACTCCCCAAGTGCTCATCTCTTTCAGATCACTCACTCCCTGTTTTCCTGACCCTACCCCAGACTGGACACAGAGCACAGGAGACGCATTCCCTGTCACATTAAAAACCCCAAACCTCCGCCGATGTTCATTTGTTTACACCTGGGAGGTGTCTGAATTTGTTCTTCGCTGGACCATCTCATGCCTTTAGGGTGAAGCAGGCTGAGGCTGCTGTTGTGTCTTTGATACCTTCTATACAGAGCTAGTACAGTGCCTGCTTTGTACGACCCCTGATGTCTACCGCATCCCATGAATAAGAGCGAGTGCAATTTAGTACATCTCAGGTTTCATTTAATGACAAATGGAGAAATCATCCATTTTTATGGAAGTTCTCTAAAAGCAGGGTGATTACAGCTCTGTTCCTCATAATGTAGCTATAAATACCAGGTTAAATGACCCTTGCTAGAAAAGTTGCATTGGGGACCCACTGTGAGTACTGTACTAACATGATTTTTTAGAAGACAAGCTCTGTCACATAAATGAATGTCTCAAAGAACATTCTAAGCACAGGATGAAAACCCGGGACCTGCTGAGGCCAGTGGGAATTTTGCTGCCAACTTCCACAGAAGCAGAATCTCACCCATCATCAGCACCTGTGAAACACAGTTTCACATATTAAAACAACTTTGGATTGTATGTTTAGGCAATTAAGGGAACGGTGAAGCCAAATTCGAACCTTTGCCACCTAAGTTGCTGCATACACACTGCTGTAAGACAGCACAGCAGTGGTGGGTCCCAAAACCAGGAATCCCTGTTCCTGGTACCCTATAAACATATAGGTAGACCAGGTTTAATTTCAGTGTATTTCTGCACTGACTCTGACTATCAGGAAGAGAAAGTCTCTCTGCAATTAACTGTCCTTCAGTTCAAAATCATGGCATGTGTCTGAAAGCTGTTATTGTTATTATGAATATCAAGAGACATGATATTCTCACTTTCTCTCCTTTAAATTGGGCAAAAGCCATCACTCTCTCCCACTGAGGTCTTAAATATTCAGATACACTGATCCTTTTTGTTTGTTTGTTTTTTACATAACTTAGGCAAAAACAGAAAATCAGAGCACCTTCTTATGTGTGCGAAAGGGATTTTATTTTCTTATAGTCATTGTCCATATGCATTGTGGTGCATTTAATAACCCAAAAACCATGGGATAGATCCTCAGCTGTGCTCACAGGGAGCCCAAGCAGAGAAAGAGGCCCAGTGGGTACACGATGGGAGGCTCTGTACTGCCCACCCCCTACTGGTTTGTAGCTCTGAGATTTGGATCATTTGGATCATTATTTGGGCAATCTGCTCCCCCACAAAGACTGTACCAGGTTGGACCAAGAAGAATATATTTTCAGAGCACTGCAAGTTCTCCTATGTCGGTACTGACCACTTCCCAGCTTACTGCACACGCAGCAGCAAGAGGCAGGTGGGCTGGAGGGCAGCTGGGAAATGGGGGGGCTGCGTATCAGCCTGAGGGGCAAAGCTGGATGGGGAGGGTCATCCTCTGTCATCTGAGTGCCTTTCAGCCCCCCCGCCCGAACAATCACACGAAGCAGTGAGCTGTGAGCTGTGAGCGGTCACACTGACTTGGAGCAGGGCGTTCTCCTTCGCCCACTTTCTCTAGATTAAAAAAGAAAAAAGAAAAAAAAAAAAAAAAACCACCGAAATTACTGTGCCATTACAGGGATGGAGTGAGACCAGGAATTAACTTTGTCTTACTTGGCTAGAGGCAATTTAAAATAAAGCCTCACATTTTCACATGTAGCACTTTTGTGAGTCACAAGAGGTTAGAAGTAAACTGTTAAATCAGAAATCTAACCACATGCTTTGTCGAACAGATTTCATCATTCAGGGAGCTGGATGTCTGCAGACATCGATCTGTGTCTATTATCAAGGCTACAAAGCATAGTAGCAAACAGAAAAGCCTTACTATTGAGCAAATTTCTGGTCTTTTTAATATTCCGTGAAGAGAATAGGGCTGCGCTGGTTGTAAGCATGGGGGAGTGCCATGTGCTGGCTGCAAAGGGGGAAGCATTCTCCAGCTTTCCCTTGTTAGCTCATTTATTAGCATATCTTCCCCCCGGCTCACTGCCTTCCACACAGAAGTGTACAGGTAGTTCTTTGGAGAATTAGGCCCGATTTCCATTTCCTTCAGAGATCTTCAAAACTGTAGTGCAGCAGTCCACCAAGAAACACTTTCCCAACCGGACAGATGTTGAGCACAGTCGTCTGCATTTGTAACTATTTCCAAGAGCCTTGCGTGATGAAAGATGGAACTAGCAGGAGGGCTGGGGGCCCTGAAGAAAAGTGTTCAAAACCCCATTAAATCCCTGGTACTGCTTTTCCTGACAAACGAAAGCGTTAAGGGCGGCAGCAGCAAGAGTAACTTCAGAAGTCTGAAGGATGCTGTGTCTGTGCCAGATTTGAACAGTCTAGCTAATGAATAGCGGATGGAGAGGAAGGCAGAGAGAAGAGCTGAGCCTGACCAGCTTGCAAGAACTGCAAATGAGGCCATCCATATCCACCCATAATTCACAAACTAGCCTCCCTTCGAAGTCAGTGAATCTCAGATTCCCAGTGCTGTTCCTCTCCTCTGCAGGTATTTTACATAAGGAGTCTTCATTTCTGTAATGATGAGCCTGAAGGTTATCATCACCTGATTATCCAAGGAGCAGGTAGAGCCAGAGCCGTCTCCCTCACAATGTCTTGCCAACGCAATTCATCCATTAGCTGCAGGGACCGTCTATCTCGGAATGAGGGAGCAGCCATGTCAGAGGGTCCCTTCCCTCCCTCACAGCTTGGATGTGTATCTTAACAATCTGGCCAATTAAAAAATATTTGTAAGATGCTTTGCTGGCCTTGCAGTCCACAAAATCAGCCATGAGATGTGTCATTATCGGCAGTGCAGTTACGGAGCTGCTAATTTATCTGCTTGGATTTGCTCAGACTGAGAAAGATTTCTTTCTTTATTATGGGGTTTCTGTTGCTATTTAAAGCTGCAGCATTTCAGTGTTTCAGAGGAAATCAGGCAGGACTACTACAAAAGAGACACATTATAAAAAAACACTGTTTTGTACAAATGAAGTATGTTCTTGCTTTCAGGCTTACTTGCAGGTAGCAACTCGCCACTTCAGTCCTCTCTTAGGTTAACTCTTTTTTTGATGAGGCATCTTGAGTCTTCTAGTTCTGCAGGGACACGGGTTAAATGGCACCATCGCTTCCTTGTTTTTCCACAACATTTGTTTTCAGACAGTAATAATGCTGCTTTGGCCATTATAATGCAACGGAGAGTGTCCCTAGATATGAAATGCTCATAGGCCTCTCAGGGTATGAACATATGAATAAAAGAAATTGGTTTACTGTGATAAACTTGGTTGTAAATTTATAGTGTGCTAGCTGCCAACCATTAAGTGTGCACATTCCTACCCAGTGGCACACTCTGGTAATTGCAAAGTAGGTTACTCTGCTTTCTTTCAAGGATAAGCTACTTGGCCTTCGTCTCAAAGTAAGGCATGCACAGAGAGGGTTCCCTTCAGAGTAAGTCATTTGCAGCAAGTTCCCACCCTGCCCAACATTTGCATTGATGGATGTTGGGTTTGCATTGGATGAACTTCGCGTTTCGCCAGCACTGTGTGCCATGCACAGGGAGTATGCTTAAGATATTGCTCCTTAAGGTCTTACTTTGTGCTGATCTTGCCAGGAACAGTGGGCTCACACTCCACATGACATATTTGAAACATACCGCTTGCTTTACCTGTTCTGAATTTTACATCAAACATTTCATATCAATGGAGACCAATTTCATTGCTAGAGCTAATCAAGTTCATTAACCAAACATGTCCAAAGCTTAGCTTCTATATACAGAAAATAAACAAGAAAATGAATTTTCATAATTCCTGCCTTTGATTTATTCATAATAAGACCTATTTACTTGGCAGAAGTTTCAAGACCATCTGTCTTTCTGAAATGTAATGGCTCCAAACTCTGTGAGCAGTGTTTTTAAAAGAAAACACTCAGAGCTAGTTTCAGACCTACTGGAAGCAGCCATAACTCTGTTACTTGACCCATTTATTTCTCTCAGACATCTCTGAGATGTAGTTAGCCTACAGCACCTCAAACAAGCCGCTGCTTTAGGTCCATTAACATTTTCATTAATTGCCCACCTTTCTCAGATGATTAATGTAACTGATTAATGTAAGCTTTGTCTGTTCCTTATTTCTGAGTGAATCTTGGCACACAGAGATTCATTACAAATTTATCATATTTAAATAAAAACTGTCTTTTAAAAGCTAGATAAATAAGCACAAATATGATGGATCAGCCCATACTTATGCAAAGAAAAGCAGTGCATTGTGTCGGTTCTTTGGAGAAAGGTGCAGGGTTTTCTTCCAAGAGAAATTACAGGGGACATGATAGTTTAGGGAATTGCTAATATAGCAATAAGCTGCGGAAAGGTGTACTAATTACTGGGCGTACCTCAGACGTACTGCTAGGCATGAGACTGATGGATGAATAATGAAGAGGATAATTGTGATTCTGATTTCATTTAAACCCTAAGTAGCTCCACTTAAAATAATGGAGTTCCACTGTTGTAGTAGTGGTGTGGAATCAGAATCAGAGCCAAAAATGCCTTCAACTACCCGTGAAGTGTTGCTTTGTACAGTCCTTGGTGGCAAGAGGATAGGTTTGAAATATTGCAAAGATAGCTTGTAGCATTAATAATTAACAGTTTTAAAAGATGCCTTTTTCTTTTGAATGGCTCTGTTAAAAGAAATAGTCTCCAGAAAAGCAAAAAGACTCCAAAGCCCTGCAACTTTTAAAGAAGAAAGACTCATCTTGCAATGCAAGAATGGAGAGTGTATCATTTACAGAAACACTAATAGAGGGGCTGCTAGCTCTTTTGCACAAGTCAAATGCATGGCATGATTAGGAAGAACACCAGGTGACAGCTGCCTGATGGGAAATCAGATAAATGACAGTGACTGTCTGTTTACACATCTTCTCAATGATTAGGACACAGCCATTCAACACAGACAACTCCGGCCTGGCTGTGGCCTCATTAAATACACTCGATGACCCGACTGTACAGAGGTGTTGAATTTTCCGAGACAAATTCAAAAGCAGCCTTGCCTGAAAGGCAGGCTGGTTTGTTGAAAGGAGAAATGAAAGGATTGAAAAGACATGGAGTTACTCTCTGGTCTCTGGTCAGGATGCACCAGAACACAGTGAATGTACAGCAAACTGCTCTCACAAGGGCTCAGCCAGCCCCATGGAGAGAGGGCTTTTACCTTCAGGACACATTTCACAAGTAATGAATGCACTTTTAGAAGAAGAAAGAAAGAAACCAGAGACAGCAGAACTGTTAATGTAGGAAAGAAATGTGATTTCCAATTAAGAGTAACAGTGTGGTGAATTCAGAGTGGTGATGACTTTATTTCAGAGTATATCTTTGGATTTAATTGTAACCTTCATTATCCATGACAGCTGGGCTATGTCAACAAAATGTTCCTCCCTTCCTTTCCAGATGTTCCTCCAGCAGCCAACGGTGTCCCTGAGCTTTAGCAATATCCAGCAGCCAGAGCCGCAGCAGCTACAGCAGAGGACAGGGGTCATTTCTCAGCAGCAGCTTGTCCCCAGTCCTCAGCTCCCAGGGCAAATCGCATCTCCGCAAACACCGAGCCAGCAAGTTCTGAGAGAAGCAAGTGTGATATCGAGCCAGGTAATCATTTCTTTGACTAGAGAAGCATTTATATGCAAAGAAGACACTGAACCATTACCAAACGAACTAGCAAAGTCATGTCAGTCTTGCAAGCGTGCCTTTCCCTTTCCTTCCCTATTCTCTTATATAAAGGAGCATTTACTTTACCTTAAATCCCTTTTTTAAGACCTCAGCCAAGAGGGTTACTCAAGCAGCTGTTCCAGCTCTAAAACTGAGCAGGGCGGGCATGCAAAATGTGCGGGTGGCTCATTTTTCTTCCATTGCTCAGGAAAGAAACCTGACAGCACACCAGAAACAGGTGATACCAGCGCCTCGCACAATGAGCTTTACCTCTGCTCGCTCTGCAAATCCAACCAGATGCCGCGAAACCTAGCTCCTATTTCTGTTGCCTTAGTTTGTGGCGAACATAGCTGCACCCTTCACTTCACAGCCCTCGGCCATAGCGTTTAAGCTCCCACATACCCACATTAACCTGACTGTTAAAACAAGAAGTGGATAAATAGGGGAAAAGAAAAAAAAAAACAGTTTTTGCTTTAGGAAGGTTCATTGCCATCACGGGGCTTTCCCGGCGGGGCTAACCAGGCCTAACCCCCAGCCGCCTCTCCCCGCTCTCTTGCAGGGCCCGAAGGC
>VXAA01000971.1:536493-584550 GCA_013399115.1 Anseranas semipalmata | reverse complement strand
CGCTGGGCTCCGGCGGCTCTGCCCGGGCCTCGGTGCAGGAGGAGGAGGCGGCCGGAGACCGCCGGCAGCTTCTGACAGGAGCCGCTCGGGCACCGCCGTCTCCGAGCAGCCCTCCTGGGCCGCCTGGGAGAAGGAAGGGGCTTGGGAATTCAGGGGCGGGACGGGGGGGTTTCGGGGCGTCTTGGGAGGTGGCCGTGGAGCTTCAGAGCTGTTTCACCCGCCTGTCACGGGTATGGGAGGAAAGCATTTGTGATGTTAAAAAGTCGCTGCTTAAAATCCGCAACTGGTGCGAGCCCGGCAATGAATTAATCTGGAATTACTTCCCGAATGTGGGAATTGCGTGACCCGTAATGAGTTGGGGAGCATGGGAGGGATCATGACATGGGACAAGTGTCAGGGGAGATGGTGTGTGTTTGACGTGTGTGTGGATGCTTTTCAGTGTTGCTCAAATGGCTCCTGCAAAGAAAGGTGGCGAGAAGAAGAAGGGACGATCTGCCATCAATGAGGTGGTGACCAGGGAGTATACCATCAACATTCACAAGCGGATCCATGGGGTGTAAGTTCTTGGTTTTTATCGGTGAAATTGGCTATACGTAAAGTGGCGTTTGGAAGAGGGTTCAGTAGGTTTTAAACTGCAGAGGTTTGCTAGGACTGATTCTAATGTACAGTGTTTGAGTCCCTTGTGGTACAGTTACGTTCCGAGGGACCAGCTCTGTACCTGTGCAGACCTATGCTTGCAGATGACTTTCAGGAACAAGTTAGTTTCTCTTTTTTTTTTTTTTTTGGTGAGATTTCCTAGACTTTAAACTTTAAAAGTTGACCCACTAGAGTAAGTTTTAGAAATTAAGTATTGTTGTAAACAACTAATTGGATCTGTGCTTAGCACTGAGTTGTGTGAGTTGTAAATTGGGGTATGATTTGAGCTGAACAATATTTGTTGGGTTTTGTGTGTATTTGTGTAGATGAGAGTAACTTTGACCCTGACAACATCTTGAATCTCGTACAACCATGTAGCAGCAGCAAAGTGCTTGAGAGGAGTTCCTGAGAAACTGCCTCTCCCTTTGGTTCGCTTCGTTTGTGTACGGCTACAGTCACATGGAAGAAAACCATATCCAAATCAAAACAATTGGTGAAAGTGCTGGATAACTTAGCACAGGAGAGAAATGAGGCAATGGACTATTGTAAAAGCGTGGGTGAGGATGGGAGACAGTGTTACCCTGCTTGGGTACTGATGGAAATTCATGCCAATGTTACTGCTGATGCTCCTGTTCTAAGGCTCTCCTGTCCTGGGGGGCAGGGGGTGAAATACTTCGTGTGTTTAATCCTTGTCTCGCGTGTAATCACCCACCCCCGATTTCTAGCAGTAAATGCCAACGGTTGTTTGTAAGTAATACTAAAATATAATAATTAACTACTAATATTAAATATACCCTACTGTGGGGCGTTAGGCCCTATTGGCACTAGTAGCATGTCCTAGTGTGGGTATAGTATATGCAGCTGTAAATTTTTGTGCAGAATCTGTCAGTAACGCGCATGAGATGAGCCATACTTGGGATACAGTCCTGCTGGTGCTTTTGGTGCAGTCCTGATAACGTGAAGAAAGTAAATGCCAAATACCTTTTAACAGAAGCTGTTCCTGAGAACAGAGTAAAGGTCTGGTCACGCTGTGATGCAGCAAAGGTTGTTGAACAAAATTACTTGAATTGTACATTTAGAGAATATCAGTGGTTGACTGCTGCAACGAATCTCCAGTGCTGCCAGTTTCCTCAAGTTAACTAAATTGCTCTTCTGTTTGTCCTAGGGGTTTCAAGAAACGAGCACCACGTGCTCTCAAGGAAATCCGTAAATTTGCAATGAAAGAAATGGGTACTCCCGATGTTCGCATTGACACCAGGTTGAATAAGGCAGTCTGGGCTAAAGGAATAAGGTACGTCTCGGCAGCTTTCTGGATTGGGTGAGGAAGGACTTCTAACTGTGTATTTGGAGGTGCAGGACTTGGTGTTTTAGATAGGGCCGTTAATCTTGTCTTGAAAGTATAAATGACAAGTTGTTTGGGGGCCAAAAAATTACAACTTTAGTTAATTTGCTGCCACAGAGGCAGTTGATTCGGCAGTGGGTATGATGTGTGTTAAGGTGTCCCAAAGGGTATTACTGACCGTGAGGAACGGGATCTCTTACACCATAATCAAAAGTTACCTGCCAGGGATTCATACTGTAAGCGATAAACTGATGAGCCACGAGCCCTGGTTTCAAACCATGTCTTCTAGGAAATAGATGCCTAACTCTAGCCTGTGCCATATTCACAGTTTTTACCTGGAGTTGTGTGCTTTGGCCAACCCTTCCTTCAGAAACACAGTGGGAAGATGGGCCCGAGTTACTGGGTGGGTTGCGGTTCTCTGTCCTTCGTATTAAGCGGTTCTGGTTCATGTGCAAAGAAGTAGCGGTTGAGTCAGGTGACAGCATAACTTCAGAGCTTAATAGTGAGGCAACTAACTAGGTCTTTTTTATAAATGAACGTGTAGAAGTGCGTTCTGTGGAGCAGGAAGTCAGCACACCTGTCTTTCCACTGTGAGTTTAACTGCAATTTTCACTAGTCCAGAATAGCTAATGTATGCAAAGTAGAACATCTTCCTCTGGAAGGATTAGGAGAAGCTAAAATCCCAATGTCAGCTGCTATGGTGGTCAGTGATCCAAGCAAAGTTATGAAAAATGCTTTTCACTTAAGAAGGGGTGAATTGAAGCAAGTTCCTGTGTCTTAATTAATGTATGCATAAAAATGCGTTGTGCTAGAAGTATGCTCTGAGAAGGTATAGCAAAGAAGAAGTTCCTTTTCAAATTTCGTGAAGTACTTGGAGCAAGACTAGTCCAAAATCCTGAGTTCATCTGAGGTGGGAGGTTACTTTGAAAACATTTTGTGCCTGCCCTCAGCATCATGTTTTGTGCGGTAGTAGGGGAGGACACGAGACTCTGACCTAGTGTCACAAAACGATTTAAGCAATTCCGTTGTGGTTCCATAGCCTCTGTGAGGAAGAAATGTTGCCCAGTTGTATGCCCATAAATAAGATCTTGGTTCAGCTCGAATGTTTACTGAAATTTCCCCCTGACTTCTGGCATACAGATTGGGAAACACTCTGCCTCTTGACAGGGCCCTCAGACTTTCAGAGTAGTTGTGGGGATTTTATTTTTTCCCCTCGCTATTTTCTGTTCAGGTAAGAGTGCTGGACACAGGTACAGACTGGGGGACGAGTGGCTGGGAGCAGCTCAGCAGGAAGGGACCTGGAGGTGCTGGTCAGCAGCAGGCTCAGCATGAGCCAGCAGCGTGCCCTGGCAGCCAAGAGGGCAAACCCCATTTTGGGGTGCACTAAACACAGCACAGCCAGCTGGTCAAAAGAGGTCGTGCTCCCGCATTGGTACGGCCTCACTTTGAGTATTGTGTGCAGTTCTGGGCTCCACAATATAAAAAGGATGTTAAGGTACTTGAAGGTGTCCAGAGGAGGGCACCAAAGCTGGTAAAAGGGCAGGAAGGCATGTCCTGTGAGGAGAGGCTGAGGACACTTGGGCTGTCCAGTCTGGAGAAGAGGAGGCTGAGAGGCGACCTCCCTGCTCTCTGCAACGTCCTGAGGAGGGGAAGCGCAGAGGGAGGTGCCGGTCTCTGCTCCCTGGTCACTGACAACAGGACACATGGAAACAGCACAAAGCTGTGCCAGGGGAGGTTCAGGCTGGACATGAGGAAAATTTCTTTACTGTGAGGGTGGTCAAACACTGGAACAGGCTTCCTAGAGATGTGGTTGATGCCCCATGCCTGTCAAGGAGGCATTTGGACAATGCCTTCCAGTCCTGAATTGGTCAGGTGGTTGGACTCGGTGGTCTTTGAAGGTCCTTTCCAACTGAACTATTTTGTTCAGGTAAGAAATGCTTGTTAGTAACAGCTGCTTGCTGATCATACTCATGTTGTGCTTCATGATCATCTTCGTGGTATATCTCCTGGATCAGTAGTAGACTGATGGTGCACTCCTGACTTGATGTTCCCACCGGATCAGGGATTCATCTTACTCAAGGCTCAGTTAACTCTTACTTGCTCACTTAAAAATAAAGAAGAAAGCTGCTCTAAGGCAAACAGTACAAACTGCAAGGTACTGGCTTTCATTCTTGTTATGGTGCTGAGACAGAAACAGTTGACTCATCACTTCTTTGCACAAATAGGTAAAGCTTAAGAAATCATGGAGGTTAGTAACCATGGAGCAAAGACCTTTTTTCTTTCCTATTAACTAAAAAATTTCAGTACTTATTTTATTGAAAATTACTGTTATCTTCATTTTAGGAATGTTCCTTACCGTATCCGTGTGCGTTTGTCCAGAAAGCGCAATGAGGATGAAGATTCACCAAACAAGTTGTACACACTGGTTACCTATGTACCAGTCACAACATTCAAAGGTAAGGTTGCATGCTGTCTCTCTTCTCCACACCATGTTTTAGTGGGCAACTAGTGAAGTGGGACAGCTCCTCATGCAATGCAAAATTGGGATGAAAAGCGTGCAGAAGGGGTCAAACTGCTGGCTCAACTTATTCTGCTGTAGAGAACAGGACTGCTAGTTAGCCCGATCAGCATTAAAACCTAAATACGGAATTTAGTGAAATAATATAAACGCATAAATTTTGAGAGAATAAAAACCACTGACCATAGTTATGGTGGTTGAAGGTTTCCTAGTACATCTGATGTTGAAAGCTCAAGCAGGTTGAGCTTTTCTGCTTGTCAGCTGAGAAGTATCTTATTTGCAAAATAGATTTAACGTAAGGCTTTCATTTTTACTTGCCTGTGTAGTTTGTTCTTCCAGAAGTAGACCAGCTAACTAGTTTTGAAACTGTAGGTGGACTTTTCTTGGGAATACTTGCATATACATAAAAGGGAGTGTCCTGGGAATAGATTGTGATAAAATTTCTTGTTTTGCAGGTCTACAGACAGTCAATGTGGATGAAAATTAAACTGATTTTCATTACAATAAAATGATAAAAAGAAAGTTTACTCTGAAGTCTTTTTGTTGTTGTCGGGTCTCTTCAAGCTCTCACCGATAAAGCATTGACTTGAACAGGTGTCAAGCTCTTCAAGTATCTTGCTTTCACTGGGGCTTGTACATAATGGTGTAATTTTTTTTTTTTACTAACGCTAGACTTCTGCTATATGTGAATATAATATGGAAGATAAATGTATGTACGGCAAAGTCCTATCATTTTGTTCCTGGAAGAACAAAGAGCCATTACACAGGTATTTTAACAGCACTTTGTATATATAATCTCTCATGGATAAAGTCTGTGGCTGGTCCCCTGCTGGTCTGCTAGACAGAACAGTAGGCTTCTCCAAACAAGTCTGTGCGCTAGGCTGAAACATGGGGTTCTGACTAGTCCATTAAATGCAAACACGCTACCTCGGGGAACTTGCTTAATGTAGTAGAGACTAAAGGCACGCACCTTCCATGAATCAGGAAATACCGTCAATGCAAATCTAGTATAAAAAGGGTTTATTGAAAAGTGCATGTTTTCACAGACCAACATCAAAAGCACAGTCCATGTACACTTAACATTTCAGCAAGACATACAAATTGGAATACAATCAAATATATTAAAATAGTTTCAATTACCAGCATTGAAACGGTTTTCAGTATTAGTGCAAAAAAGGCAACCCAAACAAACTGCAGACAGTAGCTGAGAAGTTTTTTTTCCCCTGTTGTGTTTTTGTTTTTTTGTTTTTTTTCTTTTTAAAAAGGACTACCGGAGCCAGCCTCTGCTGTACTCTCCCAGTACGGAAGAGGACTTCAGTGTCTTCACACTGCAGACAGATGTTTCCTTTTACATTCAAAACAAGAACATGATAAATCAATGGCACAAAACACACTGTTTAGCTTTTAAAGCTATTAAACTGAAAACCACAGACCAACAAATTGTTTATCAAAAGTCCACTGCTAACTGAAAGCCTTTTACAGTATGTGCTTTGGCATAATTTCAGTGCATTTCATTTTTGACAGGTTTGCTGCTACTGTGTGCTTAGTTTTGTATGTTCACCCCGTGACTGGCAGCTCATTCCATTTGTTTTGAGACTATATTGATTTAGTTTTGCGTTCTCAAGTTTTGGTTTCAGTTCTAAGGGTTTCTCAAAGAAATTAACTAATGACTGTTCAGTCAAGAGGGATGCTAAAATATGTTCAAAAGAGACAGTCCAGTCCCCTTCAGTTCCAGGTGAAGATTGAGAGTCTTTGTGAGGAGTCTTCACAGTGTCAGTAAAAACAGCATCCTGGTCTGAAGCAGAGGCCTCGGGCTGCAGGTCCTCAGTGAATTCATCTGATCCGCTGCCCAGGCTGATGCTTCTTTGTCCTACTTCTCCGATCTGAAGTAACAGTGTGGTCACAGTGGCAATGGCTTGATATAAATCATTCTCCTCTGGATCTTCATGAAACATGCTATACAAGGTTTTGCAGAACTGAATGAATTCCCTCTGTAAAGGATGAAAAACTAGAATCAAAACTACTGAATAGCCACACTGTGGGTAACTGTAGGAGTCAGGAGAGGGCAGAGTACTGCAAAAGGAATGCAGAATACTGTGTGCAGACTTGCTCATTTTTAACTTCCGCTTGCTTTAAAAAAATGCTAGCAAAGGGATTTCAACTTCCACTGATGCTAGGAAACATTGGTACTGGAAATCAAAAGGGGAAACAAAAGTATTTTGCTCCTGATTAGAACAGGCAATACAGACCTCACAGGTGATCAAACGGGCAAGTGAGGGGATACAATCCATTACTGCTGGAGAAATGGTGGTTGTTACACAACAAATCACGACAAAGTAGCCTCCCAGAGGCCTGCAAGTAACTTCCCTTCTGCCATTTCTCCATCTCTGCCCAGCTCTTCTTTTTTTTCTAATGATAAAATGCAGACTCCTTCCCCTCACTCATACATCACAGATGCTTATCAGGCTATGAGCTGACATTTCAATATCCTATTATGGTATCTGTGAGCCCTGAAGTTTCATACAATCATAGATTAATTCAAGTTGGAAGGGACTGCAGGAAGTTCAATCAAATGATGCCTTCATGAGAGTTGATGGGGTCCTGCTGAGCTCATGAAAGGCTGGGTACACGCCAGCCATTTAAAACTTTGTTTAGCAACACCATCACAGAAGGGCTTCCAGGTATATTCTCATCTTTGTATGTCCATACATACCTTTTACTAATACAGGACCCCTTTCCCCCAGTAGATTTCCTTATACCAACAACATACACAATACCGTACTGGCATTAGGGAAGAGATGGTAAGACAACAAGAGCCTTCAGCTATCTTACCTCATGCCGTTGTCACCATTTGGCTAAGACAGGGCAAGTCTCAGTTGGCAATGGACCAACTAGGTTACCCATTTGGTAGGGAGGAGGTCAGAAAAGACAGAACAGCAATATGCATTCTCAGGAATTCTTTGGGATTATGAGGAGGGCTTTTTTCCAGCCTGCATAAGCCTGTTTTCCAGCCTGCTATGCTGCAAGTGAGGGTGACTCTGAAATTTTCTATTCACCAGCCAGTCTGAGGAAAGGAAGATGCTAGAAAGGTGGCTGAGAGTTTTTGAACACGATGCCTCTACCCTGGATCAGAGTAACCAGATCCTAGATACCTAAAGGACTGAATCTAAGCTTGGGCTTAACTTACACTTTATCAGAAAGAGCTGAACTGCTGTATTTAGTCAGTTCATTTGTGAATGCTCTCCACTTCTTTAAAAACAGACCACAGGTCCTAATAAACATACCTGGCTCATTTTTGGCAATTCTTTTTCAGTTTTAGTATCCTTTTCTTTGGCTAGATCCTTCAGCATCTGTTTCAACTGCTTTTGGTAATCTACTGCATCACCTTTTATGGAGTAGACACAAAAAGGAGAAATAGTTTTCAAGTCATTGCAGTAAATCAACATTTCAAAATAAAACCCAGAGAGTGAAGATAATGGAGTAGGGTTAACAAATGGAAAGTTGGTTATCTCATATGCACGTGCATTAGAGAACCATTTCCGACATACCATTTGATTTTCCAATGACTAGTGGTCTTGAAGTTGACAGCAAAGGATTCTTCAATGGTGACTGGCTGTCTCTTTCATTTTCTGTGAGAGCTATCCAAAAAAAAGTGAAAAATGTAATGATTAATCCTTCAAATGCTGCACAATGGTTATTTATGCTTTTAGAATTTACATACTTGAAGAATGCTAAATAATAGTACAAAGATGTTTTTAAGCAGTTACTTCATTAAATCATAATGTAAAATTATGTTAATGTAAGTAAGGCTGGTGCTGCAGTGAGAGAGTAGGAAGTTTGCCAAGAACGGCATATTTAATTTAAAACTTTGCACAGATAAACTACCACAAAATTTTGTCACCTACTCAAAAGTGGATCAAGATGAGATAAGGACATTTCTACTGTATATCGAGTGTAGCCATCCAAAAATGTTTTATCCCAGTTCATGTTTTGTCTAGAAGTAACCATTGAATTGGCTGCAAAATATCTCAGGATGCAGCAGATATGAGCCTTAACATTGTGTATCTATAAATTTCACCCAAAAAGGTTTTAACTAGAGTCATTTTTGAAATGCAGCAAGTAAAATTACAAATGCAAATATGCTCCCAGGTGAAGGAAGCAAGACAGGGTTCTTCATTAAGCAGCCTTTTCCCAAAAGCTTTAAGCAAGATTTTTGGGGGGAAACAAGGGTATTCATTCCCCTTCAAATCTCTTACCAGGCGGGATGTGGAGCTTATACAGTAACTTTATCTTTTCATTCATTTCTCCATTATACATGACATCTGCAAGAAAAAAAAAACAAAAACAAAAACGAACAATAAGGAAGTGGACTAGAGCATTTACTTCCACAGTTTAAAATTAATCAGCCATCTCTGTGCACAAAAGATAATTGTTTGCATGGACAATATATGAAAACATATGGCCAGTATATTACTTTGAAATATTTTAAGTTGTGCCTGTTAATGAGGAACAGCAGGTGACAGCCATCTGTTTTGTCCTTTGTTCTTGTAAAATAGACTGGGAGTACCTAACCCTATAGAACTTCATTGTCGTTTAAAAATATCAAGGAGAATGGTAGAGAATCTAGCAAAGACTGTTTGTTGCCACAAATAAACAGGAACGTGAGAGGGGAGAGATAGAAAACTCCTTTGTTTGGGAGCCATCAGATTCTTAATGTTTCTCCCCTTCAGCCCTTACTGCTGTTCTATACTGAATAAGCCCCAAAGAGATAACTACTTCACATATAATATAGCTAATATTTTCAGTGACTAGTAGAAATGACTAGTCTTAGAAAGTTCTA
The DNA here is from genome assembly GCA_013399115.1 of Anseranas semipalmata. Lineage (NCBI taxonomy): Eukaryota > Metazoa > Chordata > Aves > Anseriformes > Anseranatidae > Anseranas > Anseranas semipalmata. The sequence continues at coordinate 575,214 of VXAA01000971.1, read as the reverse complement.
AACTTTCAAAGACATTGAAATACTGTGAAAACTTTTTTTTTTTTAATTGAAAGAATCTAAGAACTAAAACCATATAACAATATAATATAGGCTGATTTGGTTCACATAAAAAAAATCTAGAAAGCTTAAGTAGCAAGAATATGGATTTACTTAATTTATTGAAGCTTTGACTATTGAATCATTTTTTTCAGTTGGGGTCAGGCAACAGTTGAGATGCAGCACTATTCTTCAGCCAGATTTTGGGATGGACAGCCTCATCTCATTAGCACAGTTGGCAGCCTCAAGCACCACTCTCAGTCCTCACTGGTCAGATTTTTTTGTTCTGCTTATTGTCAACATATGAGGCAAGCAGCAATCTTATATAACCTTATATAAGATTAAAATAAGTCTTGAAGAAGCAATTACAGATAATATACTGCAATTTCAAAGGTATACTGAGTGCAACAATCTGGCAGAGAGGATTTCCTAGCCTTCCACACAGCCCCAAGTATGATTTTAATTCATAAAATATTTTCAACAAAATTACTATTACACGTTTTAATACAACATCGAATCATGACCTTAGGTTGTCTTTTAAATCTACTCTACTTCACGTGATTGGAACACCAAATATTTGTAAAGGTGACTGGTTAGGCAAATTACACATCCAAGAAAAACACTTGTCCGCATCCTCCTGTGCCAGTTATGTGACGTCTGTGTCTCACCCCATGCCACCCCACCCCTGCCCATCTTCCACCCCACGTGAGAGGCAGATACCTAAGCAGCTGGCAAGCCCCTTGAATTCAATCAGACGGTCCATGTTCTCATCCAGGAGCCGGAATGTCCTCTCGGCGAGGACATCGGTGTGCTCCCCGCACGTCCAGGGCGAGACGAGTTTGTAAAGGTTAGCAAACTGCTGGGCATCAATTCGGTACTGCTCGGCGTACGGCCTGCTGGGGTCATGTCGCTCGACAACTGGGCTCGTCGTGTCCCAGTAACACCTGATTAGATGTTCCCTCTAGGAGAAATCAAAGGCAGGAGAGAGGAATTGCAGTCTGCAATATCAAAAGAGCACAACTGGCAGAAAAAGGCATTCACATCAAAGTATGCTGGAAATACTCAAAATTCTCTTTGTGTTTGGTGTTATAATGATACTGAGACCATTCCTGTGAGAAAAAGCAAAGTATGAATCTTTAATTAAGAGTATCCAAGTGCTCTCATGATTTCCAATGGATAATTAATAAATTTTAAGAGAAACGGGACAGATTCTTGGAAGAAATTCACTGCAGGCTACTGATACTGTATTGGCCGCATCTGGCCCAGGATGTCTCTAACCATCCAAAGGTACAGGGGACCACAGAAAATTTAGGGTAAGTGCTACACATGCTTGACCTGCTAATTTATTCTCTCCCAGACTTCTCCGTTTGGATACTGTTCGTATTAGTCTTCCCTTAGAGACAGGTTGACGCAAAATAAAGAGTCCTAACAGAACAAGCTGCCCCGGGGAAGCAAAGGAGATAACGAAAAAAGGAACCACAAAGAAACCAAGTAAGAAAAGGGAAGGAGTGCAAGCGAGTCAAAGATCAAAAACAGCAGCAAGGAACAGGAGGGAAGCACTACAGAGCAAGCCCCAGCAGCATCGTCTTACAACCACTAATGGATCAAAGATGCAGCTGCTGTTATCCATAAAGCTGCATAACACTAAGTACATACCACAATAATATTCTCAGTGCCTAGCATTTATGGATGAACAATACAACAAAAAATGTCCATTAAAGCTGATAATTACATACTTGGAGCTCTAAATCAAGTATATCTGCATAATCTTAGATGTCCCTGTTTCCAAATAACTTTTATAACAGCTCTTTCAAATATCCTGACATAAAGGAACTGAAGTAGAAACTGCTTTTGATGTAAAAAAATAAAACTATTAGAAAATTGGGAACAGATAGCAAAGACGTAAGTTTCTGTTTTCTTTTTCCTCCATGGAAAACTGAGTCTGCCTTTAAGGAGCATTAAGAGAGGAGGACTTAAAAGCACTATAGAGCTCCCAGTGAAAAGAGCTACATATTAAGTCTAGTCTGCATGTGAAAATTACCAGAACCGAATTTCTCATGGATCATTACCAAGCAGCAAGTTAGAAAAGAGATTCTGAAGTAATTCTCCTTTGAATGATCAGTACATTACTATTGCTCTTTAACAACTGGACAACCATGGAAAGGACAAAATGACAAGGTCCAGCTTAAGATCTCATCCAAATAATACACCCAGGCAGAGGACTTCTCCCAGAAGTCCCTGACAACGTCTGAGACAGCTCTGCCAAGCGATGGCTGGAGGTTACACCCAGAAGCCTCAAATAGCTTCATCCCCTACTCTTCAGGTATACCAACCTTGAACAAGTCATACAATTCCTCTAAATCTTCAGGAAGAATTGAAACATCTGGGATGACAACTCGGAGCTTAAAAAGAGAGAAAAATAAATACATTAGTCATAATGCTTGCTACTGTCATCACTGACATGGGCAAGCACATGAACCCTCCCAGTGAGTCTACTTATTGGTACAGATGAAAACTGGAGTATTGAAAAATCTTTGCAATTTTTCCTCCTTCTTTAGGTTCACTGGTTGGACAAATCTGTGAAAAGAGAAATCCCTCAAGGGCTATTAGAAACAAAGACAGGAAGTCCCTAAGCTGCTGGTCACAGGACGCCAGGGAAGCATCACATCATGCTCGCTCTGCTCTTGTTCTCTTCCCCAGGCATCTGCTTATGGCTACTGGCACGGGGCTGGACTGTCCTGCAGTTGTTCTTCATGTTATAGCCACCCTAGAAAGTAACACACGTGGCTGCAAAACAAAAACATCAGCATCCCAGAAAAGAGCTTGCTCCAGAGTCAGTAATGATTCTTCCATTTTTCATGATCTGGTGCCTTTTAAAAAAAATGAAAGCTGTCTGCCGTACAGTGATGGGGCTGAGGGGAGATGTTAAACTACCTCAGCCTAAACAACAGTCTACTCACCACATTTTGCTTGGTTGTATCTTCGTGGCTTTGCAGAACACGGATTCTGTGTTTGTAGCGCATGTGCTCTATCTGTTCCACAGAGTGGTCTCCAAATTTCTAGAACGGAGGAACAGAAGTTTATTGTTCTATAGTACTTTACTATCTTTGTATTTCCAATAAACTGTTATTTCCAATCAATTCGAAATAGAACTTTTAAAGTGTCATGACTCCCTAAAGAACCCATGGATTAAAGCATATTCAGTCTCTAATTGACCTGTCCATTTAGGTAGTTATACTACACTTATCATTGTGCATTTGAGCACTTGTTCAAGGAATCTTTAAAGATGTGTATTAACTGTTGAAACATCCATGTTGAATTTAAACCTTTTTCTTTTTTAAAATTATAACTTATCTGACCAGTGGACACCAAGCTGTATGTTACCTCGTAGGAATCATGAATTAGGTTAGCTATTTCGGTTACTGGAGTGGCTTCCTGATCATCGCTGAAAAATGCATGGTGATTACCAATAGGTGGCAGAGGGCTCTCCTCATTTTTAACATGCTCTAAAAACCTAAAGGGAACAAATACAAGCAACACAGATTACTCTGCAGTATGCATTTCTCAATATAAATAACTAAGTCCTATGGCTCAGACTTAAAAATAAATTTGTTTTTAGGCTGCTATGCTTTTCAGAAATGCCTTCATTATTACTCATCCTATGAACTGTGAGCCTGCCAAATGAATAAATGCTGCCCAAGGAAGAAAACTGTCTCCTTGAAGTCTGGAGCAGGAAGCCCGTCACTCCAAGGAAGACACTAAGAGCAGCAGTGTATATTATACACGGACGCAGTCCACGCATGTCTCGGCACCGCCAGGAAATTTCACAGGACATATATTCGTCAAATTTACAAAGCCCATTGTTTAAGGCAGACGCTGCAAAAGCAGCAGCAGCAAGTTAACACAGAGGGTACTGCCTGTGCCTACAGTTGTTATGACAACAGCACCTAAAAGCCTTTGTTTTACAGCAGAAAGATCTGTGAGGGAAGCAACGCGCCTGCAACCAGATGCATGACGGTACCTGCTCAGAATCATCAGGGCCTGCCCATCATCCTTGCTGTTACACAAGTCCACCGCATTGGCTTCAAGTATGGCCAAGCCTAGCTGGAAGATGGCTTTGATCCCATCATAGAAAAAGCAGTCCACGACATTCACAGCACTTTCTAGAGGCATGATGCTAAGAAAAAGGGTGAGGAACCACGAAAGAGAAATGGAAGCTAATGTAGTCAGATCCTTCATATGTTCAGCCAGTTCTGGAAGCTGTTCTTTTATAAGCTCTTCGAACACCGACTGGTCTACCTGAGCACCTGCAAGTCACAAAAAACAGTATTAGCCAGGACTGATGCAGGCAAAACTATTCTTTAAAGCTAATGATCACTGTCAACTATCAACTGCAAGACTTCTTTGAAATTTAAACTGACAAGATATGCACACACCTACAATGAAAAATCCCATTATCTTCCTGCTGTGATCTCAGCCCCAACCCTTAAGTCTGCAATCCTTACCGTACAACTTTCTGCAAGAAGACCATGTTGGTTCTCCTAAGTGCCTTTAGGGTGCAATAAAATAGTAATAGCAGCAGCTGTTGTTTTTGGCTAAAAGAGCACAAAATAATTAAGTGATAGCAAAAGCAATCTTAAAGCATTTTACTGTTCAACTTGGGATCTATGCAATGAAAATAAAACAGTACACATTCCTCTCCAGTGTATGTACTCAAGCAAGCAGGCAGCAGAGTTCTCATTCCAGGTAACAAAATATAAGAGATGGCTACATACACTACGCAAGAAGAAAAATATTTACACATATATATGTATATATAGATATATATACATATACACAAATATTTACACATATGTACATGCATGTAAGTGTAAAGATACATATAGATTTTTTTTTTTTAAGAAAAGATTTCTGCAATGCCCAGATACAATCTTTCCTAACCACCCCAACCAGTCTTTCCAAAAGAAGCAGATTTGGGGTCTGTTCCTTCTGTCTGAGCTATTAGATCAGTCCTACTTTGTCAGCAGATATCGTAGAATCAATATAGAATGATAGAATCATCTAGGTTGGAAAAGACCTTTGAGGTCATCAAATCCAACCATCAACCTGACCTACCAATACCCATCACTAAACCATGTCCCTTAGTGCCACATCCACGTCTCTTAAATACCTCCAGGGATGGGGACTCCATCATCTCCCTGGGCAGCTTATTCCATTGCTTGACCACCCTCTCCGTGAAGAAATTCTTCCTCATATCCAACCCAAACCTCCCCTGGCACAACTTGAGGCCACTTCCTCAAGTCCTATCACTTGTCCCCTGAGAAAAGAGGGGACAAGTGATAGGGCACCCTCCTCACTGCAACCTCCTTTTAGGTAGCTGCAGAGTGTGATGAGGTCTCCCCTCAGCCTCCTCTTCTCCAGACTAAACAACCCCAGTTCCCTCAGCCACTCCCCATAAGTCTTGTTTTCCAGTCCCTTCACCAGCTTCGTTGATCTTCTTTCAATGCATTCCAGCAACTCAATGCCCTTCTTGCAGTGAGAGGCCCAAAACTGAACACAGCACTTGAGGTAAGGTCTCGCCAGTGCCAAGTATGGAGGGACAATCACTTCCCGCATTTCTGATGCAAGCCAGGATGCCATTGGCCTTCTTGGCCACCTGAGCACTGCTGGCTCGTGTTCAGCCAGCTGTCGACCAGCACCCCCAGGTCCTTTTCTGCCAGGCAACTCTCCAGCCACTCTTCCCCAAGCCTATACCTCTGCATGGGGTTGTTGTGACCCAGGTGCAGGACCCGGCATTTAACCTTGTTGAATGGCATACAATTGGACGTGGCCCATCAATTCAGCCTATCCAGATCCCTCTGCAGAGCCTTCCTCAAGCAGATGTCAGAAGATATAGTTTCATATCACTAAAGTAGCCTGTGTCTACAAACCAGATTTGCCACGTCAGGAATCATAGAATATTCCATCATGGATAGGACCCACAAGGATCATCGAGTCCAACTCCTGGCTCCACACAGGACCCACATAAAAATCAGACCCTATGTCTGAGAGCATTGTCCAAACACTTCTTGAACTCCAGCAGGCTCGGTGCTGTGACCACTTTGCTGGGCAGCCTGTTCCAGTGCCCGACCACCCTCTCGGTGAAGAACCTTTTCCTAACACCCAGCCTGACCCTCCCCTGTCACAGCTCCATGCCGTTCCCTCGGGTCCTGTCACTGTCACCAGAGAGCAGAGATCAGCGCCTGCCCCTCTGCTCCCCTCGTGAGGAAGCTGCAGGCCGCCATGAGGCCTCCCCTCAGCCTCCTCTCCTCTGGGCTGAACAAACCAAGGGACCTCAGCCGCTCCTCATACATTTTGCCCTCCAGACCCTTCACCATCTTCACAGCTTTCCTTGGACACTCTCTAATAGTTTTATGTCCTTTTTATACTGTGGTGCCCAAAACTGCACGCAGTACTCGAGGTGAGGCCGCACCAGCACAGAGTAGAGCGGGACAATCGCTTCCCTCGACCAGCTAGCAATGCTGTGCCTGATGCACCCCAGGGTACACAACCCAGGAGCTTTACCCAAAGATGCTACAAGTTAAAAATGTTCCTGAATACAAAATTTCAATTATTTTATCTTTCCTTTCAAGTTATTTCAGGTAGTTGTTCATTCTCACAGTCCATATTCCTATGGACTATGCTAATACTGGGAGACAACTTCAATTGCCTTGAAATCCCTGATACATATATATCCCTAGTACTCAAAACTTCTGCCGTCCAAAGGCAGAACAGATCCTGGACAAATTGTGGCAGAGAGTCAGCATCTTTTGGTTTTGCATCCAAATCATAAAAAACAGATATGATAGTTCTCTGTTTTAGAACTTTTCACATTAAGCAACAAAAAGCTTCTGCTGGTCACTGAACAAACATTTCAATACCACAAATCAAAAGTATCATGCACCCAGGGATATGCAAAGAGCTTTTGAGAAACATATCGAGCATGCTTTGAAGGGACAGCCTTCTCATGTCAGATGATCATGAATAAGAAAGATAAAGAAAACAGAAGAGAAAACAGACTGAGGTTACTCAACAGAGTGCATTTGTTTTTTTAACTAGCTTTTTTAAAAAATTTTAATAAACAACTTGATAGCCATAGTTAATAGATGAAAAAAAGATCCAGCAGGTTTTAGCAGTATTTGAAGGAATCTAGAGACAGACAGGCAGACACATGAAAAGATCATTCTAGGCTCAGAGGCAGCACGGGAGAGACTGGCAAAAGCAGACATTCAAAGGAAATACGCAGTGCTAACCAGATCTTCTGCAGAATATCATATTATAATTAAATGTTGACATTGTACATGAAAGTCAAGCAGGTGTATTCGAAGTTACTTTTATGCCCACCTTTTCATTAGGCTCCCAGAAACCATGATATCTGAGCAACTGAATCTCTAGTGTATTAAAATCATGAAACCATAGTGAGGTAGGAAAATACCAGGGTATCCATTCAAAAAATGATGACCCAAGGTGCGAACTAAATGACTTCTCCAAGACTGAAAAGGCAAATCAGAGAAATGAAGTGAGGTTTTCACTGTTTTAAAAATTATAATAGCAACATGATGACAATCTAACAGATAAAGTGGAGTAAGATGGCCTGCTAGTTTATGGAGAGGATGGAAAAGTCATGGTTACAGGAAAAATTGATATGTATGACTCTTGCCTCCACTCCTGATTCAAGTACAACTTGTTTCTATCTTGCAGCTATCTGCTTATAATTTCTTCTATGCACTGCAGAAGGGAAAAAGACTGAGGGAATTCCTGAAGTAGGAGATAATGGGTACCAATCCTGCCTGCTTCCTATTTGCAAGCAGTGAAATGATGAAAATGCTTGTTAAAAGATAACAGTCACAGCTGGCAAGACCGAAGGAGGGAGACAGTCACATGATAAAATTAAAAAGGTTGAGTAGTACTGAATTACCTAAGTTTTGAAAGCAAACATTAAAAAAAAAAAAAAACATATTGAATGTCATGAAGAAAAGGTCCAAGAAAAGATGGAGCTAAGGAGGCCTGGAATAACCAAGGTCATTAATTCAGTAGCTGTTTTAACTGTACAGATTACTGACTCACACGTGAAGAGGAAAAGCACAGTGACAGGTACCAAGGTCAGAGATTGCCAAAGTTATATAGAGATCAAAATTTGGACAACATTTTTGGCAGCGTGGATAAAGAGGAAAAGTTGGGTCTTGGAAGTGTTATGCAGGAAGAAACAATACAAAGTTTAGACAAGAGCTAGTTGCAAATCAAAAAAAAAAAAGGTAAAATGAAATGCGATGCCAAGAATACTAACTCAAGCAACAGGAACCAGAGGAGGCAGGGTGGGGAAAATCAGTAAGCACTGATTTGGCCACGCTAAGTTCTAACGTAAATCAAAGCTGCGGAAATAATTACTCAGCAAACCATGCTGCAAAACTGCACGGCTGCTGTTCTACTAGGGGAAAGGGGGAGCTTCTGAGCTGACCCCCCTGGTCTTTTGCTCAGCAGTGTTTCTTCTGGAGTCACAGCACTACTTGCCCCTTTGTGTGGGTGCAGAGGACAGGAAAACAGAGAGGCAGTACAACCAAGACTATCAGCCCTCACATAGTGTAGGCAGTAGCCATGGCGAGTGATGGGCAAGACAAAAACCCAAAGTTAAGTACAACTCAAGGTAATGATATGGCTGGCCATGTGGGACCATTCAAGTTTATTTGGCTGTGAAGAATTCTACTTTACAGGCAATTGCCCAGCGAGCACTGAAGTTATCAGGAAGTCAAGACAGGCCCTAGGCTGATGATATCTAGGAGTGCAGAAGGACAGATAAAGCTGTGTTTGTTTGTTTGTTTTTTTCAAATGAAGGAAGAAGATGCATGAATGTGGGAGTAAGTCATCAAGACGGCAGTTCAAAGCCATGCTTGGAGACAAGAACTGAAGTTCTGACAAGTGGGAGAGTTACAGTGCCTAATCCACTAGTTGAAAATACCAGTGACATTCAAAACACCACAAAACATCCTAAGCATCCAGCTGACTTTGGAATAATTCTGCTTTAACTTACCTTACCTGCCAGTTCAGTGACAAGACAGTGACTGTGCAGTGGCACAGCACCAGGAGGCATTAGAATCCCATCCTCCAAGAAAATTATTAGAAATCTCCCCAGATGCCTTCTCCTGCTCCCCAGGAAGCACCAGAGTGCCCACACCATTTGTAGCTCCCAGGAACACTACTGCCAGGACCTTCCTCCTATCCTCACCTCCTCACAAGTGACCAGATCCCTCCCTTTGCTACAGCAAATGGCAGACAGTAACTAAAGAGTAAGGTTAGCACTGAAGAGGGAAAAGCTATCACACGTTTCTGTAAGAGGAAGAAGTAAAGTGACTACAAAGAACAAATACTTTTTCTTGTATTTTTCTTGTATATGCCTACCTGCAATTATTGTGTCAAGCAGTTCAGCCTCTCCCTTTCTGTGCATGAGGCAGGCAGTTGCAATTTACATGAATATTTTCACAACAGTCTTAAAAATAGCTGCACTGCAAAGAAGCGAAGACATGCCACATGCGGTATAAGGCATGCACTGCAGAGGGACTGGGGTTATTTATTTATGCTGCATCTCACTTTCAGAGATCTAATACGGTTTTGTATCAGCCCTCAGTTTTGTATCAGCCCTCATTACAAAGAGCCATTTTAGATGCAAGCCTGTAATTACTGTAGCAGCCAGGCAATGCAGCCACATCAGCTCAGAAATAGCAACCCTAGCAGATCTCTCCTAAGCTCATCCGAAACAGCTAGAGTCTCTAATACTGAACACTCCTAACCAAGACACACAAGCTCATCTATTTTTACCTAACAGGCAAAATTGCTACCTCCTTCTGACCAACAGGAAAAAAAAATGAGAAACTATAAAAGTTGAGCATATGTTTATAGCTCTTGCAGTTCAAACCCTTTGAACCAAAAATAACAGACTGGAACATAGGCAGCCACCACTGCTGTCTGCACAGCACACAAGCAGATGGACCACCTCACCCATGGCTTCTGGACCTCAGAAGAACTGCAAGCACTTACTCATCCCAATGCCATCCAGCTGCCCCTTCCCAGCACAGCATGTTAGCAGGAAGAGTGGGAGAAACATCAGCTCACCTATCACTCGGTGGTTGAAGTAATCTGGCAGCATTCGCTCGCACACAGCAACCAGCAGCCAAAAGGCTTCTTCCTCTTTGGCATATAACAGTAACACGGAGGTCAAAATATTCATCGACTTACAAGGGCAAAGAAGAAAATTGTGATTTATTAACAACAGCAAAACCTACTGGCAAAAGCTAAATCACGGATATTTTAAAGTAAAAAAGTAGCCTAACATGATGTAAACAACAGCAAGGGAAAGGTAATAGGGAATACATAATTGTGACCCAGGAAAGACAAAAAAGCATAACAAGTTTTTCAAGCTTATGTATGCTGCTTTTCATAAGAGCAATAGGAAAGAACTGAGAAAAACACAGTACTGGATTTGCCCAGATGCAAAGCAGGTAACTGATGGTGCAAGATGTTTTGGGGCTGCTTTTTCCCCTCCCCTGTATTTGTATTTCAAAAGAAGACAGGGGATCTAAAACTGTTGTGATGTTAATCAGAACTCAGGGAGCTGCACAGAACACAAAGATGTTAATTTAGGTGACAGCTGGGTAAAGTACTTCATAATTTGTCATCAGCTTTGGAAGAAAGGAGCGGAACTTCATTAAACCTCTGCCCCAGTGCTCAACATGAGTCTTGTCTATGCAGGCCAGCTCCCTTTGCACAGCCTCCAAACATTGTGCAAGAAACGTCCCTTCAAACAAACAGAAGCATCAGAAACATTTTTTTCCTCCTCTAACTCTAAATGCAGTTTGCAGAATGCCAAGGGAATACTTTGTTAAGCCAGCATACTAGTCTGCACACTTGTTTTCCAAAGTAAATCACATTTAATACCCGAAGTTATGCATTTTCCATAACTAAAGAGATATTATTTATCAAAACCACTGTTAAAAATACTTCCAAGAGAACAATAAAACTGAGACAGCAGAAAGGAAAAAACAAGCAGCATTATCCCACTAGGAGCTCGTCACCTGGCAGTATCCAATTTTGGGGTTCCTGTGCGCATATGCGGTCAGCACCCTTCTGAGCGCCGCTATCCCCGTCTCGCTCTGGAAGGCAGGGTGCTCGGGCAGAGAGCGGTGGAGGTCACGCTCGATCTCCTCTGTCGCCATACAACACTTGCCCATGGAGGCCTCCACTAAATGTATGTAGTAACCAGGATGGGAGGCCAGATCCGTCACAGCATCTGAAGGCAGCCGTAAGAGAGGAAGAGGAAGACAGATTAGGACAACTTTAAACTTAACGTTGTGGGAATTACTGCTCAAAAGGATGCAAGTGAGATGTTTCTCCCCAAGGTCCATGAATTTAGTGAATCTCCAGACCTAAATGAAATAAAGTCCCAACACAATACATGTTTTGAAAGACAAACAAATATTTGTAAAGCCTGTATGATGAAACAGAATTCAAAACACTTTAATATTGACATTGACCAGAAAACTTCCCCAGGAGAAAATCCTACTGGAAGAGATGTACTCAGCATTGTTCATACCCTCCAAGGAGAAAAAACTCCACAGGAAGGATTACATTTTACAAATGTTTGAACATGTCATATACCGGATTAAGGACTAAACTTGAGATCATATTGTATGAACTTTCTGGCTCTGCCAGATCTATGGACAAAACGAGTTGTTTTTTTCCATCTCTAGTTTCCATTATTCCTCCCAACATTCAACATGAAGCAGGAGCAGGACTGCCGACTTTAAGATGTCATCATTTTGCAGTAATTTGATTTGAGTTGGGTTAAATCAATATTTACGCTACAATCTAATTGTTCCTTGAAGAAGAACATTATTTTATGAAAGCATGACGTTAATTTTAAATTACACAGATGAAGCAGATGTTATTTAAATTTTTCTGCACATCATTTCATCATGCCCTGAGATGAAATTCTTACCAATCTACCTAGGTACTTACTTGCTCTTATTATTTCAGTACCAGATCATCTGTCCTTTATAAGCACTATCATAAGCTCTATGCAAAAGACATTTAATTGCCATTGGGAGATTTTGTGCCTAAATGTTTTGCCACATTCAGAATCAGATATGGCTACAGCCAGTGTTTCTTAGAGTGCCCACCTGAAAAGAGCAGCCAGAGTTTGCCTCTTAAGGATTCAGGGATTCCCATAGCAACAAGTTTTCTGATCTTCTCTGTGCGAAACATGCACACAGTTCTGCCATATTCTACAAAATGGTCATCCCACAGACTCTCTTTGATTTGCTCCCTAGACTGCGAACAAGAAGATATCTTTTAAAAGAACAAATCATGTACATGCAAGAACTTGTAAACAGAAACATCCTACATGTTAGAAATTTTGCAGATATTTCCATGACTAATGGATATGGGAAGTCTGCTTTAAGAAGTAAAACTTTCCCCATTTTGCACATGTGATTCACCACACAGGAGAGAGCAGAACTGATCAGACAGGGAGAAAAACTATAAATATTCACCAGAAAGGAATGAGGGGAGGGAGAAGAAAAAATTCCACGCAAATAGAAAAGCAGCTATTCCCTATTTAGCACACATGTAACTTCTCCAGATACTACGGAGTTCATTATACTAAAATTACCTGTTTGAATGTCACCACAGCTTTTCTTTTTCTTTTTTTTTTTTAAGAAAGAAAGAAAGAAAGAGAGAAAGAGAGAAAGAGAGAAAGAGAGAAAGAGAGAAAGAGAGAAAGAGAGAAAGAGAGAAAGAGAGAAAGAAAGAAAGAAAGAAAGAAAGAAAGAAAGAAAGAAAGAAAGAAAAATCCTACAACTTCCCCCAGATTTTACATACCTTTCCAAAATCAAGGCCTGCCATTCCTGACTGATGAAAGTCTGATCTCAGTGCTTCTGCATTGAGTATGTAACTGCTCTCCTTGTCGCATTCGCTTCTGTCCTTTCTTTGCGCAGCCTCTGTGCCCAGACTCCCAGGCTCACAGTCCCTGAGCACACACGTGGATGCAAATGCAGAAGTGTTCTGCGATGCAGGACCAAGGAGGGTAACAAACGAGAAGAAGTTAAGAACTGCCTCTCAAACAACGTTCAAGACAAGTAGCAGCCTGCCTGCTGAGTTAACCTTTGCCTGTTGCATCAAAATGTTTTACACTTTTCAGGAGGAAAGGCCTTTCTCAAGACTTTATTCATATTATCTCATCATTCATTTGTATGTCAGAAAAAGGGTTGTTACTTTAAAACTGAAGTTGTTAGAAAATTCTAAGTGTCCTTAATGACAAGGTACCAATCTTCTACTTTGGTTAGGATTTGAAGAAAAAGAATTGCAGAATAATTTAGGTTGGAGGGGACCATGGGTCCATGTCCAATCAAGTTCAGAGCATCTCCAAGGAAGGGGTACCCACAGCCTCTCTGAGCAGCTTGGTCCAGCTCTGCCCACTCTCAAGGGGAAATCTTTCTCTTTTTATCTAATTGGATTTTCCCTTGCTGCAACTTGTGACTGTTGCCACTCATCTTTTAGCCTGCACCTCTGATAAGAGTCTGGCTCCATCTTCTCTGCAAGTCCCCATTAGCTAATGGAAGACAGTAACTGGGTCCCCCTTACCTTCCCTCTTTCAGGCTGACGAAGCCCTGCTCCCTCAACCTCGCCCCATAAAGCATGTGCTCCAGCCATTGACCATCTTGTGGCCCTCCACTGGACTTACTCCAGTTTGCCATTATTTTTCTTGGGGCAGAGTCAAAACTGGACACAGTACTCAAGATCACCCTCATAACTGCTGAATAAAAGAGAGCAGTCACATCCCTTGGCCTGCTGGCTACATTCCTGCTAGTACAACCCCATAGGCTGTTGGCCCTCTTCACTCTAAGAGGGCACTACTGACCCGTATGCTAGGTCTGGTGTCCACCATGACCCCTCGTGCCTTTGCTGCCCAGCTGCTCTCTAGCCAGCCAGGCCCGGCCTTTCCTGCTGCATGGGGCTACTCTGAAATGTGAAAAAACACATTTGCTTTTGTTGAACTTCATGAAGTCTCTGTCAGCCCATTCCTCCAGATTCTTGAGGCCTCCGTGAAGGGCAGTCCTGTCCTCCAGCATATTCACTGCTCCCCTCAGTTTGGTGCTGGCCGCAACCGTGCCCTCCACACCATTGCACTGATGATTAAGGAAGGCATCAGACAGCACCAGACCAAAACTGACCCGTGAGGAAGGCAGCACAACAGACCAATGGATAAACACAATGCATTCATAACTCAAAAAAACACAGAAGTCCAGTACCTCGTTCTTATTTTGCAAGTTGTTATAGTGCACTGGGTTGCTGGAGTTCACTTCTTTCAGCCTCTGGAGCAAGTTTTCCACCAAAGTATCCCGGTCCTTCAGCTCAATGAACTGAAAGGCAGTCTTGCTCCTTATGCTAACAATGATGGGATTAGGAAGAAGACTTGTGTCCTCCATCTTCTCTATACTGATTACCTTTTCCAGAAACATTACAGAAAACACATTATGCATCACATCTACAGAAACTTCTTCAAATATTCTACAGGTATCGCAATGTACAAAAATGGTATTCTTTTGCATGCACGTTTTAAATGTGGTTATTCATATTGGCTTTCCTTGGTCAGACACATCCTGCCACACAAAGTTTATGGTATCTTTAAAAGCTCAAAGCAGGCAGCAAGAAGTATCCCAGCTGTTTTTGTTTTAGTTTGGTTTGCTTTTATTTCAACTCTGTCACCCACTTCAGGAGAACAGGGAAAGATGAGAAAGGGGAATGATGATTAAAATCAGATTTAGAACAGGGTCAACTTGACTTGGGGGGATGAAGCAGAAAATTTACTTTCACACTTTTGAAGACAGGGGAAAATAGTTGTTTTGTTGTTTCTGATTAAGTATATAACACTGTTCTCTTATTATTTTCTACTTCTGTAACAGTGGAAGATAAGTTGCTACAGTTAGGAAATACATCATTTGGATGTTACTCTGTTATTAGCTGAGGATGAAAGGAAAGCTTTAATTAAGAGATCATAACAGCCTTGTATCCACAGCAGATCAGGCAGGTGTTTGCTGACAGCTCCCTTCTCCTCCTCTACTCCCACCACCTTCCCATGCATCCTCCCTCTGTTTAAATAAGTCTCTAACTTCATGGAAATTTGGCAGTTCATCACTGCCTCCAAAATATCCCCTTTTTCTCTCTGCCCTACAGGTTTGCAAAGTATACACAGGTTTGCTAGAGTCTGTCCATGGAAGGACAGCATCAACACTTCTAAGCACTGATCCCAGGCAAGGATGCTTTTTGCTAGATTGGGTCCAAGCTGAAGTCTCCATCAACATCAAGTTGGACGTATGTGTTTGTGGAGCTGGGAGGGGAGCACTGCCACAGTCTTAGATGGATCAGACTCTGTCCTGCTGCATTACCTGCCCATACTTCATTTTGAGGATCACGTTAACTCACCCATACAAATTTCTAGGAACTCATGCCATAATAAGTCCCAGAACAAACTTTAACAATCCTATAGACATGCTACACACAAGCATCCTACTCTTTTTCACCAAATGATAGTTTGCAGGTAAGTCAAGTGACAGTGGACGCTTACAGCAGAAAAAGGCAGATACGGACTTGAAATGAAACAAGCAACTCTACCTCTCTAAGTGGGATGATAACATTGCAGCAGCCATTTTCTTTGCTGGCAAAACAGATATAACTGTCTGAAGTATACATTCTTCCCGCTGTGTGACAGCGACTAAATGGTGTCCAGAGAGAACAGTCTACAACTTCATGTAGCTTCTCCTTCCTAGGCAATCTGAAGAAGGCCCGAAAGAATTCATTCTGTGCTCTGGCTTCGAGATCCCTTAGGAGAAAGCATTAAGAGCAAATCATAGGACCCTGAAAACCAAGGCACTGAGTGCAAGGTTCTTCTCCCTTTTAGTCTCACCGAGAGCAAGGGATGCAGAATAAAAGCACTGTGCGCAGCAATCTTCACTGCCTACGTGAGCAGATTGACAAAAGACTAACTTGGAAATACAAAAAATAATCATCAACAACACTTTCTTGTTTATGAATAGATCAAAAGCAACTACTTGAATGACTAGAAAAGGAAAGAACATAAATTAATTTAAATCAGCTGGCTTTGTTGTTGTTATTATTATTATTTAGCCATACATTTTCTCTGGCTGCTGTACCACTTTCCAGACTCAAAGAGTTACAGGTTTCAGTGCCCAGGAGATAACTAAAACTTTCATCTGATGAATGTATATTGAGCAACAGAGACGAGTTTTGTGTTCCCTGTTTCCCTTCCCAGTAGCACTTCCAATATCACCCCAGGGATTTGCACCTGCATCCAAAATGATACGTTTGCTTGATGAGTACTACCAAAGTGGTCAGTAACAGAAGAGTTAAGGATTTACATCATCACATCATTGACTTGCAGAGGTATTAGCCTCAGAACAGTTGTAAATGCAAAACAATTGTAGGTCACTTAGACTCAAGAGGGAGTAACAGCATCAAGCTACATCCAGTTTGGATTTTGCTTGCTTCCATTCACTCATCCACATATATGTGGAGAGAAAACAAATTAAATACATTAAGCTCTCATTGCTGAACTATGGTAACAGAGACTTGGGTTTGGGAGATTTTTTGCTCCTCCTTTTTTAATGAGGAATTCTGCAGTAGTTCATACAGCTATGCAATTCCATTAGAAACAGGCCACGGCTATTATCTCACCAGCAGCAGTTCCAGAAACTTTAGGACTCAAATTCTATCATTTTCGTTACAAGTAAATTTTTCCAAACATGATTCACCGTAGAGGAGGAGAAAAAAAAAAAAAAAAAAGCTTGACTTTGTTCCATTGCAAGAATTTAAAGCGTGGGCTGAAGTGTAACAGGGAGTGGTACCTTGTAGCTGTAAATCCCCTCTCTGCTCCTTCCTTCACCCCCCTCTTCTGCAAATACCCTCCCCTCTACCCCAGCCCTGCTGCTTAAAAATAAGAAGTTTACACAGATGAAGCCTCTGCTTCAGCAAATAAATCAATTGTATGTTTTATTTCAGTTTAATCTGCAAAGAAAACTAAAGCTGTGTGAAACAGAGAAAGACAATCAAGAACAAACTGAGAAACGAGAGGGGCAGATCTGTATCTGTGACCAACAGAAAAGACAGACCGCACTTGACCAGCATTTGGCTGTTGTTTCCTTCTAAAGCATTATCTTCCTTCATAAGATTATCCAAGGAAAACAGACAAATAGCCTCCTGTTTTTCACAAAGAACAAAGAGAAACACTCTTTGTGAAGGAAGACAAAAAGTTTGCTCCAAAGTTAAAATTCCACAGCAAAAGAAACTCTGATAAGTGCCTGCAGCGATCTGCTATTGTGACAAAACCAGATCAGGATATGCCTCCTAGTTAACTCAGCACAAAAATATTTTCCATTCCTGCACAACACAGATGAATGCTACTGATAGCATCTGCCGTCAGGTCTGTGTGGAGCTGTTCTCTCCTGCTATTGTGCGGGGAAGGTAAGACCCTTCCAGAATGTATGCCGTTGTTGCAACTTCCACACCTTTATGCTAAAAAATGCATTATACACAAGAACGGAACTTCCATTGAGACAGAGCTTGTCTATTACTTAAGAGTTGACCCTTTCTAATGCTCCAAAATCTGCAGTTTCTGTCCAGTTCCAAGTGTTTTGCATTTTGCTGTATCTCTTGAGGCTGCAGGCTCCTTTCCGACAGAAGGATCTCTAGCTACATGTTTTTAAACTGAAGCATGACACTTTCCGTATTTGAAACTAAGTAAATTCATCAAGCAACTTTCACCAGAGCACAGCATCCAACTCCACCTGCCCAAAATCACCTAACGGTGCTGCCAAGCCAGCATCCCCAGCTTCGCTTGTCCCCCATGACTCATGAAACAGGGGCACCTCAGAGACCTCACCTTACCCACGGCTGCCCCAGAGAAAAGTGCTGAAAGAGGGGCCAGCCTGCTGCAGGGTGGGACCCCGGAAAGAAAAATGGTAGCAGAGGAATGAAATACTGTCAGAACTTACTGCTGTGGGCTCTAATTAAAGGTTTTGTTAGAAAGTGGCACACCGTGACAATATTTCCTGTCAGGCAGGCAAATTCTTGGGCTTATTTCAATTGCCTGCCTTCAGAAATAGCCAAACAAAATTATAGCTGGTTTAAAAAAAAAAAAAAAAACTCTAACAAAACTACCTCCTAAAACAAGACAGCCAATTGTATAAATATGATACAGCGATTCAGCCCATGTCACCCACAGCTCCCATTCTGAGTTTCACAATACCAGCAGCACTGGACAGAAACACAACTTTTCTACCTGCTGCCCAATCTATCCGAAATTTTCTTCTCTAGCTTCACAATTTTCAAGGTGGTTTGATTTTTAAGCAAATGCAGTGTACTCAACTGTATTTAAGAATGAAAGCTATCCTCATGTAAAAATATGCTGATCAAATGTTTACACATGCATCAGAAGAATAAAAGGCTAAAGGATGCAGTTGCTTTGTTCCCTGCTTTTCAGAAAAATCAGCAGTTCTCTCCAAATGCAGTTCCTGACTTGCACACTATGGGGTTCTCGCACTGCCTCCGCCTCCGGCACTTCAAAGGGACTGCAAGTCTGAACTGCGATAACTCCTTGTGTGTGACCCCTAAGTTACCTTGCAAGAGTTTTAAATTAAAGGAAATAACACACACAACTAAAAAAATGCCTAAAAGTATCAGGACACTTAAAAAGATGTCCTTGCTGTCAAATGTTATTTTTTTTCTCTGCTTTAAATCCAACAGAAGTCAACTTGGCAAGATTTTAGCCCTGCTGAGTCACTCACTGCCTGTTGCCAGACAAAGAATTATATGGCATGAAGTTGAGCAACAGAAATGGGGAAAAAAAATCTGAACACATTAGTTGAACTCCTGCCTTTAGAAAACGATCTTGCTATTCACACTCCAGAAAGCTGGTGATTTTGAAAACAACACATCCATTGATACACATCTTGTATATTGGAAAACCTGCTAAGTTTGCATGGCAAGAAAGGCTTCTCACAAGCAAGGTAGGAAAAGTCATCTGATGAATGCCAACATGGACTTGTCAGGACAAATGTTAAACCAACGTAAGTCCCTCACGTAGCAGGAACACTGGACTTCTAAACAGAGGAGATGCAATGGATGTTTTAGCCATACTTTATGAAAGTCTTGATATTTCCTCACATGGGAACTAATAAAACTAGACTGAAGTGAAAACCTGTTGTACCATGCCAGGTAAATAAGAGTGTCCAAAAAGCAACCCTCAAATGCTCACTCTTAGAGTGTAAGGCTGTATGGAGAGGACCTCCTTGGGAGTTTGTCCTGGATTGGCTTCTGTTCAGTATTTTCATTAGCAACCTGTATGATGGAGCAAAGATCACTGTTATTATGCTTGCATGTGACATGAGGCTGATAGAGGCAAATGAGCAAAAGAACAGGATCAGAATTCAGGCTGATACTCAGAAACTGCAGGGATGGTACAGAAAATAAAGCAATGCAAGTATTTTCAGCTGTAGATGGTATGCTGCACAAATACAGCATGGGAACCAACTCCACTAGCAGCCGTTCTAGAAAAAAAAAAAAAAAAACAAGAAAAAAGACATAGGGGTTACAAGGGATTATTCACAGAACATGAGCCAGCAGCTTCATGCTGCTGGGAGGAGGAGGACCACAGCTGGGCAGTCCTGTGGCTACACCTGGGACAGAGGCACTCCTGTATCCTGCCATTGCACGCCTGCAGCTCTACAAGATTAATGGCAAACGTCCAGAGAAGAGTGACCAGAAGGGCTAAAGACAGGATGGGTAACAAACATCTGGATAAACTAAAGCAGTACAACTTAAAGAAGAAAAGAAAAAGGAGATGCATAACCAATCTCCAAATACACAAATGATTGCTCTAAAGAAAGTCTCATCTCTTCCACAGTACTAGATAGGACAAGAAGTAATGGACTCAAAAACCCACAAGAAAGATCCAAGTTAGACTTCAGGAAAGCCTTTCCAACGGTAGGACAGTGAAGTACCGCTATGGATTCTGGCATTTACGTTACTGTAAATGCTTAAAAACAGGTTAGGCAAACATCTGTCAGGAACGACATGTAAAGATAATCCAAAACCTGCCTTTTGCCAAGTGGAGGGAATAAAGTAAGGTTCTTCCTTGTCATCGTGTTCCGGTTCCTCAAGGTTTACAGTGTTCACGGAATTAATGCAGACTGAAGCGACATTCGTGATTCAAGATACTTCAAACAGTTTCTGTTCGGCTTAGGTCAGTGTTAAAAACCTTCTTTGCTTTCGTATGAAGCAAAGCCATCCTTACTGGCAATTCAGTGTTAGACATGAAGAAAAGAAGCCAAGCTGGTTAGAGCCTGGAAAAATTACATTATATTGTTATACTTTTGAAACCTTACTGACACCCGCACCAAAGCTTTTAAATCATATGTTCTGCTCTGGCCAATTTCCTCATTACATTTGAGGAATGCAATGAATATTCTCACATCCTGAAAGAGATGGAAATAAGAAGTACAAGAAAAGTATAACAGAGATTTTAGCAACCTTCTTATTAGAAAAGAAAAATAGTTACCTCATGTTCCAGTAAAATTGTATGGCACATATGAATATGTCCACAAAAAACGGCATTTATAGTTATCAAACACCGTTACTTCACTTTTTATGAAAATTATTTTAATTGCCATTAATCCCTATGTAATCCATTGTTCCAAGACTTATCCTTTCATTAAGCAGCATGGAAACTTGTATTTCAACTTGTTTGACTGTGGCCTTGATATAATTTGTGTCACAGACTGCAGGCCTAATCCCCCAACCTCTCTGAGTCTGGTTCCTGCACTGCTCAGCAGCATGACCCCAGGAGCCTCAGCGACAGCAGCAGAAGTTCTGTTTTTCAGAACGTAGAATATACAGTCCATAATGACATTAAAAATGTATTTTTTTAAATGAAGATATTGAGATGACCCTCTTCAAAAGAAACCCTAGCAAACAAAACAAATCTAAAGCAACTTCATTAATCTGACACAGCTGGAATGATTTTAATGATGTGTGGATTACTGCTTTCATTTTGGTAGACTACTATGTGCTTCCTAATCGTGCACAAGAATTAACAAAGATAATTATCAGGGAAAACGTCAAGTGGAAAATAATTGTTCTTGTAGCACTACAATGGTCTCAGAAAAAAAGCAGCAACAAAAACCTCACACACCAAAAAAGCTCACCCCCCCCCAAACATGTTAGTATTAAAAACCAGTTTATCCACTATTCAAACTACAGTCTTGCTTAATCACATCACATCAAAGTGGTTGCTGAAGTGTGACAAAGGGCACCAGAGACAACAGCTTATCCAACCACTACCTCTCTAATTCACACAGAGGAAATGGGATTTCAGCATCTTCCATGTTCTCCTCTCTGCCACCTCAAGTTACAGCACATCAGTGCGGTTAAGAGAACATCTTGCCCAGGAATTGTCCAGCAATCACATTTTCATCCTCCCTTTTCCTCTTCCCCACTCCTCTCCTCTTTTTTTGTTTGCCTTTTTTTTTTTTTTTTTTTAAGTTGGGAGGAAAGAGACAAAAAAACCTGTTTGAATAAATGTGTGGGATGGTTTCTGTTGCTTGTTTGCTAATAGACATACTACTTTCCAAAAATCCCACAAGGTACTTACAGGTTGACTCCCTGAGAGCCCCCATATTATAGCATATTATTAAGCTTATACTTTTCTTTGTAACTGTAATTTTAGGTTAGCGTTGATTTTTTTGTTTTGTTTTGGTTTTGTTAGTTTTTCATTCAGTTAATATATCTGATTCAAAGACTCCTTTGGGAAGAGATGATGAGTTAAAAATCAGTAGATCAGCTGAAAACATCTCCCCCATATTGTTACATCTCTTTTGGATTTACTTTCCTTGTTTCGTGGCTCTAACTTTTCAGCCCCAAAGCAGGAAGGTGTTGGAACTGAAAAGCATGGAAGTGGGCTTCAATACAACCTATTACTCAAAGTCATATCCTACGTTAGTCAAAGCACATAAACTACATTTCTTTGGCCAAAAGCCTGCGATGTCAACAATATCCAGTTACACACACATGGTGAAAAACAATGATAGCCCTTGTGTTTAAAGGAGCCCTGGCTATGAAAAAAAGCCTGCTAGGAAGTTCGTGGCTGCTCACCATTGTATCAGTCTAACAAACACCTCGAAAGAACTCCTTTGATGATATCATGGACGAAATCCTAGTGTCAGTCATTTTCCTTAATGTGCGTACATATGAAATTACAGGGAAAGTAAGTCTTATTGTTTTAAATGCCTTTATGAAACTTTGCAGAACTGTTTAGCTGGGATGTATATCCAACACCACTGCAAAAACGCCCCTCAGAAACAATATAATGGCTACTGGACATGTGTCTGTTTGTTGGGAAATGACACCGTGCATTCCTCATGCTTTACCCTGGAAGCAACACCTGGGTAGTTCCCTACGTACCTCTGGCAGGATAGGAAGGAAGAGCAGGAAATGGTATGAGTCAGGAGTGGAAAAGTGCTCCAGCCACACTCCATTCAGAAAACATGTATTTGAGACTAGCATGTTAACACTGGTGCCCCAGGCAAATTCTAATTTTGGATACTACATTCTGCCCACCTAAAATTCCTCCCTGCAGTTTCCCTTCACAAAACAGCAAAAAAACACAAAGTTCTGTCTTGTGCTACTGGGAGGGAAACAGTTATCAATCTTCTCCCTGAGCACCCAATGCATTTCTGCAGTGGGAGAGGAATGCGTAGATGCATTTCAGGGATGCGTCGGGTAGAGCTGACATCAGCACATTAATCTGTTGCAACAGCCCGTGGCTTTTTGGGTCCTACAACTGCTTGCTAAGTCAGCTATGGCAATCCTGCTAGTGGGAAATTCCACGTATCAGATATCATCAAAAGCAATAATTCTACAGAATTGACAGCACTAGGAAAGCCTATACACAGCCAAAATTATAAACAAAAGAACGTTGCTCTTCAAGAATGATGGAAAATATACCTTGCTGCTATTTACCCTTCCACAAAGAATGGTACTTTTAAAACAAACAAAAACTACAGTGATTTTAAAGGAAGAAAATAAAAATGGAAAAAAAGTGTCTTGCACACAAAATTATTTGATATACTGCAGTACATTATAAAATCTGTTTTTTTGTCCAGTCAAGTAAACCTTTAAAAGATTTACCCAGCTAACAATGCAGTCCATGAAACCCACTACTGAACCTCTGCTCACACAAGGAAGAACAATTTCGCTTTTTACCTCTTGGTAATCTGAGTAGGATCCTGTAGGCCTGGATCCAGCTCAAAGATCTCGTTATCTAGTAGCCTTCGGAGTGTTACATCTGCCAGCTGCTCCATGATCCGGAATGCCTCAGCGATATTGAGGAACGTGGAGAAATCGCGTTCTTTATTTGGTGTCGTGACGCGGACCGTGTCAGTCATGAAGACATTGGAGGTTCTTTCCAACTTCTGGACCTCAACCCAAGGAATGATAAGTTTCACTGCCATTGCAGAAAGACCAAAAGTATGTTAGAAACTGTTTAAATTGTTCATATTTGGGAAATACACCAATTCAGAATGAAATGCAAAATATAGAAGAGGAGAGACTCATCTTTAAAGACCAAGGAAAACATGAAACACCTGGTATTATTCTACATTTGCTCACCTTCGTTCCTAAAGACTGTCTTGTTGAGAATCCCTCCCTCAAAATTTCACCTATATTCATAAGAAATGCTGGACTGAGGAGTTCTGTCTCTGTCAAACATCTGCTGTAAGCTTTTGCTCTAAACTTCTTAACAAGTAATTTCTGCAGCCTTCTTCTTTACTACCAGAAGAAACAGTGGATTTCAAGAGTAGGAAGAAAATAGGGAAAGGGTTTGTAATCTTCCAGAAGTAACATTTCAGGCAGGTGGCAAAACTATTCCAATTATATGTACAGTATTTTAAACTTAAAATAAAGGTAAATTCTATACAAAAAGAAGTTTTTGCACATGGACTTTTTTATAAGGTTTAAGTACTACTATAAACAGGGCACCAAAGAAAACCACATAGGCCTTGGGATCTTTGCATTCTACTTACTTTTTACTTAAAGGTGCACAGGGAAACTTTGCTCTAAACTTTAAATGCATTCAGAGTTGTTTATAGAAAAGAAAAAGTATTGGACACTGTTCTGTACACTTAAACATTCTGGCAAATCATGTAAATACAAACAGAAAAAAAAGAATTAACTTGTTTTACATATCCACTAAAAGACATAACCTTCCACTCTCATACAGATCTCTGGGTAGAAATTAGGCTGGAAAGGACTCTAAAATAGATTAGATTTATACTTAACTGTTGGACAATTCCCAGTATTCCCTGTGCCAATAAACATCAAGACTAAGCCCCCTAACATCCCTGGCTGGTCTCCTGATGCCAATAAAGTAATAAAAAGACAGTAATAACAAGCATTGTCATATATATATGACACTTCTCCATGATCATTAGTTATACAAGTAGCTACCCTCAGCAAGTTTTCTGTATTACAAGAACCACAGCTGTCAAGCTTATTTGCAGGTTAAATTTTTTCTTAGTTAAATAAAGCACAGCTGTGTCAACACACACAAACTGTTGTGAATGGTCATAAAGTCATCTGTATCGGCACAGCCAAGGGAAGAAAGATTAAACAGCACCGTAGCAATAGTGCTATTGTTCAAGCAGGTCAGAAACGTATAGGCCGTGCAGTGTTCGTCACAGAAACAGCACAGCACACTGTAATAGGCCCTGACTTCTGACTAAAGGTACAGAGTCTCCAAAGTTTTAGAAAAACAGAAGTTTAATGAAAAAATGTAAAGAAACCCTGGTACGTCCTTCCAAGAAATCTGACATTCTAATCTTCCCAAGTTCTGCAAATACTTAGAAGCTTAGATAAAAGGGGACTTGTCCTGAAAATATGTTCCATGTAGTCTACGCTCACATAAATTTTATGACAAGCTGAAAACAGGTTCCAGTATTGCATTCCAGGTCATTTCAACATAAAATAAAACAAGGAGAAGGCAAGAGACTTGCCAGGAGCAGAAGACTTAACTCTTTGCCTATAAAGAGATTTCAGACTACAATCTGGGGGAATTTTTATAGAGTTAAAACACATGAAAGAACTATTTTTATTGAAAGTCTCATATTGTTTTTTCCCCAAGAGGAAGGGAAAGAATGCAATAAATGTGATTTATTAGCAATATTTTCTAGACCACATTTAGCTAGATTTAATTTGTGATTACTACTTGAAAAAAAGAAAGATAACGAATCACTTGTTCTACATATGATCAGCAGCAGCCTCTCAAACAGTAGTACAGAACTACAGTGAATCTGGATTATTCAATGTAATACAAGTACTTCATAAATGGGACAAAATACTAGGTTTCAAACAAAAGCAATCATCTTTATCAGAATTGGGGAGCTGGGAAGCATCTCAACATACAAAGCTTCCCAGCAAGCTACGGATTTTTTTTTTGATTTCACATTTCCATGAAAATGCATGGAACACAAAGGCAATGCCACTGACTGTAACAGTGAATAAACAGCTTTTTTCCATGTTCAAAATAAAAAGTTGCAAACACGTAGTCGCGTGGGCTTTTTTTGTGTTTTCATAATGAATTATATTAAAAGAGATGAGAAGCGATTTCATCTTCAATAATACAGTGTGATGTTTTACTTCCAGTATCATTTAATGATCTGTAATATTGCATAAACAAGACCTTTGGAGCAGTATGAAGGATTTTTCTCTCTACTTCCTCCTTCCCCCACTATTTATCATTAATAAGCATCATTTTTACTTTGTGTGCTTCGGCAGACTGGATATCTCCGGTTTAATGAAAAAAAGCCTGCAATGATAGCAAGGAGTAGCAATTCACAAAGGATATTATTTGATACTAAACAGAAAACAAGGAGACTAAACAAGAACTCAGATATCTAGTATGTATCAAGAAACTCCACTACAGTCTTCCAAACAAAACTCAACTTCTGTATTTATAAGGAATAACAAACTTACCAGTATTTTAAATCTAACTCTGCCACCTTTTGCAGATATGACAAAATAACTGGCCTGAAATAAAATAGGAAGAAAGAACCTCTAACTCTAGGTATGTCCTTGTATGTTTTAAGTCCTAGAAATTGCCAGTTACTATCTTTCTTACGTTTGTGTTAGCATACTTCAGTTTTAAATCTACAGTTTTGACCAGCCAGCACCATTTTAAATCTGGCCAGTAAATGGTAAAAGTTTTCCTAATTGCTATAACTGATACATAAATTCTTGCTAAATTCATAGCAATATAGGCTTATATTACCGTCCTCGCTGAAGTTGCAGCAGGACGAAGAGGACTCAGAACAGCATCAGTGTCCCTGCTGTGCTTCCTGTTCTATTTTCAGCCCCGCAGCTAGCCTCACGCATTTCGAGCACCGCGCTTTCTCCCCCAGCTAGCGCTTCCTTTTCTGCCTTGCCGTCCATCTCTGCACTCCCGGCGGCAGTGCTGACAGCGGCTGCTGATGTGCTCCCACCGATGTGGGAGGGACGGTTCCTGACTGACCGTTTTCGGCACTAAAACTAGCTGTTTGAGAAGCTGTAGGAGGTCTGGTACATTTTAAGCCTGCTTCACACGAAAAGAAAAAGGACTGGAGAGCAACCGTGCCTGCATATTCTTGTATTCTCATTTTTATTACTGGATTAATGCTAAAATGTAAATATAAAGGATGAAGTGAAAACCAAATTAAACAAGATCTTTCATCTGAACAACAAAAATCTCAGAAACTAAACTTCAGAGTAGAATTACCCTTTTCATAAAAATCCTAACTCTTTTTGCATTTAAAAGCAGCTATGTTTATCTCTCTACATAGTGTTAGATTTCTTACATATTTACACTTACATTCTTTGCCCAGGAAGAAGGAATAAAAACAGAGATGATTGATACTCAAATAAAGCCAGCCTTGCCGAGGAACTTTTCCTTTCCAACAGCAACAGGAATAATAGGTGATCAGTTTCTCTGCTTCAGGAAAATTAAATCTGGACTCAAATTTCACCAGGGCTTCTCGGAACTTTTCAGGGTCTTCCTCCTGCTCAGCAAGCTTACTGCTCGTTTCCTCTGCAATCAGCGCCTGATTCAATAACAAGATAACATATGATAGATCTACAGTATCCACATTCAAGCTACTTATTCAAATTTTAGGAACACAACTCTTTCTGGAAAATAAATTCAAGCTGATCTGCAATTTTCACAAATGGATATATTTCTGCAGTGGTTGCATCTCACACATTTTGAATGCTTCCAAATCAAGACTTTTAGAGGTTTTGTTTTGGTTTGTTTTTCTGGGGGGGGAGTTTGTTTTGTTTTGTTTTTGTTGTTTTACTTTTTCAGTATGTCTAGTAAAACCATGTATTTACAGTTTCATTACAGCTTATGATTGCTGTGTTTTGCTGTATACAGATAAAAGATACAGTAACAATTTTGTATGCTGACCAGTACTATTTTCCTATGAAGAAGCAATGCAGTAAGATGTCAGTAACTTGTAACATGCTCTGAACCACTAAAAAACAACTTCAAGAACATCTCCATGGATATAATTAAGTGTTGAGAATTTTAATAGCAGTATTATAACAAAGGAGTTAGTCAGAGAACAGAGTCCAAAACCTGGGCTTAACATTAAGTAATGAAACCTGAAGAATTTTAAATATCCACTGTGCTATGTAATTGGCTGCCACAGCACTATCAAGAGAAATTAATTTTATTCAAGCCTGTCAGTGCACTTAGACACGTGTTCTGTGCCACAAGCAACCCTCTGCACCACGAACAGAAGTAGGCACAGCAAGTTTAACCTTTCAGCAAGGTGCAGCATACCAAAATCATTTTTTAAGAAAGCAGGATAAAAACTAAGATTTACACAGTGATGTTTTGTCTCTCCTCCCCAACTCCAGAACCCACTGAGATCATAGCAGCAGGGTTGAAATTTGGCAGAAAAATTGTGCTCCCATAAATTTTCTGGACCAAAACAGTGGGTTTAGGTGCGGAGAGCATCTCACTGAAACACTTACCAAGAGAAGCCTGCAGCAGGACCTGCCTTACAGTAGTCCCCAGGAGACTTGCACCACTGCCAGCCATCACCAAGTTCCTCTTGGATCATGTGTTTTATGAGAAGCAGAGCACAGGAGGCCATGCTTTCTAAGTTTTACTGCATGTGCTGTTATTATTTTAAATCTGGTCTTCATCACCCAATTCCCCTAATCTTAAAATTCTACCTTTACCCTTCTAAAAAGATGCTCATTCAGGCACCGTGCAGCTAGCCACAGCTTCGCTGCAGTCCCCAGCCATGACACCAACACCCTGTGAAGCCCGTGGTGATTTCCACACCAAACCCTCGGGAAGAGAGTCCGAGGGGAGAGTGGCATGGCAGCCTCGCAGCTCCAGGTCGCTGGGCAGAGGCCACCTCCACACCAGGGGCCAGCTGTCCCTGTGCAGGGGGGACAACCTCACCATCCACCCAAGTGTGTTGGCAGCAAGGTCAGCCACTTTGGCTGTCAACGTTTTGGAGAGGCGAGGGAGCTGAAAGCAGATGCTGAAGAAAGCTCACCTACACACCACAGCCTCTTACAGGGACGAGAAGAGCAGTGAAGCTGTAAAGGGACAGGGGGTGATGAAGATTAAATTAGATACTTCAGTTTTGAGATCATGCAGCTTCCAAGGAAACGCAAGTGGAGATGCAAGGATGCCAGCCACATCAGGTCCAAGTGTCATGCAGAAAAGCAGTAAGTCATAACCTGTCTCTAACCCCCACACAGAAACCAGCCATATGCCTGGAATCCTTTTGACTGCATGACAGAAAAGGTATTTTTCACCCCACACCAGATCAAGGTGAATCAGGTTTACAAGTCATGTTGTGGGTACGACTGCTGGTGAGGTGGTTGCTCAGACAGGAGGTCCTCCTGCTCCCCGTGCAGGCACAGCCAGCGCTGTGATGCCAATGGTGAGACTTGGCCAAAAGAAGATTTAAGAGTCCTTGCTCTGCAAGAAGCCGCCACCTATGTAGTCATTGTCTGAAAATGCAATGGCATAAACACTTCCCTGCTTCTTACGAGTCCGCCTGGAAACAAATCAGTGAGACCACTGATAAAAATCAAACATGAAGAAGAAAAGTAGGTAGATTTGGTGATTAATTGCATTCAGGATGAACACAGTAGCTAGGTCAGCACACCAAAAAAATAATATTTAGATGGACAAAATGACATATGAACGACATATGAATGATAATAACTTCCTGACATTACTTCTAAAATATCACAAGTAATTGGGCAAAAGTGAGACAGTTTCCTTACCTTTACTTTCCCTTTGACAAAACTAACAATATCTTCTTTATTGTCAAAAACAGACAAAGTATGGAGCAAGTTTTGTTCCAGCCATTCCCAGTGCTGATTTATCTCCTCTGCAGTGGCACCTAGAAAGGTAAAAAGTAATGTATTAAAACTCATCCTATAAAATAAAATCAAAAGGAAGAAAAAATAAAAATAAAAAATTCATTATGAGAAACTAAACTTTCAACCTCAAAACTCTTAGTACCAAACAGGTCAAAAAGGTCTAATTTGTAACAGTATAGCTACAGAAAAACAGAAACCTTATTGTTTTAGGGAATTAGTTCTAGTGCTTTTAGTTTTATCTTCTCAAACATTCTCAGCCAGCAAATGCTGCATTAAAAGTCAAAGCAGAAAAACCAGCAAAACCTCTTCCTGATCTGTTAGAATACAGCTTATTTTGACATGGCATTCCTTCAGCGGCTACCATAAACCGCTGTTTTATGTATTGTTCCCAAAAGTCCCTGATCTTCCTTTCTCCCTCCCTTTGTAAGCACATGCACATACACGCCTGCCACACATGCATGCACACATGACATAGTCATAATTTACATCCTGTTTGAAAAGTCTTCTATAATAATTAAAGTATCTAAAAATAAAGGAGTTTGGTTCAAGAACACCTAGAAGGTCTGCAAAAGCACATTTTTACAGTTTGGGAGAGAAAACCAGTGAACAGAAAAGCTCTGAAAAATAAAGATTTTCAAATGTAATGTCTTCACCCTAAGTCCAGGAATACTGTTTCAGTCATTACGTATTTGCTTTGGCTGTTTCTGCTTGAAACTGAACTGCTGCTGCATCTCGTTATGACAAAAGTTAGTGCAAGAGAGGCAACACAGAGGACAATTAAGGGAAAATCTGACCACTCTAGCTCTTACCAGTCAGTGGTTAAACATTATATGTAAAAAAAGTAAAGGCAGCCAAAGTTGTTTTTTCTTATGCTTTATTAGTAGAAGAAAGGAGAAAATTAGTTTGACATAAGAGATATACAAAGCACAGAGGAACGTAATTATAAAATGAATCTCAGATAGAAGACCTCTTATCTTGAAATTTGATTTGTGTGTACATCAGAGATCAACACGTTGCTTCACAACAAAAAATGATAAATTTAGCTACGAATTTTCCACCCTCCTCCGCTCTATTTTCCATAAAGAATGCCAACTGGCAGGGAAACTTTCCAAGCCTTAACTTCCTTGACAGGAAGGTCTTGTGATGGAACTTCATAAATATCATTAATCAAGGTTAGGTTAAAAAAAAAAATCAAGAAAGAAGAGTCACTTAAATGGCCTTTTTGTAAGGAAAACAAATCATATCAATTGTTAAGGACACCAGAAACAGACATTTTATATTGAAATGGCTGCACAAAGAAAATACTGAGTTGATTCTCTACATCTGGGCAACCTAAAAGATACCAACTATATGGGAGGGCTGGTGGGCTGTCTCTTGGGAAATAAGAGGTGAGCAAGATGCCTTTCACCACAGCTGTCCCCCACTGAGGCTGAGGCTATTGCTCTCTTTCCTGCCTGCCTTCAGCTGCCTCCACGAATTCTGCTCAAATGCTGAAAGACCTCTTCACCCCTTTTATTTGGTCAGGCCAGCTCCTCAAATTTTTGGGTCCCTTCTTTATTTCTAATTTACATTTCATGGCTTACACTTGAGGTCTTCCTGTGATTTCACCCAAGCATTGACAATCTCCTCCTTATTCCTCTGCCCATGCCAATGCTCCACACAGCATTTTATTCCACCTTTTACCCACCTTCTTTATGTGTCTGTATTCAGTCTCACCATAGCCTCACTCTTCCTGCTCCCTTCTTTAAACCCACTCAGCAATCCCTTTGCTCTCTCTCTCCTATACACTACTTCACTTGGCTGTTCCTTGTGGTTCTCTCTTGCCCACAAGCCTTCTGAAAGGAAAGTCCTAAGTGGATCTACACTAGGGCTGAGGTTAGGGTTTTTGTTTCCCCGTACTGGTGTAAGATGAGTAGCCATCTGGACTGAAACATCTCTGCCAGAACAAGCGTGCTGGGCATGGATCAGACTTCCTAGCAGCCCTCAGAGATTTGCGAGAGTCTGTAACACAGATATGACCCTTACGCGTAAATTATCATTTCAGCCTACGGCTCCTGGAACACAGGACCGCCAACATACAATTGGAAAATGTCATTTTAATTAACTGCCTAATGATGTGATGGCTATCCCTAATGCAGTTACACCGGGAGACTGGAAGGAGTTGCTGGAGCTGCTCCTTGTCTTTGCTACATAGCAGGAACTTAATTTGACTTGCTGTTCCTTCCAAATCCAGTAACAAAGCCCTAACGTTGTGTTTGCGTGAAGTAAACAGCTCAGCCAGGGCAGAGCTGGGCAAGCAGCGACAGCCACTTCTGCGCTGGGGCTCCTGCACGACCTTGGGGAGAGGAAAGTCCCTTGCAGAGCTCCAGCTTTCTAAGAAAAGGGTCAGGTCACGCTGTTCCTCCAACTGCTGTTGCCAAAGCCCATTCTCCCCTGGACGTTCATGTCAGGGTTTCACAACAGAGATATTATTCAGAAACAGTTCCAGCTACCATGGTTCTTAATTTCCGTGCAGCTCTGGCAGCAGCATACATGTCGTGCCCTTACGACGTACAAAACAGATCCCTCTGCCTTCCACTCCATTACAGTAAATCTCATTTTCTCCGTGCTGAGTATTCATTCAGGAGAGCAAAAGAGAATTTTAGAAAACATTAATCAAATAAGTTTATCTCAGCAGAATTCTTAACCATTCCAACCAGGCAAGCTTTTGATTTGTAGTTCCTTTAACATAAAAAACCTTTGGGCAAGAAGAGTGTGGATAGGTTAAGGATCAGTCCCAGAGAGGAATATTATGTACATTCAAATGATCAAGAAGCCCTTGACAGCAAAACTTACTTTTCCAATGAAAGCCAAGTGGCTTCATCAGAAGACTAGAACAGCATGAAGCTCTTAAATTTCTCCAAGAGGTGGCATTATTTAAAAAACAAAAAATTAAGGGTTGAGGAGTGGGGATTTACAGCATAGAGCAATTGCAAAAACAAGAAAACCAAGCTACAACAAAAATAGGGCAAACAGACTTTACACAAGCTTCTTCACACAAATCTGGCACAGGGAAAAATTCCCAAGATCAATGGGGAGATGCAGAGGGATCTCTGCTGGAACCCAGGAAGAAATATTGAATGAGCTTATACAGGGGCAGGATGCAAATACACAGATTGCCCCTTTCATTTAAAGGACTACTATGCCAAACACCATCAACATGTCAACGTGTACATTAGCTAACTACTTCATGGCTTGACCCATGTAAGAAAGGAAAGGAAAACCTGCTGTTAAGTTTCAATGCTAGGATTTTATAGACTGGAGAAGGGATGAGAACAGCCCTGCAGACTGGCCAAGCAAGGACTTTAAAAAGTGCACTCAGATGGCCTTTAACGTGCCTTCAGATGGCCTTTAATGCGCCACAGTAAGGTTGCTGCAATTCACATCCATATCAATTTCCTGAAGATAGGTTTGACTTTCAAAAGTTGCAGAAACGCTGCAAAAGGAATTAGTGCACAACAGGCCCAGCAATTAGACATTGTCCCCTGACAACTCTATTCATCACCTACCGCATGTAGTATCTTCTAAGTGTTCAAGTTATATTTGATTATAATCAAGCGTTACAAGACTTTTCATAGTAAGCAAGCAAAAGACGAGACTGATGAAAGCCAAGACTAAATAGCTTCTTGCTGTAAGGAACTTTAACTACCATACAAAAAGATATGCATATGAGCAGAACCACACCACTCTGCAACTGACAGATAATTAATGCGAACACCCTCACCTAAACAAGCTTCCTACTGAAACTTCATTTTCCTAGTTAACACTTTCTCATAATCAATACCTGGGATTCTAACCAAAGGTTAATTTGGTTGTTACACGAGCTATAGCCAAGAGCTTCTCACCCACACACAACCAGCTGGGGTTACCTTGAGCTTCTCGGACATGCAGATGCTGAGCATGCTCGGAATCGGTTCAGGTTTTTTCGTATATGACTCACCAATAGCTATGGCCCAGTAAACTTCTGATCCGTTCAATAACTCACCACATGCTATGGCAGAGTAAACCTGCGAGCCTGGGACTTGCAGTAAAATTCGGAAGGGTGCAACACGCGCATTAGAATCCAGCACGGCATCCAGGGCACCCACCAAGCGACCTGCAGCCACACACAAAGAAAAGGGGGGGGGAAAGAGAATTAGCACCAACTTTCACTGCCATCAGTTCTGCAGCCTGCAAGTCTTTTCACATCAAAAACCAGAAAATTAAAATACAGAACTTAACAATAACAGTTCTTTCCCTGTTTATGCGGCAATTCACGTAGGCTCAAAATGCAAGAGGCAAACCAGATTAGAAGATCAAAAGCGTAACAAGTATTTTGCGTTTCCGGTTTTGCCTCGTGGATATGTATACAATCACAGAACTGCTGTGAAGACCTGGGGGAACCTGAAGAAGTTACCGTTCCAGCCCCTGCTCTGAAGCTGGATAAATGCACCTGTGCCACAGGTGGTATTTGTTTAACCTGTTCTTCAAAACCTCCCAAAACCAAGATGCAACCACTTCCCAAGCAAGCCTGTTCCACTATTGTCATCATGTATTCTTACAGCAAAAACAAACAAACAAGCCAACCACCACAATCTTAAACCTTTTTGCTGGAAATGAATCCTGCTCCCCGGAACATGGAGAGTAGTTGGCCACAGACACTTCAGATGTTAATGTCTGACATACTGAAAAAGCATCGGCATCATTCTCCACTATTTAATCAATCACAGAATCATCTAGGTTGGAAAGATCTTCAAGATCATCAAATCCAACCATTAACCTTTATCGATTTCTCTTGTTCTAAATAAACCCCAATTGCCCCATCTCTTCCTTATGGGTCATATTTTTCAATGAGTTCATTCTTCTTGAGCTTATCTTTAAGTGTGATGCTCAAAGCTGGACATGATGCTTGTTAATAGTAAGGTCTCAGCTGTACAAAGAATGGAAAATCATCTCCTGTATCTTGTATACTCATAACTGTATCCAAGAAAGCTTGCAGCAGTATCCCATTGCAAACTGGCACTTGACTTAAATACTGGTAAAGTAATTTCTGAGAGTTGGAGCGATTGCTGCCCCCTGAAGACTTGCAGTCTGGAGGCCAGCTGGAGTTGCTGGCCTTTCCCGTTACCTCCTCCAGCAGGCAGAACCAAAGTACGCATGGAAAAGTTATTCAAATGCCATGATTTGCAAGCTGGCATATTAAAGTAACTCAGCACTGGTTTATACCACTTACCAATAGCAATCCAGGAGCAGCTTTATCTTCAATTCACCTACACAGTACTAGTTGCAGAGAAGTGACCTCCTACAGAGAGGGCTGGCAGACCGCTAGGAAGGGTTTTACCATGTTTACTTAAGCCACTAGAATATCTACAGCTTTTCTGCAATATTATGTTTTCCCTTTGCACGTTTAATTTTTCCAACCTAAATGCTGTATCTACTGTTGTATTTTTGTTCCTTCACCATCAATCCAAAACACAAGGAACTGTTCTCAGCCTCCAAAAGTTTTGCCAGCCCTTGGCATCACATTCAGCTTTTATAATTGTATTCACCAGTCCATTATCTAAGTGATTAATGAAAACAATAAAATGAGACCTACAAAGTCCTCATCTGAAATGCCTCCTCACTTGGACAACAAACCACTGCTAATTAATTTGAGTACAGCACAACAAAGCAGCAATGTAACCACTTTCTGGTCTAGGAGGTATAAGAATCTCACATGGAATGGCGTCAAGAACCTTCCAAAAGAAAAGATAATTACATCAACTACTTCCTCCTTGCATTCACACACACACCGTTCATGCCTTCAAAGCCAAGCAGAAGTTGGACACAAATACGTTTTAAAAGTATACTGTGAGATATTATTCAGCACCAGCTTGCTTCTCAGCTAAATACATGTCAAGATATAATACCCATCTGTTTAAAATGGAGACCTGAATTTGGAGACCAATACTTTATACAACACCAGAAAATGCTAAATGTCCTTCTGTAAATGCAAGACAAAAAAAAAATCACCCAAGTATAAAAGGTAGCAAATTATATGCGCTCACAGAAAACACAGCATCAGCTTCAGTGCATGGTCTTCAAAATAGCTGGATGAAAGCCAGTAAGCTATCATCAAACGATGCAGAGAACAAAACTATGGTTTACCTTTCAAATTTCAAAAGACTTGAGACATTACAAGAAAGAAAAAGAAAGTGCTGTGAAGTGCTGTGCATGATTTCCCCTGTCGACAGATGTAGGAGAAAGATTTCTTTTTAATTTCACTAAAGTCACTGAAAAAAATTCAGCTAATAGTTAGTGCTATGAAAATTCCAAAAGAACACTTAATGAACATCTGATTTGTGAAGTACTTATTTTCAGAAATTATGAAAAAAATGCATCAAAGTACAGAAAGATCTGCAAAATTTGTTTTTACCTCTTAGTCTGTGCAAAATTAATTCTTTTTTCTGTTCCTGAATAACTGACAAGAAAAACCAATTCCTCTTCTCATTGTTTACTTCTGCTTACAATTTCCATCTTGCTTATCAACTATTACAAAAAAAAAAAAAGCTTCCTCCTTCAACTGAGAACCATGCAAATAAAAAGCCATGTCCCTTGTCTAAATTACCCATAGCTAAATTATGAACAAACGTCCGTGCTGCGCTGTTTCTGCAGCCAGAATGAAGCCCAAGGCTGCGCTCCTCGAGTTCCTGCGAGGGCTTCACAAGGGCGCTCCACGAGATGCCTGCATCGCTCTGAGCCAACACTGTGGTGGAAAGGGGGTCCCATCCTGCCCCGTCCCCCTGCCTCCCCACCACATCTTCCCACCACCCCTCTGCTGGGAGGGCTTTGGTGGGGACACAAGCACAGTGGGGAAAAATGAAGGCGAGTGCTGCTCAAGCAGAACAAGCAACACGGTTGGGCGTCACACCTCGTCCCTGCGCTCAGCGCTCGTGCCACCGCCAGAGCAAGAACATCCAGCACTGCTGCAGGCTGTGCAACAGCCTCTCCGGTTGGCTTTCTGCTCCTACCAAATGCTGAGTGGCAACTTTGTTCAGTAGAGCCTCGTAACTACGGTTTAGCATCTGCAATTTAGCCACATGTGGAGTTGACACCTGGGTGTACGAGTGCCAAAACATAAAGGAGAGACTGACAGAGGCAGAGCAGGGGGGGGAAAGAACTTCCAAGAGTGCATTTGCAAAGGCATAAAAAGGATTCAACACTAATAAATACATCTAAGTTGAACACAATTTAGTGGAAACTGAAGTAGAATGAAAATGACTAAAACTAGAGGCAAAATTTTTCAAGTGTTAGTTGTCTCACATTCATTTAGAGTAACGTTGAAGCATTAAAAAATAAACAACCTAAAACTCCCTGGACAAACGAACAGGAAACTTGACACAATACACTGATTTTGAAACACGCTTTGAAAAATACCTAGCTTGTGAGCAAGTACCTTTCTAATACAATGTCCTAACAGCTTCTTCCATGGAAGGGTCTCTTATAAAATATATAAAGGGTTTCTTGCTCACAGATACATATAAATTATACAAAGGGTTTTTGGTGCACATGCTGATGCATTAGGATGCCTTCAGCTAGGATGACACAGACCTCTACCACAAGCAACTGTGAAACCAGTTATATCTATAGGACAGTCAAAAACTAAAAGGATTCAGAAGCAGAGGGGGGAAAGAGAGAAGGACTGCTAAATGGGTTTCCTTCCCAAAATTCCCAGTGGTTTT
Organism: Anseranas semipalmata; assembly: GCA_013399115.1. Lineage (NCBI taxonomy): Eukaryota > Metazoa > Chordata > Aves > Anseriformes > Anseranatidae > Anseranas > Anseranas semipalmata. Next base: position 537,898 of record VXAA01000971.1, on the reverse strand, counting down.
TGTTTTTTTTTTACTCTCTGTGGGACAAGACTTTTGGCAGGAACTTAAACTTCAAAGTACCTCTTTCCCTTTAGCAAGCCACTCCACCAACTTCTCGTCAGCTTTTTGACCTCCCAAGATGCAGAACTATTTCAGGGAAGCAGTTAACTGTGTATTGACTGCACTTCGAGAAGCTGCAGAGGCAGGTTTGAAAGGACGTCTGCTAAAGAGTACCAAGAGAACATCTCAGGTTCCTCAAAAGGTGCGAGGTTCTTCACGCATCAAGAACACTTCCAGGATAAAATTCCTACGCAAATCTCAGGTTTAACATATGCTTCTGACAAATATGGACAAGAGGACAGAAGAAGTGGAGAAGGAAACACCTCTATTGAAATTATATGTTTTGCCTCAATAAATCGATCACTTCAGCTGAAAGCTGGATTTCAGAGGGAACATCTGCCTGTATTTTTTCAGAAGCAAGCCTATAAATCAAAACTGGAAAACTTGCAACAAATCCCACACATTATACTGGGTTTTTATTTCATTGCCACTTTTGAAACATCTACCTTTGTGCATATTTTACTGCCTCAATATTGGACATTGGAATACCTCAAAGTAAAAGTGCTATACTTCTAATTGCAAATCAATTTTATCAATTTTACGTGTGTATTATGGATATGATACCACAAATAAACTCAACGATAAAAATTAGCAAGGAACCAGGGGATTCCTTTCCCATTCTGCAACAGGTAGGTAGTGTCTCTCTTATACAGAGGCAATCTGTAACTAAATGGAATGCAAGCAGGATATCAGGCACCGCACAATCAGATTTTGCTATCCAAGTAAATCCCAGCTGAATGATGTAGAACAAACTTGTTGAGCATTTCTTCACAGAAAAAAAAGAAAAAGGAAAAAAAAAAGAAAAAAAACAAATCAAAGGTATTTTATAAAGAACTGGTTCTCAAATGCACGATCAAAAGTGCTTCACACTTTTCATCTTTAAAGATACGTTTCCTTATAACCCCACAGAAAGATAAAAGATCCCATTACAAGTTATCCCGTGTCATGCCCATAACTAATCTAGACAAAGGAACACGTGTACAGTAAATCTAACTGAAACTAGTTTATGAAAAAATATCTACTACTTCCATCTTTTAGGACAATGCTGAAGAGACAACCCAAGACACTAACAGTTCTGCCTAGCTGAACAGCACACAAGTAAAGGCACCCTCTCCATAGAACAAGGGGACCATTTCTGCTTACATCCATTCTATTTTAAAGGCCTTAAAGGGAAATGTTTCAGAACTACTAAAATGCCTTCCCATACATGGGGTGGTCACTTCAGCAGCAAGACAGAGGAACTTGGAATGATCATTTAGGAGTCTAGGACCCATCTATTAATAAAGTCCTCAAAAAAAAGGGGGGG
>VXAA01000971.1:504558-519558 GCA_013399115.1 Anseranas semipalmata | reverse complement strand
AGAGCTGATTTCTTCCTTTGTCAGTAGACATTTGAAATACTCTGAGTTTTCAGATCAGAAATGAACTGCACTGAGCAAGCTCACTTTTTTTCTGTTGAAACTGTTTGTCTTAATACAGGATTGGCAGTTCCACGTGCTCCTTTTTGCAAGGCAGTAGTGACAGCGATACAGGCATGTATGTGAGTTGTTACACCCGTGGTGCAGACTTAGCCTTACAAATGACACAGTAGCTCGTCGCAGAAGTGTCTGTATTCTCCAGCAACAAGAGTTGTGACATGAACAAAAGAACAATATGCAGATCTCAGACATTTTCAAAAGCATCTTCACGCCATCAGACTGTTCTGTAGTAAATTTCAGCTCATCTACCTTGTGTGAGGGGGGCATGAAGTTTACTCTGGCAGGAATGGCCCGTGGAAGCTGAGACAGGGTAAACTTCATGTCGCATTTGCACAGGGGGAAGGATGTTGTAAAGTGAGGAGCTGCTGGGGCATGTCATCTTCTACGGACAGAGAACATACCTACAAAAATGCAGGTACACGTACATCTGCACAGGTATTTTGTATACCCGCATGGACAAAGCAGTGAGCCAACTGGGGAAGTGCAGTGAAGCTGGCTGTGTTCATGCTGTGCCCGTTTTTGACCGAGGAGCAGCCCCAGGATTCGGGAGACCTGGTGCCCTCAGCTCTGCCACGTGCCTACAGCTCTAGCACGTTACACCCCTGCCTGCTTCTTGTGTAGGACTTACCTTGGCTTACCTATGGTGGGTGTGGATACCAAGGCAAACCTAGCTTGCCTGAAAGCACACATTTGGTTCACAGTTGTATGTGCAAGTCCACACGAGAAGTTTTGGGAGGGTGGCGAGGACTTCAAAGCCTCACCAGCATGAACTGCCGAGGGAACTGTCTCATTGTCCGTTGCGGAAAGACGTGTTTGTCTTTCCTCAACTGCTGTTCACAAACGTTCCTAGTCCATTATTAAATTACCAAAAATAAAATGCTTCTGGTTCAGCATTTTCTCCCGGGTGTCCGCTCTAGCTGCTGCCCAGGCGTAGATCCTGCACCAATGAATGCACTGTTCCTGTTTTGGACTGTGATGTTATCTCGGTGGGATGCACACACAAGGCTCTGCCTATGAAGGACATTTCAGCAGTGTATTTTTTTAACCCTTGCTTGACAGTGATAGCTCCTGGCAAAGAAATCATGCTGACATAGCAGAGCGGAGACAGCTGTTGTTTGCATCAGCCCTCACCAGCTGAGGTCTCTGGTGCCACAGGGTTGTGAAATTACGTCAATATCTAGAGTAGGGCTGACAAGCAGCAGCTATGGAGTTATTGCACAGGGAGAGCCACCTTCATGGAGCCCTGTGAAGAGCTTGCTCTGACCCACAGGTGCTGTAATAAACCAAGGAGGGGGGTCAGTGCATGAACGAGCATTGCTTCTGCCTGGAGATGGCTGTGCCAGACCTCGGTAACCATTTTCATGTTGATTAGACAAGTTTTAATGCTGTGATAGTAAGATGTCTGTGCTGTGGTTGCTGATGCCAAACCACAGGCTCCAGTAGCTAACACCCGTGAAATAGTAGCTGGCTGAGGGAGACTGCGCTTTTCTAACTATACTGATTGCGTGCGTGCGTCCTTGGTGTGATCTCTGCAAGAAACACAGGCGTGATTGGCAGGCAGGGGCATGGCTGCATAGATCTGCAGATGGTGGCTGATCACAGGGAAACATTTACGGACACAAACATGGGATGCACAGTGCGTGAAACAAGGATCCTGAGAAGAGCTAGTGTTTCCCCCTTTGGACAAGGCACTCAGTTTAATTCCAATATCATACTTATAAATAGGAGGTTTCTGCCCATTATTACATTATTTGACCCACCTTACCATCTTCTGCCCTAGCATGCAAAGTTATATGCTGAGGTCAGATCACCTGATGGGAAAAGAAGGTTTAATTATATTTGAAATACTTGCAGAATGGTTTCAGCTGCTGAAGGCAAAATGGCCCAGCCTTCCAATTTGTTTGGATGCCAGTGTGCTCCGTGCCTTTTTTGTTAACACAGCACTCTGCACCTTTGCAGCTTCTGCCAGGGTGTCAGTTAAGGACACCAGTCTTATAGTGAGGAGAGCAAGAGAAATCAGGGATGCCACATGGTCTCCCATATCTGTACTGCAAGTGGCATGCTTGCGCACTTGTGTGCATCACTATTTGTGTGTGTGAGTAAGAGTTTTATGCTGTGGTACTTCTTGACTCTTCTTCCTTTACCATGCACTCTGAGGCCAACTGCATTTTTAAAAACAATTGGGTCTGTGTCCAAAATCACTAAGCATTTGCAGAACAGGCAACCTTTATTCTCCCCCAACAGATTCCTGCCAGGTAATCCTACTTAAGAAGAAAACGGTATTCTACTCCCTTGAGTAAAAAAGCTTTTTTTTTTTTTCTTAATTGGGGAAAAAAATAGAATTTTCTTATTTACATTGTTCCTTATAACAGGGTCACTGCTTTTGTGGTACTTCTTTATCTCATCTCTCCCCATTAGCCTGCTGCGAATCCCCTGCAAGTCAAGACAGTAGTTTCCAGACACTGCAAGATTTAAGCTTGAAAATAATTTGGGAAACAAGTAGCTCAGGCTTAATGAGGAAAGGTAGGTCAACTGAAGAAAAGGCATGTCACCAACACTGATTTAAATGCATTTTTAGGGTACTGACTTGTTGGAATTCCCTAACAGGAGTAGAAGCTGTTTCCCAGAGCTCTGACAGGAGAACTTATCTCTTTGCTAAAGAGGCGTTTAAACATTAGCTACTGACCAGCATATTGGTGAATAGGGAGGAATTAAAGGAAACTTAGTCTCTTAAATGATCTTACCAATTTTTCCATAAAAAGAATTCTCAGACTTCACAATAAGGATGTTAGGAAGGCATTAAGAGATGCTGAACTAAGCTGGAGAAGCTTTTTAAAAAACAAATCTGTTTTTCCTTTTTCCTGTATGCCTTTCTTCCATAATCTGGGCATCATGCTACATATCTCCAAGGTGTTTATGCACTTCTGTTGCCACTGAGACTTAAGACACAAGCCACCGGGGACAATGCTGTGATACTCAAATATAAGAGCATATTGTGTCACAGTGGAAATATGAAGTTATGTCACTAGGCCTACAATCATAGCTTCATTTTAAGACTATTTTCCAGACATCATTGCAAGCACAGGTAAATAGATAATTATGCTGCATGCATGTTACATACTTCCCTCCGACATAGAAACATGCAGACACCACTCAGGATCATTACCTACAGTGGAGCAGATGGGTGGTCAGGCAGCAAAGGGACGGGCTGGGCTTCTGCCTTGACCTGCACATACTTGGTGTGTTCAACAGGGAAAAGGCTCCCAGCAGTGACACTGAAAAAACTCAGATTGCCCACAACTTAATATACAGGCAGATCTGCACTCTCCATTTGAGGTAACACACGCACTTGCACGGGTTTTATCAAATGACTGGTTAGGTGTGAATCTATTCCTGTTTCTTCAGTTCATGTTATTCTCCACAACAGGAATTACCTGGGAAACACTTGCCAAGAAGGTGATGACCACTTCTCTAGCACTGGTTTTGCATTTTGTTTCCATTCTGTTCCTTGAGCCACCACTGAGAATCTCCCTAGAACTTCACCTTAAAACACAGTGACTTTGAGATAAAAACTCCAAGCATTCCCTGACCCCTGTCTCCCACATGTCCAACAACCCCAGCTTCTTCCCTCCCCCTGGGCTGCCTCTCTCTCCCCATCCCTGAAATACTGCCAAGCACCCAAGGAGAGCCCCTGCGGGAACACCTCTGAGCTGCCACTACAGCCCCTCTCGTCCTTCCACCTCCAGGAGACAACACGCGTCATGGCAGCGTTGCGGCTGCATACTTGACTTGCCAGCACGTTGCTGCCTATCGGCTGAATTCAGCCAGTGCTGACTTCTTTGGGGAGGGAATGGATAAGGTCTCTTCTCTGGCCCAGCCACTGATTTTCATAAAACTTAGGTGCATTTAGTACTTTTGAAAGAATTTTGCCTTTCGCTCAGATCTGGCTGAAAGAAGATTAACGGTCAGAAGCTGATGGGGGAAGGGAAGGTGGGAAGGGGGTTGATTTGATAGACTGACAAATAGACAATGTGATTGCATCAGTCTCATTTCCTTAGGAAACTAGGCTAAAAATAAAAGGCTTTATTTGCCCCTGGGAATAAAGTAGAATGTCTCTCACATCTTTACAAAACATTTGTTTCTATGTATACTTATAAATAGTCAGGATGGGAGAGGAAGTTTGCACTGGGTTTTGAACACAGAATTACAAAGAAGAGCAAGAGGTGTGTGAATTTTAAAACCTGGGACCCTTTTAGACATGACAGCACAGCAACGAACGCAGGGTCTTGTACATTAACACCACGTTACCCATGTGTAAATTGTTGGCCTGCAAACCGCCTGCCTGTTGGTCAATTTTTCACCCCACCACAGAATGAATGCACTCCTTCTGCAGTGAAGATGGATGATGTGCTTCAGACCAAATCCTTCATGCACCTCGAAGTCAGCAGACTCTCACAGGTGTGAGTAATGCAGAAGTTGCTGTATTTGATCAGATTTATGGTCTAGAGATTCCTGTCTGACAGTGACCAAGACTGGCTGCTTCAGAAGAAATACTCCCCCCAAAATCTCATCCATCATTAGTGGATTGTGTAAGCTGAAGAAGCACTTATACACCTTCTAAAATTCTTCTTTCCTGCATTAACTAGGCATTTTGTGTTTGAAAATGTCTTATTTTTTTCTCCCAGCCTTGGCCTTGGTGATAGTCTGTGGCAGTGAGCTCTTTTTATGTATGCTGTATAGAAAATGCTTATTGATTATAAAATCTGAAATTACTACTTTTCAGTTTAATGAACTGGCAGCATTTTGGAGATGCACTTTTATAGTCATACGTAACAGACAGAGAACAAAGTAGTTCCACATCCTCCAGAAACCTCTGATTGCTGCGAGACACGAGTGCTGCCGACACGACATCGAAAAAAGAGAACAGTTCATGCAGCAGGAGCTGAGGGCGACTTCCGTCATGGTGGGTTGGCAGCACAGAAGCATTTGTACTGTCCATCTCCTTTGCTTGTGCACTAACTTTTCATTTTTGCTTCAATGGCCTATGCACGGAAGCCCTTTCTTCCTGAGACATGCTATAATTTCCATTACAGGAATAGTTAGCAGTCCCAGCAACACGCTGCACTAGGGACTATGTAAATGTGTGATTAGAGGTGGTCCTTGTCCTGGAAAGCTCACGTTGAAAATAGGAAAGACCAGCACAATCTGGGAAAAAAGGACACAACACACTGCTAGAAGACAAGAAAAGGAACATATATTTTGCCTACAGGTATAACAGGAGCTCTTGCCAGGATTTACCCTCAACTCAACTTCAAACTTGTTCTTGCTTCTCCATGAGATTCAGCTTGACTTTAGGGATTGGACTGATCTGTCCCATTGTAGAGGTCAAAAATGAGAAATCTGAGCTCATCCTTCTACAGCCCCTTTGTAGTCAGACAAGAGAATTAGGTACTTGCAGGAGATTGTTCATGTGACCTATTTTAAATAAAAAGATAACAGCCATTTCTTCTGTCTTCAATTACATGCATTTGACATTTCTTCTCAGACTGGTTTAAAACCCATTCTCTACTGCTTTCAGCAGTTACTCATTACTACCACCATCTGCTAAAGATAAACTATTTTTCCCATTTCCTTATTTGTAAACCAAATGAAGATGGTCTTGATCATTTCTGTCACCAGTTAGAGGTCAGTGTCTCTGGTATGGACAGAAATAGAACTTCAAATACATTTTAATGTATGACACAATACATGTGCCTATGTCTGTCTTAGGTACCTTATCTGTTGAATGTTTTAGGATTTCTTAGGTAACTTCTTAGAATTGGGTATGGTATCTTAATTTCAGCCTAACTTGCACACTGGGAACTGCTACTAATTCAAAAAGCTTCTTAAGCTTCAAAATCGCTTACACATTCTCAGGAATTTTGCTCCTGAGCTCACACGCATCATGATCTTGAAAGAAAAGCACAAAGATAGGAAAAGAATCTGAAGAAATGGTAATTAAAGCAGCTGATTTTTTTTTTAGCGCAACAGCAAAAACCCCGCATAGTTTCACTTCACTGCAATAAATTTGAGTCGTGACTTGTCAGATGACCCTGTTGGTTGATGCGGTTACAAATGAACAGCTGCACATTGGGAAAGCAAGTGAACTGGAGACCTTATAAAAGCATAAGTCTTACATGTATCTCTGGTCCTTCGCTTTTCTCTCTGTGTCTCTCCCTCTCTCCTTATTACCTATGTTCAGTCAACCCACAGGGCAGAAACTGTATTTCCTAATATCTTGGTAGTGTCATGCACATTTACGTCTGTACAGATAATTGATGTGTAATGCATATGAGCAACGCTGTGAAAAACCAGAAGGGTAAGACTTACATTTGACATCAAATTCACTTTTATTCATTTGTTATAAACAATCCCTGAAAAAAAAAAACATGTCCCAGCACTGGGAAAAGAAGGCCTCTACTTACAAGACAAGGAACTATAGCAATATAGCAATACAGCAATATAGCAATATAGCAATACAGCAATATAGCAATACAGCAATATAGCAATATAGCAATACAGCAATATAGCAATATAGCAATATAGCAATATAGCAAGGTGCAGCCTGACAACACTGCTGTTAGCGTTACCTCCAAGTAGCCACACATGCGGACATTTTGGGGCACTGCATGGCTGATTCACACCTTGCTCATTGAATTCTCAGAAACCCCTCCTGAAAACAGTGCTTTCTGTAGGATGTAACTACTGAGTTATTCCGCAAAAGGGAACTGTTATCTTATCTTACAGTGATGTGTATGTTTCTGTTTGTTTTTCTTATCCTGAGTTAGGGTGTCCCATAACTCAGCCAGCTCCTATCTAGAGAGCATCCTTGGGCTGCTCACTTCACTCTGGAGCTAATGCATTGCATTCGCTGACAGCACTGACTGGATCTGCATCATTAATATCTTCATCGTGACCACAGCAGATAAGCAAAGCTGTGTGTGGATACAGTGATCTGGTGTTTTTTCCTTTTATTTCCTTGTACGAAGGATTACGGCTTGCTTGTTTTAAGACACTGCAAATGATATACTTCTAATGCGGCTGATTGCAACAAACAGATTGTGGGTGAGGATGGGGGGAGGATTCGGTAGAGATTGTGGACTTTTTTAGTAGACAGATATTGTGGTGCATTTGCCCTGTCTTTGAATCACATTAAATATACACACTTCTAAAAGGCTATTGAAATGTTCAAATGTCAGTGTTTCAAATGAAAATCAATAGCATGCTATTAGGCTCATTATATTGCTGTTATGCATCATTAAAATGTATTTAAAAGCTTTCAACATAAAATGGGAGATGGGATGAATAACAAGACGCTCTGAGGATGTGCAGCATACTTAGAAGGCAATAAACAGTCAGTCACAAGAGAAACTTTGTAGGCAGTCGGAAAGAAAGCCCTGCAAAGAGCTCACTGGGTGTTGGAAACATACGGGAACATTATAAAACAGATGAGGCAGAACTCTGAGGATACAGACAAATCAGTGGGGTTGCACCACTGCTGGAGGAAAACAAAATAATAAAATTTTTTTTAAGATACTTTTATAAATGGGTCTTTGCAATTTGAGGTTCTCTCTTTGTCTACTCTATAAATATCACTATACCACAATGCTGTGTAACACACCGAAAAATATGTTTTACTTTCTTGCACAAAAGGACTTTATTAGGTCCTAAAAGTACACTTAAAAATTAGCATTTCCAAGCTAATTTCAATTAGCTTTCAATTCCAAGCTCTTTCTGGTCAAATGTCATGTGGAAAACTGTCACATCATCAGATACCCTAACCTACTTCTTCCCTATCTGAAATAGATTTATAATGAAAAATTTTTGGTTTAAATATGCATATATGTTTATAATGAGTAAGTATGTACACATACAATTATATACATGTGCAAGAAAGAGCGCTTCCTTTCTAAATTTCCAGAATTTTCTTTCGAAAGGGAAAGAATGGGAAGAAGTGACTCTTGCAACAGCTGCAAGTTTAAATGGGCAAGAGGAACAACAGATTTCCAGCCCCGACACACATATTTTTATGCTTTCATACCTGATTGTCATTGAACGCATGCTTGCCTTGTTCCTGGCACAGGACCAGAACACAAACCACCATCCTGCATCTCACCAAGCACTTTCTCACTTAAACCATCAGATCCTGCTTTTCTCCTTTTCCTTCCAGTGAATCCTCAATTCCTGTAAACAAAGCAGAGTAACTTTAGCCAGAGATAAACATTCCCTTCTGCTCCTAATAGCCATTGCCTGGATTTGAGTTTAAAACCCTACAGGCAGAGGAAGAAACTGGACCTGAAAGTCCCACTTCCTGGACAAGAGCTCTAATCAGCTCTGAATTATTGAACACTTTTTCAGAAAGCGGATTTCAAATTTGTAGCTTAAGCATAAAGCCCTTCCTCCTGCAATTTTATCTGCAGAGGTAAAGATTCAAGTGAAATTGATTTTAGATGAAAACAGAAACAAAACATAAATTGAGTCATGGAGCCAGGGAACAGAAATAGTTCCATTTGAGTCAGACGTGCAATTGCATTGCTCGAATTATAAATGCTGAGCACTCAAATTAAAGCTCACAGCGAAGAGTTCCCGAGCAATGCATATACTGAATGTTTTCACACAAAACACACGCTCAGCTATTTTCAAATTACAGACGGATTTAAAAATATCCCTGTCTGATTAAACAGCAAGAAAAAGGACAAATGAAAAGATTATTTTGCTTCAAATCATTTGCTGAGGAGAAGATGTTTCAGAGTTATCACAGAAGGGTTTCCTAGCTAGAATAAAGGTCTATGCACAGATATATGTGCAAAAAGCCACATCGTATGCTGCTTTTATGTGCTGATGTGACCCTGCTGGAGTTTCACCACTGATTTTAATTGGGGCCAAAATTCCATCTCTTCTGTAAGTATCTAACATGCTCTAGAAACCAAGTAGTTGCACTAACATGAATTTACATGGATGAGCAGCTGAGATTTGAAACTGGCTTAAAATGCAGAGGTATCACTAAAATTCACAGTAGCTGAAGAATTCATCAACAATCATGTTGTTGAACGGGAGAAGGACTCTTTACCAGGGAGTGTAGCGATAGGACAAGGATAATGGCTTCAAACTAAAAGAAGGTAGGTTAGATTAGACATTAGGAAGAAATTCTTCACTCAGAGGGTGGTGGGACACCGGAACAGGTTGCCCAGTGAAGCTGTGGATGCCCCATCCCTGGAGGTGTCCAAGGCCAGGTTGGATGGGGCTTTGAGCAACCTGGTCTAGGGGGAGGCGTCCCTGCCCATGGCAGGGCGTTGGAACTGGATGGGCTTTAAGGTCCCTTCCAACCCAAGCCGTTCTGTGACTCTATGATTCTATGATTCTATGTTTGTTTCTAAACCACCCAGGGTTCAGCACTTATGAAGCCATCGTAAAACGATATTTTCGGTGTTTCTTGAGTGCTCTTCAAGTTATATCCAAGAATCCCTTGGCATCTTTTAGGTCTGAGGAACAAATGAAGATGTATTCTCACACTGTTACTCAGGAAGGCTTTTAGGCATTGTTAGCATGCCAACATTGCTGATTACTCCAGGAATAACAAAATCTGTTTCTGCATTGGTGGTCTCATCTTGAGTTTTGAATTGAAGAGATGAACTAGGAAGGATAACATACCATGCTCACTAGAAATCTGCAGTTGAAGAGGTGCACACAAAACACACCTTCTTCCACCCCTTTTGGTTATGTTGCTATTTAAAATACACTGTAGATGGGCTGGGTCACTTAAATTATTAAGGAAAGGAATTTGTATACAAGAGAAAACCCTTGTGAGAATAAACAAAACAATCTGGAAGTGTTTTAATTTCCCCTTTGACTTCAAGGTGTGACTTAATTCCTTCCCACCATGTTTTTCCCAAATGAAATGTGGGATAAAAAATATTCTGGTGGGAGTTGATTCCTAACCTAAGTATTCAGCTTCTCTGCTAGAAGAAACTCAAATACTTGCTACAGAGCAAGTCAATTTAATACAGTTTCTTTGCCACTTTTTCTTTTTCCTTCCTGATTCTTTTTTTGTCTTTTTTATTGCTCCTTCATTAGGAGTTTGTTTTTTTTTTTTTTTCCCAGTGCCCACAGTGCAGATCTTGTTCCTTGGCGTTATCTAAAATACAATAGCAAACAATAACATAATCAATTTTCATAAGGAAACGAGTAAAAACAACTTCTGCAGCATGGCCTCTCTCTTAGCTTTGCTTGCTACTTGGAAATTAAATCAAATCAAACCGAATGTGCTTCTTTGGTTATGGATCTAATTTTCCAGCAACAATTATAATTTTCTCAGATGATGGTATCCATTTAAATACTAAACCAATTTCATACTAACAGTCAAATAATTTGTAAAGGTCTATTTGTACTTGTAAAGTGTCATTTGCCAAAGCAGACAGTCTGTGTCACTTTTAGTCTGAAATCTGTGCATCCATATTAGCATTTATGAGTCAATAGGACAGAGTTAGAAAAGGAGCCTGAGAGTCACTAAGTCAAGTATAGCCCCAATCCCTTTATCCCTCTTTAGGAACTCAAGGTATGATGTTTACTGAGGTTCTTACTCAAGCCCAACATAAAGAATGATGGGTGTATTTGGTGCTTTTATTGACTATTTAATAGCTCTCCTACAAGCCGTCTAAAAGAAATGGGATATGCTCAGCCTGGTCCCAGAGGAGCTGTTCTGCAAAGGCAGTGAGCTGAACCTTTCCCTCTGCACCACGGGGCTGTGCTGCGGTGATGCACCTCCTGCGGAACCTCAGCCGCCCCGAGCCCGCCGCAGTGGCTGGGGCCCCAGCCTTCCTCCTGGGGTGTAATGTGATCCATTTCAGAAATCAAATATGGCTGAGAACTCATTTATTTGAGTTTCCACTAGCATCACACGCTCTCTCTTCTTTGTTACTTAAATTTTGAGCCCAGCACACTCACATGCCCACGAAATACCGCACCTTGTGGAGTGACAGAGACCCTCTTTCGCAGCACATTTACTACACTTCCTGCCTGGGGAATATTTTACCCCCATCTTTTTCTTAGATTAAGATTTTTGCTACCCTGAAATGGCGATCTGAGTTAAAATCATCATGACTTCAGAATTCCCTTTGTCCACCAATGCTTGTGCACACCCCACTTCCTATAAAGTCGCCTGCTTCTACAGTGTTAGCTTTCCTGCTCTGACCAGAAACCTTTTAATTTGCATAGAATAATTTCAGATGGCTGCATTAGCCACATATAAGTCACGTTCTTTTTGCTATCTCAGTCACTGGGGAGACTTTTTACTGCTCTGAGGGCCATTTCTGCAATTCTACATCCATTATTCCAGTAAGTACATTATCCAAGAGCAGCTTGCATTTCTGAAATTTATAGGAGAAGAAGAGGCAGCTTTTTCTTTCTCAGCCTGTTTCTCCTCTTTGCAACAAATCCTCTGCTCTGCTGCCGTCAGCAGAGCTTGTTGTTAGCAGCAGGCTGAACAAAAAGGACCACCTGGACAGAAGCACCACAGGTCTACCTGAGCACGGATTAGCACCCAGCAAACTGTCCTTCACTCAGGGCACAATCTTAGGCGTGATCATTTCTAACCATAAACTTCATCTCAAAAAAATGAACAAAGAAACGTTTTGCCAGCCCACCAGAAGCAGAAAATCTGCTGATTGGTCTCATGTCAACAGATGAGCACAATATACAAAAGTATTGAGGGAAAGAGGCTATATGAGAAAAGTTAAATGAATTCTTTGCATCTCTACATGGCATCTTGGAGTTGTTCCCAGACAAGAACCTTTACCGGCAGGGTACAAGTCAAGAGAACCGTCTCACAGTGAAGTAAGAGATGCGAAATGAAATGCGTGAAATGAGTCATTATTCATCACCAGGACCTGATGGGATTCACTCAAGAGATCTATATCAGCTGAAGGATGAAGATGCTAAACTGCGGTGTGCAACCTGCTCATCAAAATGGTCTCAGTAGCAAAGAAATAGTGTGACACCAATCAATAAAAAGGCCATGGGGATAATCCAAGAAACTGTAAACCATCAAGCCCAATTTTTGTACTGAGGAAATTACAGCAGTGACCAGAACTTGTGCATGCACAAGTGAGACTGAGGAGTAACCCCCATGTGTGTGCCCCCTTCCCAGGTACACATTAAGTTTCCTGGTGAGACAAAATCATTCAGGGCTGTAAAAAATAAAACTGGCAGGAAGGTGCTGCAGGAGCTTTCATAATGATGAATGAGTAAATTAAATGGCAGTGAAATCAAATATTTGATAAATGCAAAATAAAATACTGCAACGAGGGTGGGCTGGAAGGGGAAGGGATCCATTCTTTTTGTAGTGGTGGGTGCTACCTAACTATTGCTGCTGAGGAAAGATAAGCAAAGTCACTGAGGACAGTTCTTTTATAGTGTCAGGTCAATGCTCATGGCTCAAAAGATCAAACAACATGAAAAAGGAGGAGAGAAATAAATAGGACTCATTGTATAAAGGTGTATAAATGTATACATTTATGGCACGCTCACAGCTGAATCCTGGGTGCAAGTTTGGTCCCCACTTTTCAAAAAGGATACAGCAGAAGTAGAAAAAGTAGATAAGGGCAGCAAGGATGACAGGAGTCCACAGAAGGGGACCTTACCTTAGAGGGGAACAACTGAGGTGTGGTATGATAGGAGATGCATGGAATAATAAGTAATGAACAGAGTGGAGAATGAAGTTTTGCACAGCACGGCTCTTGAACTGCAGAACCCATTGCCACAGTGTTTTATGCATGCCAAAAGCACAAGCGGGTTCATAAATCACTGAAGATGAGCTCAAGGAAGAAAAGTTCATCGGGGCTGGGAACTGCAATGATGGGCATTCAACCCTCAACTCAGGAAGTACCTAAACCGCAGATGGCCAGAAGTCATCAGGGGAAAGCAGGCAGGGGAAAGTGTCACTCTGTGCTTTCTCTGCTAGACCCTTTCTCTAAGCTTCTGCTACCAGTCATGGACAAGACACTGAGCTAGATGAACACCAGCCTATGATTTTGTGTACAGTTGTGGGTATTTATAGCCGCAGCTACTCACACGAGTTTCTTTCATTCAGAACAGCAACACCTCTCAGGAAAACTTAGTTTTGCTGTAATAAGCTATCACTCTCCCAAGTCTTTTTCATCCTTGTATCAAACCATATCCCCTTGTCTCTGTAGGAAGTTTAAGAGACACAGAAACAACCACCAGAGCCTTTTCCACTCTGCAGACCACTGACATGGTTTCACCTTCCCAATCTATTGCAATAGTTCTTCAGCCCCACAAAACCAAAACTCTGACAGGAACAAAGAACTGCAACAAATTCTCTACAGCTCAGCAGGACAAAGGGGAAGACAAAGTTGGCCAGTTCTGCATTGTTAGTAAATTCCAGATTCTGTTTCCTAGAACACACTGGCCACGGCAGCAAGCTCACTGGCATCCTCTTCCATATGCCTTACTATTCCAGCCACGTATTTTGCAAGCAGACTTCTGACTGTGATCTAGTCAGCTAGTGAGTAGCTGCTCTAACAAGAAGGCTTTTAGATCATCCCTCACATGGCTGCAGACCCCGTTTTGTTTTGTTTTGGTTTGGTTTTCCCCAGAGCAATCCTTTCTTATCATCTGTATTTGTATGTGAAGCCTTTACACCTCTCAGATCGTGGTTTCCTTCCCATCTGTTACTTGCTTTGTACTCAGAACACTAACCTTCAATTTATATTATTTTATAAACAGAATCCCATCTCTTACATCAGAATGGCTAACTAGAAAGCCAAGGTCTTCTGGGCTGTGAGACCTGGGAGGTGTACATCCGAGGGAACCCGGTCACTGATACCACAAGAATCAGACAGCAACAGCAGTGTCTGTTCCCAGGATCTTCCAAGCCCTTCTTCCCTCAGCACATACCACAGAAAGCTCTTCCCCTAGGCTGTGCCCTCAGCACTTCTTCAGGCTATGCCTGGCCCATCTCTGAGTTGCTGTCTCTCAGGATGCACTTCCACAAGATAAGCTGATAAAACCAACCACTGCACTTCAAAGTGATGTTTCTCTGTCCTCTGCTTCCAGCCACACACTACTGCAGCTTATCTTCCTTCGGCTCTGCTAAGAACCCCACCAGCAAAGTGGATAGATCTCAGCTGAATTGGACCATGAAAGAAACAGATGAACACTACTTCCAGGGTGCCCTGGAGGCAGGGCAAAGGTAGGCAGTGAGAGCGGGTGAACACCTCCTGCTCTTAACACCAGAGGCAAGGTAAGGCTGCAGGGCTGCCCGCTGAGCTTCTTGGCACTCTCCCTGGGACACACAACCCCTCACAACTGGTTTGCTGGTCAGCGTGTGCCTGGAACATGCCTTTGCTCCCATGTGGGGTGCTGACGTGTGTATAGGACCCGAGGGAACGGCATGGAGCTGCGACAGGGGAGGGTCAGGCTGGGTGTTAGGAAAAGGTTCTTCACCGAGAGGGTGGTGGGCACTGGGACAGGCTGCCCAGGGCAGTGGTCATGGCACCAAGCCTGACAGAGTTCAAGGAGCGTTTGGACAACGCTCTCAGACATGGGGTTTGATTTTGGGGGTCCTGTGTGGAGCCAGGCGCTGGGCTCGATGACCCTTGTGGGTCCCTTCCAGCTCTGTGATTTTAATACGCCTGGGGTGGAAGCGTCTCTTCTCTCGGAAGGCATCAGGTATTACGGGATGTAACCAGGCGTGTAACCGAGAACCCCCCCGGCCCTTCGCCCCGCGAGCGGCGCCGGGCCGAGCACAGCGAACCGCCGCGCCCGCGCGTGCTGCCGGGCTCCCCCTGCCGGCCCCAACGGCCCTAACGGCCGCCGCGCCCCCCC
>VXAA01000971.1:466897-504304 GCA_013399115.1 Anseranas semipalmata | reverse complement strand
CGGCGGCGGCGGCGGCGTCGTGCCGTGGGGCGGCAGGATGAGCCTGTCGCCGAAGGAGCTGTCGAGCCTGCTGAGCATCGTGTCGGAGGAGGCGGGCGGCAGCACGTTCGAGGGCCTGTCGAGCGCCTTCCACCACTACTTCGGCAAGGCCGAGCACTTCCGCCTGGGCTCGGTGCTCGTGCTGCTGCTGCAGCAGCCCGACCTGCTGCCCAGCCCCGCGCAGCGCCTCACCGCGCTGTACCTGCTCTGGGAGATGTACCGCACCGAGCCCCTCGCCGCCAACCCCTTCGCCGCCGTCTTCGCCCACCTGCTGAACCCCGCGCCCGAGCGAGGCGGCGACGAGGCGGAGCGGACGCCGCTCTCGGGTGAGTCCCGGCCCGAGGCCGCTGGCGGGGCTTGGCGGCGAGGTTTTGGGTATATCCGCAAAGATTCTTCGGTTCCACCGGTATCGGCACGAATCGCACACGAGTCCGCGTTTTATTTTGGTGTGTTTTATTTTCTCTTGTACGTGCAGAGGACGTAAAGTGTTAATGCTGCAGCCTTAAAAATCGGGGATGGTTTCTTCGTTCTGTCCCCACAGGCTTCTTACCTCCCATAACTCCTCCAGAAAAATTCTTCCTCTCTCAGCTGATGCTGGCCCCCCCCAGAGAACTGTTCAAGAAGACTCCTCGGCAGATTGCTTCCATGGATGTAGGAAACATGGCCCAGTCAGTGGATATAAGTGGGCTTCAGCTGGCATTAGCAGGTAAGGAAGAACTGTGGCTGTCGTTCAGTTATGAATGGAAATGTTAATTGTCATTTGGCTTTGAGTTACTTGAGGAAACACTCTTGGCTATCCTAAATATGAAGAGAGTAGAACTAAGCTTTAGAGTCCTCAAGGACAGAGAAACTTCAAGCACAGATTACTTCCTAGGTATTTTGTCCTACTTAACAAGCAGCTTTTTAAACACGCATGTCGCTGCCTTAAAAATGAGAATATTTTGCAGGTTTCAGAAGGTTTCATCTAAAATTTGGTGGGGTTTTGGTGTATTTTTATCACTTTTTCTCCTTTGGCTATTACAATTGCGTCTTCAGTTTCTAAAATGAAGTCAGATTTTACAGCGTTAGCTCAGAAGTGCGAGGAGGTCTACTTTTGTCATAGAGTCACAGAATGGTTTGGGTTGGAAGGGACCTTAAAGCCCACCCAGTTTCAACCCCCTGCCACAGGCAGGGACACCTCCCACCAGACCAGGTTGCTCAAAGCCCCATCCAGCCTGGCCTTGAACGCCTCCAGGGATGGGGCATCCACAGCTTCTCTGGGCAGCCTGTTCCGGTGTCCCACCACCCTCTGAATGGAGAATTTCTTCCTAATGTCTAATCTGAACCTACCCTCTTTTAGTTTGAAGCTATTATCCCTTGTTCTGTCACTATACTCCCTGATAAAGAGTCCCTCTCCCAGGTTAAAGGGTAGAGCAATGTGATGCTTAGGAGCAGGAGCGTGATTGTTCTGGTCATGTTGACTGGTGAGTCACATCTGGAGCTAATCTGAAATAGAAAATATTGTTGGGAACAAGTTCCCAGTTTAGACAGGGGAAAAAAAGTGTTTTTTCCTAGGTATGTGCAAATGGAGCTACTTCAAAACTGTCCATCCGACTTCTATTCCTGAACGCTGTGGTTTACCTCTCTGAGGTCAGGCACTAACTAGGCTTTTCCTGTCCTGCAGTTATATCTTGGTTTTGTCATTTTTATGTAGAATTCGTCACTGACTTTTTATGCTCCGATACACTGTCCCTTGCTCACAGTGTACAAATCTCCTGCAGTGTCCTCCTTAGCTACTATTTCCGGACTGCAGGATCTGTTGTAAATGCGAATTGAATACCCTAGCATACCATCAAGAGGGGAAACAATCCCTTCTGGTTCTTCTGTTCATCCTGTCTGTGTTGTCGAGAATACTTAGGTGAATTCAGATTTTTGAAATTTCAGATAACTTGTGACTTTAGCATAAGGCCTGTGTGATTCCTCAATAAAGCCTGGAGGTTTTGTATTTATTTCTGTTTGTTTTCCCCTCGGTACTGTGTTTGCATTGTTCACATTAAAGCTAAAACACGTAGAGAACCTCAAAACTGTATTGGTATGGATGGGTGCTTTAGGCCATGAGTTTTATTCTGTCCTTGTTTGAAATACAAGACACTGATGGCTTTAAATACAGTACAAGGTCATTAATAGTGCTTTGCAAAATTGAGCCCTCTAAGATGTGCTTGTATCATTATCTACATAGCTCAATAAACAGCATGCATAATTAACTGTTTATGAGCCACTGTAGGAGCTGTGTAACAAAACAAACTACATCTGAAAAAAATTAACGCTGCCTTTCTGAGACTTCTAGCTGTAGCTCCCTAGAATAAATGTCTGCTTTCTATTCACTCTCTTAGAAGGCAGCTTTTTTTGCTTTTCTTCTAGTATTGTGATGCTTCCTGTCCATCTATTTATAATGTTTCAGAAGGTCTGGAAATTTTTTAAGTCTTCAGTGTACGTCTCATATTCAATACGCAGGATGGAGCTGTGCTGTTTACAGTGCATAAATATTTTGTATTATGATGCTTAAATACAGTGTCTGGAGTGTTGTACTTACATAATTTTCCCATGCATTTCACAGAACTTCACAGCTGTAAGACTGGATGGCACCTCACAGTTGTGGCCCTGAGATGAATTCAGGGCTATTTAGAGCAGGATGATTTTGACCTGCTTTAGAATATTATCTGCAGAATCAAATTATTTAGAAAACATTAACATTTTTCAAGAAGTGTTATCTACCCCCCCCTTTTTTTTTCTTTTTCATAAAGGGGGGAAAAGTGCTTGTCTTGTCTTCTGAATTTGAGTTAATTGTGACAACTTTGCTTGCAGCTGTCTGATGATTTTTCTGTTGAATGTAGAATGTTGGAACAGAGCATCTTGGGAATGAGTTTTAAAACTTGCTTTGTTCTGTTCTCCCCTTGGTCTGCAGGATGTTCACTCGAGCTTGGTCTCTACAACTTGATTTTGTTGATCTAGCGTGTTACTGTATCAAAAATGACACATCCCTGCAGCTAGCAGAAAGTGACTTTTGGCAAAGTGCTCATAAGTGTTTGTTTGCTAACCTTTATTTGATGTAAGGGAAATTGGCCTGTATTGAAAGCTCAGTTTGTAATACATTGTAGAGCTTTCTGTTAAGAATCAAAGAAAGTTTGTTGTTATCTGAAGGAGGAGCGGAAAAAAAAAAAAAGAAACTTCCATATGGGAACCTAAGTGATTGTATTCAGGTTAGGTTTTTTTATTGAAATGTATTAGTTCAAGTTGCTATATTCCTTCCTGTTAAATGAGCATGTTCTAATTTACTGCTCTCAGTTCTTGCCTCTGCTTACCTGAAACTAATTTTTGAAGCAGTGAGGGTTAGGTTTTGAACTTCAATCTATATAACTAAAGGGCTCACAGAGGCTTCTAAAACCTGTGAATTGAAGGACTGTATCTTAAACTTTTGTTTTTCTAATTAAGCGTCATTAGTGATTTGAGATTATGGGGATACAAACAATTCAGTGACTTTTACTGACTGATGGATTAAGTTCTAGGCTATAAATAACAAGACTGAAAGACACCCAATATGTTCTCTGTATTTTGTAGAGAATTTCATTTGTTAAATCAACTAATCTGTTCAGTGGCTAAATGAGAGTATTCAAAAGCTGGAATTTGACACAGTTTATAAAGTAGAAGACATGTTTCATAGACCAGTTCATTTTGGCTTTTACTTCAAAGATACTTGTTTGAAAACAGGTGAAAAGTACGTTAGCTGCATTTAACAGAAAAACATACCGTGCTGTGCTACTTCAGTGAGCATATATTCAAATGTTTGCATGATCTGAAATAATTTGGTAAAGTAGGACTGAAAGCCCTGAAAGAAACTAGCAATAGGTGATGCTTTGTTTTGATGATCCTTTTGACACTCGGGAATTTCACTTCAGGCATCTTTCATGGATTTGGTTGGAGTCACACGAAGCAGAGTCCATATGGATGGGAAGCTGTGAAGGGTTGTGTGGTTGCATCAAAAGGAGCAAGCACACTTTGGTTGAAAGAGATAGGGACCATATACTGAATCTGACAGCGCTACACTTAATTAGTCAGGGTAAGAAACAGTGTTTAATTTCATGTGGGACCAGCAGTTTTGACTTCAAATTACCCGAGGGTTGATCTCCTTAATATTCTGTGGAGGGTGAGGGGGAAGGAATGCAGGATGGCATTGTGTAGTGGGTTGTTGGCTTTTGTGTGTGTGTGTGTGTGTGTGTGTGTGTGTGTGTGTGTGTGTGTGTGTGTGTATATTTTTGTTTTTGCCAAAGTGATAGAAAACATGGTCTCTCAGTATTACAGAGAATGTGGAAGGTCAGCCCTTAGGTCTTCAGATACAGAAGAGTGATAGACTGTGCCAGAAGAATGCCTAAAATCTGACAATGCGAGTATTGAGCCTGATAGGATTTGTGGCAAGTTTCTTTATGTCTTCGGCTGTTTATACTAAATTTTGTGTTATTTTTATGTAACTTGCTTAAGTTATGTAATTTGGGCTTTAAAGGGACACTTTCACAGGATTCCTTTAATGTCTATGTACGTAGAATCCTGTATCGTTTAAACTCCATCTTTTTCAAGCACTTGCTGTAGCTTGACAGCAAATGCAAAAGTAGTTTACATGATGCCACTAAAATGTGTTGGCCAAATCTGAATGGCTGACTTCAGTTCTGGTACAACCCTTATCATTGCAAAATGTAAATGTAGCTCTGCAGATTTTTCACTTCCCTGCTCTGAGAAGTGATGGCCAAACTAGGCGTAGTATGTGAACTCTTTCAGGAGTATCATGTGAATCTACTGATTTGCTTTTAAAAGCAGATTACATCAGTTACTTACCTTTCTAAAGTCAAGACTACGTTTCAGATTCATTTCTAATTCTTCTTTATCATTGCTGCATGCCTCTGTCCCTTTCCTGTCAGATTGGCATTCTGAGTACCAGCTGACAGTGTTAAATTTCATGTTGTTCCCTCTTTTTCTAAGCTAGCTCTTCTCTAAAGCTGATTGTTTCACACTACTTTTAGTATTCCAGGCATCTCTGTTTCAATTTTATGCTTTAATATTGTGGACTGCCCTTCTTTCAGAACGTCAGTCCGAGTTGCCAACGCAGAGCAAGGCCAGCTTCCCCAGCATTCTCAGCGATCCTGACCCAGATTCTTCCAACTCTGGTTTTGACAGCTCTGTTGCCTCCCAGATCACTGAAGCCTTAGTGAGTGGACCAAAGCCTCCGATAGAAAGTACGTGCATTTTCACATCTTTGTTTTTGTAACTCATGACATGCTGTGTCGTTACACTTCTCCAGATGAAATGTAATATGGTTCAAAAGTATTTTCAAAGTATAAAATGGGAATGAAGATGAACAAAACAGTGCAGGACTGCGTCAAACTATCTCCAAATCAGACTCGATGGTGTTCATATTTCCAGGATCTTCAAAATCTGGAGTCTGTCTTCAAGCTGTTTCCTGTGTTACCTGCTGGCTAAAAACCTGGATCTGATGCCCCTCAGCTCTTAGTCCACTATGCTAAGATCTGCATTCCTGCTCAAGGAAGCAGT
Organism: Anseranas semipalmata; assembly: GCA_013399115.1. Lineage (NCBI taxonomy): Eukaryota > Metazoa > Chordata > Aves > Anseriformes > Anseranatidae > Anseranas > Anseranas semipalmata. The sequence continues at coordinate 498,685 of VXAA01000971.1, read as the reverse complement.
TAGTGTGGAAGGGAAAAAGACCATGCCTCAATGGCAGAAACAGTAAGTTAGTGATCTGATTCAAGAGGAAAAACAGGCTGAAGTAACAGCATTGCTAAAAGTGAGGAATAAATGTTTGTCTGGGAGGGAAATAAGATCATAATGTTCTTACCGTTGTTGTAGCTTAATGAAATGGAGGCTTTGGGGGTTTTCTTGTACTGAAATAAAACTGAATGCCTGAAGTTTAAAAAATGTTTCGCATTGTTGCCTTTTTAGGTCACTTTCGACCGGAGTTTATTCGACCTCCACCTCCACTCCATATATGTGAGGATGAATTGGCATGGTTAAATCCTATAGAACCAGATCACACAATTCAATGGGATAAGTCAATGTGTGTTAAAAACAGCACTGGAGTTGAGATAAAAAGAATCATGGCAAAAGCTTTTAAAAGTCCCTTGACTTCCCCACAGCAAACACAGGTAAGTATCATGCAATTTTCTGCTTAAATTGATTTTTCTAATGAGCTGTTTGTTAAATTTATGTATTTTCATTTAAAGTGATCCAAGTTTTCTAATTCAGATCTATGTTCTGATTCAGTAAACTCCAAATACTTTTAATTGTCAAAACCCAACTTGGGTTTTTGTAAGAATGAGAGAAATCTTTAAATTTTTTAACATTGATTGGATGCAGCTAAGCTGATCAGTGAGTGGTACCAATACTTTTCTGCATGGAAATCTTTTGATAACATTTTTTCATGCTTCTGTGGAAGCTTTCAATGAGAAATTAATTTGGAAATGCCAACGCTGCTTCTTTGCTCAATTTGCTAATATTACGCCCTTTATTTCAGTGGGCTTTTCTTATATTTATTATGCTAGCATTATAAAATATACTTTATTTACAGAACTCTTTCTGACAACAGTGAACTTGGAATTGAGGTTTTCTTTCTGCTGGACAGAAAACTAAAGAAGGATGAAATTTTCTTTTTTCTTTTTTTCCCTCCCCTCCCTTCTTTGTCACCCAGTGATCAAAGATTGCTAGATGCCTTGGTAAAGGCTTTGTTCTCACAGTTGTCTTTAAACAGAAATGTTAAGGAAATATACCTGCAGCGTATTTCAGTAGAGATGTTATAATTCTACTGTAGTTTAGATGTATTATAGCTGTTACTTCAAGCAGCAATGTGAATAGTTAAGGAAAAAAACAATTCAGAATTTTATTATTATTTTTTTTTCTTTACAGCTCCTTGGAGAGCTGGAGAAGGACCCCAAGCTTGTTTACCATATTGGTCTTACTCCTGCCAAATTGCCAGACCTCGTTGAAAACAATCCTTTAGTAGCTATAGAAATGCTGCTCAAACTGATGCAGTCTAGTCAGATAACAGAGTATTTTTCTGTCTTGGTCAACATGGACATGTCCTTACATTCAATGGAAGTTGTAAATCGGTAAGTATTATCTCAAATCTAAGAAAGTTTCCTGAAGTATGTAAACAAAGACAATCTACTGAACAGTTATTAGCAATTGTGAGGCTGGCTGCAGGGCTGTAGTAGGATGCATTCCAAAGACTACCAAAAGGAATCGAAGAAATCATCAGTCGGATTACGGTGAAAGAGAAGAGCATTGAACAGTCATTTCCTTTTCAGTTTTTCTGTTTGTGTTGGTTTGCTTTTTAATACTCTTTTAATGTAGGACTTAGTGTGCTCTGACTAATACTGCAGAGGAAGACAGTGCTGTGGAGTTGTAGCTTCCTGCAACTACTGGCCTAAGTCTTGTTTCTTTCATAAAGGCTTTACTTGCTTTTTGTGCAGTTTTATATTGGTGGTGCCTTTTAGTTAAAGAAAAAAAACCTCTTATTTTGGTCCAGATTAAATTTGTAAAGTTAGCTTTGAGTTGGTAATAAAGAACTGAACCTCTCAAACATCTTCAGTACTGAAGTTCAGAGAAAGCTGCCAGTTTTTAAGTTCTTCTTACAGTGGTCCTGTTAGCATCAGCAAAACTGCAATTTAACAAGAAAAAAATGCTACTTCCCAGCAGAAATAATAAATTAGATGTTGGAAATATATAAGTAATACAAATTTAACATATATATAAACATACTATATTTTACCATATTAAATATTGTGAAAAGCGCATTTCTTGCACGGATGCTATTCTAGTTTAATTTTTCAGCCCCTGCTCCAAGAATGGAGAGGCTTATTCAAAAAAAACAGTGTTACTCTTTAATATTAGCAAAGTGTTTCTACATTGAAAAGAATGGGGAAATACATACTGTGGTGTAGATAGCTTCAGCTGGAGCTGGTGATTACTAGAAAGTCACTTTACTACACTGTTTGATATGTTCAATTCCAAACAGTGTTAAAGTAGGTATCTGCTTAAACAGAACTTGCATTCTTGATGCAGATTAAGTTAACAAAAGGTGGTATTGTTAAATAGCCATCCTGCTTTATGTTCGTGCCCTGTCTTCTTTGGAAATAACTTCTGCATATAGATACAACCCATTTTCTTAACAGAATGCTAGCATTTTAAATGGGGAAACTTCTCAGCCAGCTAATCCCCACAAACTACAAGAGTGTATCTTTCCCACTTTCTTCCATTTCTTGGCAATTACTGAATGTGAACTGCCAAATCAGCCTTGTTCAGCAGTCCGTTTGCAGTAGAGTTGAATCGTACCTCAAGTATCATTTGATAAAAGAAACATATATGCCTCCCTACTGGTGCAGACTTAGGCAGTTACTGCCCTGAAGTTGGGGTAATCGTTACAACAGGGAGAAGCAGTGGTAAGAAAAGAGCTCTTACTCCTGTCTGGGATAGCTGCACAACCAGTCAGGCGTGCTGGTTTTCCCACAGCAGAACTACCACAGGAAAAACTTCTCAAACTGCAAAATGACTATTAGCACCGGAAGGGATTTCGAAGTGAAAGAAGACAAAAATTTGAAGCCGAAATGACTGAAATATACAGTAATGTTTTCCTTATTGCCAGGCCTTTCACTGCTTGAGATGGGACTAATTAAAGTTTCTTTAGTCTAATTCTGTTGTAACTTTATGGCAGTTTTACATTTAGTATATATCGTTACCTCTAACTTGAGAGCTGTAGTGCTTTTTCATAAACAGCAGTACCTCAGATACTTCAGTAGTCAGCATTGTTAAACAGCAAATAGGTGTGCTTTGCTGTTAATCCTTAAAAATAGATGAGTACCATTCTGTGACGCAATAGTTCTCCAATTCTTCTGTAGTAAGAAGCTTCTGAGATTATCACGCATCATTAATCTCATTCATCCAGTCAGGGTCTCTTGTATTTGAGCTCCAGGTATTCAAGCTGTTTCAGTTTCTAGGACTAAAATCTGGATTTGAAAGAACTAGCGAAACTGATCTTTTGATACACAAAAAAAGAGTTACATGATGGGTTGTGTACTTCAGGAAGGAGCTCAGCATCTGGATTCATTACCTGAAATTCAAATAACAGATAAGCCAAATTATATTGCGGTGCTTATTGCAGAAGAATCTTGGTGTTCAGACAGCTTGGGGGCTTCCTCTTAAATTTGAAATTATATCATCGACTCATTTGTGTAATGTGTAGCAAGTGTTTGTGGGTATGCCAAATATACTAAAAACCAAGTCTAATTCAGCTTCTGTACTGTGTTGGGTTTAAAAGAAACAGTTTTTGACTCCTAAGAAATTTAAATGTTTAGAATTAAGCCTGTGAAGGCTTTCAGAAATCAGCTCTGTATGACATGGTCAGGAATAAACTAGTATCACAGGTCTAACTCATCTGTTCTGCAATAAAATCATTACATTTATGGCTTCATAAACCATTGGATATTTTTAATTTGAACAGGCTTACTACTGCAGTTGATCTCCCTCCTGAATTTATTCATCTTTATATCTCCAACTGTATCTCTACCTGTGAACAGATTAAAGACAAATACATGCAGGTGAGTACTCTACTAAACTGGTTAGGAAAAAGGGTCCTGCATCTTGCTCAGTGTAATATGTGCTGAGACTTCATAAGGGTGAGAGCATTAAATTATTCTGGCTTACTGCTGCTTTATTTCAAAGGTACTTTTTTTTTTTCTTAATGCACTACACGGTTCTTTATAGTGTTTAAAAGATGTTTTTTCACCTTTTTACAAGACTCCACAGGTAATTATTCTTCTGTTTTTCTGTAGATATCGTACACTTCTCCCTGGCAAAACTGCAGTTTTATGACTCGGGTGTTTACATGCAACAAGTTTATCTGTCATTCAGGCTGCCTTTTCTTCACCCCTAACATTAGATGTTTGTCTTCTGCTTAGTTTTGAGTTTCTTTTCTTTTCTCCACAAGTGTGTTTACCAGTTCCACATGTTTGAGTGATGTTACAACACTCATGGAAGTCTCGCCCTTCAATTCTGCCTGTTACTGACCTACAACAGCTTTCAGATCTCAGACCTAAAAACCCTTCTCTTTTCTCCCTTCCTAATGTCACACTCTCTGCTTCCCAAGCCTGTCTTAATTCCTCAGTACCAGCATACAAGTTGTAACCACTTCAGTAATCTTTACCACCTTGTAGCTGTTGTCTACATGCTGTATGAAGTACTTCTTTCTATTCTAAAATTATTAGTTTTGCCAAGTGCCCAGTAGGTCTTGTTTTCTTGGATATGTTTATGGTGAAGAACAGCTTCATGTTCAGTTCATGTAAGGCTTTGTGAGTCTTGACCAATTCCTCCCTCAGCTTTCTCCTCTCCATACTGAAGGATTGCAGCCTCTTGTGCAAGGCAGCAATTACTTTCCCTTAAGCTTTTGGGCCTCCTTTTCTAGTGCCTTCTCTAGCTCTACTACATCCTTAAGCTGCAGAGACCAAAATTGCAGGTAGTAAACGGGATGTAGGTGCAGTGTGGTTTTAGATGGTAGCAAAATCCCCTCTGTCTTGTTCTCAGTACCCTTCCAGATGATGACTAACCATTTGTTGGTTTTTGGTGGCTGCTGATGGTTCTCTGCTTTGGGACTTTGCCAGATACGTGTGGATGCATTGGTCTGTGACCTGCTGAATAGCACAACAAGAAAATAGCAGAGCAAGAACATGCCCACAGAGTGGGTAGGACACTGTGCTGAGAGCAAATAGCAGCTGTGCTTCAGGCACACAGGGGACTGTAAAAAAGAGAGAACAGAGGGTCAGGGAGTGCGTACTGATCACCAAGTAGCACCCAAGGTGTGCGAGATCTGACATTCGTTAATGCTACATATGAGGTCTCACAGCAAGTGAAACACAAGATGTTTTGTTTGAGAAGCGCCGTTCAAAAACACTTCTATTAGAAGTAAAAGAGGCATGATCCTCAGAGATTGGGAACCAGCCAACATCTTGCATTTTTCCTTTGTTCTGAGTTTCATGTTCACCAATTACTGAAGTTACTCTTATAACTAGTCTTTGTGCTGGAGAGGAAACATATGATGCCTTTTGACTGTGGCAAAGGAAATGACTTGTTCAGCTTCTGAATCTTCTTGGCATAGGTAGGAAATTTTAGAGAGCTTAGTTCCTCTAAAAACAGTTGATCGCTTATTTGTCTTCTTCCTAATCTTCAGTGTCAAATAATCTAAAATACTTTGGACACTTAATTATGAAGTCCCATCAGTTCTGTCTGAAAAACATTGTTCGTGTCTGTAGTTGCTTTTTAGAGAGATTTGAGTTTAACTCTTCCTCACAATGTGAAATACGAGATGACTTCAGTGACAAAGCAAGAACTGCTTTTGTCCTTGAGAAAGACTGTGTAAGGCAGTTGGTTAGTGCTGGGTCTGTGTGTGACAGACTGTAGGTGCCAGTTCCTAGGGCTCCAATTTACAATTCTCTGCATGTTCTACAAGGTGCTACTTAAGCAGGAAGGAGGAATGCATCTGAGATCCCATCTTTTCGTTGGACCAGGCAGGGAACAGCAGCTCACAGCCATGAGCTCTGTAGTGTCTTCTTGGATCAAGTGTCCCTGGTACTGTCTTTCCTTCTAAGACAGAGCAAGCAGGTCATGTGCTAACTCAGTGACAGAGTACTTCCCACTAAGCAAGTGTGGGATCAGTTCTGCCGCTGTCATTTCCCAGCTGGAGTGTCTTAATCGTGTGGTCACAGAGGAGTTCTGAGATGGGAAGCTTGTTCATTTTTCTTTATGGTGTTACCTGTAGAAAATAAGACTAAGCAAGAGGGGTGTCCCTAGTGGTGACAGTATCTTGGGCTGTGATCCCTTCTCTCAGGACTTTATTGATAGATTACATAATAATAATAAAAAAGTACAGTGCATATGTAAATCTGGCATTTCATTTGTGCATGGGATTAATCTGAAAGCTCCTGTATCCATGAGTACAGTACTATAAAGCAGAGGAGTCCATTTTTAAATACAATAGCAACATGGGAGGTAGAATAGTATGGGCAGCAGGCACAAAGCTTGTGGAAAAGATTACTGCTGTAGCTAAAGTACTGCTGAAGTGTCTCAGTGAAGACTGTTGGCCCTCAGCAGTGCAACTGACGTGGTTGCATTTATGTGGATTATGAAACCGTATCTCTTCTGTTTCAGAACCGCCTGGTACGTCTTGTTTGTGTCTTTCTTCAGTCTTTAATCAGGAACAAAATTATTAATGTACAGGACTTGTTTATAGAAGTGCAAGCATTCTGCATTGAGTTCAGTCGGATAAGAGAAGCAGCTGGCCTTTTCAGGTTGCTGAAGACACTAGATACTGGGGAAAATCCATCAGAGACAAAAACTTCAAAATAAAACCACCTTGTCACTGAAGGGAAAAACTGTCAGCATTCTATACCAATTAATTGTATATTTTAAACCAAAATCACTGGATTAATTATGTAATACACTATAAATAGCATTTTATGCATTTAAATAATAAATGATGTTTTTCTGATATGTGTGCTTGAGTTTGAAATGTTAGGCCTTACACTTATGGTATTTTTGACTACAGGTTAAATTGTCTGCATATCCTGAACTACAGGCTCTATTTCCAGAGAGGGATGTAAATACTACTTGCCATTTCACATTAAATTTCAGTGTTTATCTGGCACTCACTGTCTCTGTGTCCAACTATAATGTAAATAACTAAAGGCAACTGGTATCAAAATAAGTAACTTCAAGTCAGGTTGGCTCTTTCTTTACTCTGTAAGACTTTCTAAAAGCTGGATGCAACTTCTAATGATGCATGCTGTTTTCAGGAGGTAAGGGAAAGTCTGTCAATCCTTTAGCTTATTCTAAGCATCATTTTTAATGTTTATGATGGAAATGAAGTGTTGAGTGCTGTAGGCTTGAAGCAGTATGCACTGAATCTTTCCAGAATAGTGGCTTCATTCTGTCAGTCGTGGAAGCTATTTCATGATTTTTGAGAATGTTCCACTATGGAAAAATGGTCCCCTTTCTTCCATAAAAATCAGATACAAGCCTCGTCTCACTTCAGATCTTGCACAAGCAGTTGCTTTGTGGCTACCAAAACTTGAAATAGTCTAACATCAGAATGGTACTCTGACTATATGCTTTAGACTGAAGAGACTAAGTGCTGGTTGGTTAAAATATTAATTTATTTTAAGGTGATAGTCAAATAATTGCTGTTATTTAAGCTCTCAAATTTAAAAGAAAAATAGATAACTGGAAAAGTTAGCCATTCTAATTTAATGCTGTTTGATAAACAAAAGCTGTTTCAAGTCTACATCTGCTTCTTAAATTTTTATGAAGCAGAAGATCAATAACGCAAAGTCAAGCCTTTCTTTTGACTTTATCTTTCTAAGTGATATAAACTGCTAAATTACTTGGATTGAAAAACCCCATCAATCTCATTTTATGCAGCATAATCTTTTTGTAAGATCTCCTGTAAGAAGTGTTCTCTAGGCATTAGAGAATTAAGACTTTTACAGGTTCCCAGAGTTATGATGTGTTAGGCCAACTAAACTAGCATTTATTTTTATTCTGTTCCAATTTTAGCACGTCCTTCTAAAACCCAGACATGTGCTGTCATTGTTAGCAGCAGCAAACACAGCTTGTGCTCTGAATTTGTACCTTGCCTGCTTCCCATCTACTAACATTGACATACAATGTGACTATGCCAGATTCATCTTTTTCCTGTTGGTATCCCTCTAAAAAAAAAAAAAAAAAAACTTTTTGAAAAGAAAAACCAACAACAAACTTTAAAAGCTTTTAAGCTTTTGTTTGGAACTTACTACACTAGTTTTAAATGAAGTAGTAGACTCCATCAGAAACTTGATTCCTACTGCACAGAGTTGTTGCATGTTTTGGGTAAAGCTACATAATGTAACTTACAGAATTACTTGAAAAGAATTTAAACCTTACAAAAAAATAGGTTGTTACTACAATGCTGCAACCAAAGCCTAGCCCTTCTCCCTTGATGGTTGTACTAACATCCATCCATCCCCAACCTCTGAGTTTGTCCTATAAAAATTACCAGTGATGAACCATCAAGAAACAGCTTTATGAATTTATCACAGGTACTTCCACAACAGCATCCTATATTTGGGAAATAGGCACATCCCATTCATTTTGGAGTCACGTGGGTTGATGAAAACACCAGAACTTGGTACTGAATGTGCTATACCCATTGGCATCATTTCTTGTTGGGGGGGAGGGAAGGTGTACTGGGTTTAGAGGGCAAGTTTTTGGTAATGTGTGGGGAGGACTGCAGAGGGGGCTGCACCTATTCAAGCCAGACAGTTCTGCCTGCTCCAGGTGACCTACCCCAGGCCAAAGCTGAGCCCATCAACCAAGCTGGTGGCACCCCTGGAGCCTGTACCCATGGAGAGGATCCATGCTAGAGCAGTTTGTGATAGACTTCACAAAGTCCTGGGGAGGGACCCCAGCTTCAAGCAGGGAAAAAGTGTACGGAAGGAGCAGCAGAAATGAAGCCTCATGAACTGACCACAGTACCCATGCCCCTTAGCTGCTCAGCACAGGAGGTGGAACACCTGGGAAGGAAGGAGTGAAGTGGAGTCTGGGAAGAAGGACAGGGGATGACTGTAGACAATACTGCCCTAGTTAACCAGCACAATGGTACACTTGTGTTGTGCTATGCTAGTTGAGTGTCTCAGCTTTGTTTACACAAGTGTCATAAACAAAACCCTCAAGCTTCTCCACAGTGTTGCTTTTTAAAAGGTCTGTATATTTTATTATGGAAATTGAGCTTTTAGCCATTAAGTTACATCAACAATGCATAACTTGACATTCTTACAATTGTACATACACAATGGAAGAAAACAATAGTTCAGTGCTTAGTCCAATCAATGCAACCGAGTTAGTACAAGGTTACCATAGAAGTTGATCATGAATAGTTGTTGACAAAGACTAGCAAGTTCAAGTGGTTATTTGCAGTTATGTTTATCGCAGAAGTGAATTCCAAGTTTTGGACTTAAGCTTCAGACTAATGAAATGACAGAAACTCAACTTATTTTGCTGTTCTCCATTCAGAAGGATATGCTCATTTAAAAATACAGTATCATTACCATGTTTCAGATGGTGAAAACTAGCTTCAGGTCCAATGGAAGTATAATGGACAGTTTCCAGGCAATGCATTCTTCACACAAACACATGCAATTATAGAGACATACTACTTTTAAACTTTCTCAAATCAAGTTTTGCAATACAGCAGGATATCTGAGGAGAGAGATCAGGACCCACACTGAACAAAAACAAGAGCCTCCAGCTTGATTTGTGCATGTTTAGTCTACAATTCCAATTCCCAAATCTTCACATATCACCTGTAAGAGAAAAATAATACCTAATAAGGATCAGCCGCAAGGAGAGAAAACTTTGCTATTTTTCACCAGTTCTGTTTTAAAAAAAACTTGCTGCTGCTATCTTTCATTTCAGCAACTTCAGTTCAGCATAGCCCTCTTATAAAACTACATCTCTTCAACTCAAAGGGGAGGGCCTTGCTCTTCCCTCCTTCTCTACCCCAACCCCTCATTCCCTGAGCCCAGCTCTAAGACTCATCCAGTTGCACAGCAAGGATACACAGCCTCCTAGCCTGTCAAAATACGACTTTGAGGGATTTAATTTTCTGCCATTTAAGCTGAGTTAGTTTATCACATACTCTTAATGTGAATGTGAGAGCCAAAATAAAAAACTGATAGTTGGCACAGCAAAGGAAAACTGGAAAGGACCACTCTCTTCTTGTATCAGCAAGCTATTAAATTGGTTTGAGCCATCCTGTGAAGCCTCACTCAGACTGGTGGAAGAGAACAGTCTCTTGTCAAGCTGCCAACACCAAGAACTCCATCCCTTCCAGGTTAACCTGGCAAGATATTGCCAGCTGACTTCTCTACTACATCTCAGTTTCACCTCTCCTTGTCGAGCTGCGGAGTCGGTACTTCTGTAACAGTCTCAGTACCTTTGTCCAGCACAGAAACACTTCATTCAGTACCAAGTGCTTTGGACTTGAGCTTCAGACTAATGAAATGATGGAAACTCCAACCAATGAAACCCAACCACTGAAAACTACATGTGTAACCTCTCCACTCAAAAAAAAAAAAATAAGACCAAGACCAAACACCCACCTAACAATTTCCACAATGATATCATTACTGCCTTGATACAGAGCCCTTACGGCTCTTTTGAGCAAGAGTTCCCAGTTTTACTGAACCCTGGGATGTTGATGTGTACCAAAACCATGTATTTATTACATATTTGCAGCCTTGGCAAAAACTGAAAAAAATATTCTGCAAATTCACAACGCCCTTCTTAACCTACTGGTGTATACTTCAAAGTAATGATTGGTATTGCTAACAGTAGTCGTATGTCTATACTTGCCCACACATGACAATTTTGCTTTTATGGGGCAGCTAAATAATCAGCCCAACCTGTTGCCCTATTTGTTGCTACCATAATGTAAAACCAACACTTCTGCTTCTGATGGCACAGAACAGGAATTCCCAAAGTGGTATATTCCTTCGAAAGCTGGGCTTTTATTACAATGCCCAATTCATTAGGTCAGTAAGAGCTGAAAACATTCTCACTGTAATTAAGCCATCCTACAACTCCTCGGACATACCTCCTCTTAAGATTCTAGCACTGATTACTTGCAACAGGATGACATTCGTACACGTGGCGGGTGGGGGGCCTGGGGAAGGAGTTACTGCTATCTGATCAATTTTTCCTAATACTGCAGAGAATCTCATCCAAGCATTGCTTCCACCTCATTTTTGCTTAGAGCCAAAAAAGAAGAATCCAGTCTTTATTAGGGGTAGTTAGTGAAAAAAATCCAAGTTGTCTAGTTAAACTGGTACACTGGTAATTAAACACTGTTAACACGCATTTAGATCTGAAAGACCTAAAGTTCATTTTTGCTTGCTAACAGGTCTGAAAGCTGAAGCTAGTTTAAAGTTATTTACTATTAATTTGTTCTCCAATTTGACCATTAATAAGCTTTTGATCAAAAAGGGGGCTCTAGTCTCACTTTAAACATCAGCCCATTTTGAGATGTTTATAGCTCCTTTTTAAATCTTTTGCACTTTACAAGTTTTCTCCCTAAAAATAACACCAGAAGTAATGAAGCCATACTAACGAACACCATAATTAATGAAACTCAACATTCTGCGAGAATAACATCCCTCAATCCAGCTGGGATTTTCCCCAATGTATTTATTCAACACTGCCACTGGGGGGCTGTCTACTTTATGCTGGCACTGGGCTTTACCTTTTTTTTTTTTTTTTTTTTTTTTTTAATAATCATACCACCTGGATGCCTGCAGTAAGAAACCCTCTGGCTGATTTCAGCAAAGATCTGACAAAGGGACAGATCTCTGAGACAAGCTCCTGCACGTTTTATGAAAAATGTGCAGCTAGGAAGAGAACCCACAACACATACAGCATCGACTCCCACATTAGGCAGGACATAGCCTAAACAGAAAGGCAGATTACAGATTCTCCAAATGGTGGGGGAGTCACAAGACACCTATCCTACAGGAAAAAAAAAATTACAGGGTGGTGGTGGGGAAGACTCATTAGTTCTGCTCTTCATCTAAACTGTTGGTAGTTACAGTGCTAGAAACTAGAAAGACTGGTTTGATCCAACAAAGTCAGTCCAGATCAGCAAAATCTGAAAACCTGTACCTAACCTAGAGCTGCCTACACCCACTTACTCTAAAAGTTACCTATTTGAGTTCTAATAGTAGGTGATACACTTCATGTTTCTAAGCATCTTGCTATTGCTTTAAGTTCCATAGGTTGCCTCTTTCCTGTCCTGTATTTTTACGCTGCCCCTCTTTTTGCTAATGCACGTAAGCTTCCTGACTGAGGTCAGACAAATGTTCGCTTCGGAAGATTTTGTCATCGTGCTTCCCAGGAGAGCAAACTGCTTATTGGAGGCACTGCAATTCGGCCTTTTATTGTCATCATTCCTCAGCAGCACAGCTGGCCTTACAAGACCTAAATATATCACAGACAAACCATGTGCAAACTATTCTTGTGAAAGCTTGAATGAAACAAGTACAGTGTCAGCAGAAGACACGTTCCAGGAATCTTCATACTTGAAGATTTTTCTAAATTGTTAACACTTCTGACTTTACAAGCACGCTTGTCAATTTGCAGGTTCTCTAGCTTTTCTTCCAGATCTCAGCTTCAATTCTCAAGAAAAGCATTTTGTTTTAGAGGTGTTACTTAAAGGTTGAAGTACTTACCACAGTTCTCCCCTCCAGCGTGAATATTGCACTGCAGGTATCAGCAAGACACAATCCACAGACTGACAAGACTTCTCTCGATAACTCCTTTTGGTTCCTCCTTGAGCTAGAGTTTAAACCCTCTCATCATTTACTAAAAATCAATGTTCAGTTTTGTGTTAAGGAAGAGGGAGAAGACTTAGTTTTTTAATATTGAAGAGATAGTTAAAAAGGCAGTTCTGGAAATGTCAGTAGGCTTCTTTTGGAGAGAAGTGTCCCTATACATTGTTTTAGTTGTGGGTTGATTTTTATTTGTTCAGTTTTGGAGATGGTTGGTCAGTCATATTCCATTCTCATGTGCTTCTTGTAAGAAAAAGGCATCACAAAAACTTGCACCTGCTGGTGACATCAGAACTACAACCTGACAATTTTCCAGTAAACCTAAAAATTACACTCCTACAGAGAAGAGGCAGATTTTTTTTTTTTTTTAAAGTAGGCATTAATAAGAATATTTCAAGGGAAATTTAGGATGAAATGTCTGCTCTGCAAAATAGAAGTTCAGATTATATTTCCCCAGCTGAAACCTCTCATTTCTGGAACATTCATTCTAAAATTAAAAAAAAAATTATTGCTTCTACTGAAGCTCAATATAAGTTAGAAAAAGAATTGCATATTTTCTTAAAAACATTCCAAATATACATTTTAAAAACAAAATACACTCTAAAACAAATGTCTAGTAAAAGACCTTGTTTTAAGCAACCTGTAGTAACAGCTATACCAAAAAAAATTGAGGAACATAGCACATTATAACACTGACAATGCTAAAATCCTAAACAATTCATTTAACACTCTTAGTAAGTAGTGTTTTAAATATACATATTTCTTTACAAAACAGTTTAGCAATTCCTTATACCACTTACAGTATATAAATATTTGAATAAGAGGTCATAATGGGAGATGCCAGGGTTTATATTCACTCTCAGATGCTTCAGGTTTCATAGGTGTTTTGCTATAAGGCACAATACTGCTAATCTAAAAGAAAGGAATAAAAGCTAGTGACAAACCCAGTGAAAACTCCTAATATGGAATCTCCAGGAGAAGAATTCTAGCATCTCTATGCAAAGAAAAATAAAAAATCAAACTTTGTATATTCCAAGAAACAGTTCCAATTTGTACATAACAAAGCGGGACAGGATGGGAGCAGGAGTAAGAAGGAATTCAGTAACATTTTATAAATAGACTAATAAATATATTTTAGCCATAGTTAGCCCTTTACCTCTGTTCTACTGAGTTTAAGATTGAAAGAGGTAACCAGTGTGCATATACCTAAACAAGTCTACATGCTCAGCACGTGAAGACCACCTTGCATAACCTATTACTGCCAAATTCAGTATAAAAAGCTAGTGAGGCGGAGAAAGTCTCCTTTTCTCTCAGCATCCACTCTGAGTGGAACACATTACAAGATCAAATCAGTATTTGTTACATGTAAGGAAAGTTGCAACTAGTAATTTTTTCCATCACCAAAAAGGATATGCAACATATCCATGAAGTTATTTGATTCCTTCAAAGGTTAGATTGTGTCTTTTTAAAAGAATATCCATCTCCAATTACAACAGATCAGAACTTTCAGAACATTTTAATAGTTGTGGCCTTGTAAGTGTTCTCCATATATACATATGGAACATGAACAGTGCTTCCAAAATATTTATCCATTAGACATTCTACATTGTTTCACTGCCTAGTCTTCATCTTTGTTACAGCCCTCTGGAACACAACGACATTGTAATAATGCTTACAGAAAAAGGGTTATTGCATCTTTTTATAGGATGAGACATCCAGAGGAAGTTTTATAAAATCCTCTCATGTACAAAATTCTTAGTTATTAGCCCTTTTGGAACACCAGCTAGAAAAGTTTGAAAGGTAAAATAATTTACATTGTTATTTTTCCATTAACCAGACAAGAGTTCGTACTACTTAAATAAAAAATAATAGTTCTTCAGCAGTCTATCCAAGGTATCTTCCATGAAGCAGTTCAGTGTGAATTTCCATTAGATAGATGTTCTCCATGTCGGTTATTACTGACATCCACATCTAGAAGTCAGGAATTAAGAGAAAATTTGTTTCTAGATTCACTTTTTTATTGCGCTTTATCTGTTAAAAAAATCTAAACTCTGGGAACAAATTAAGCATTCGTGTATATCTAAAGTTTTATCTCTAGGTAAGTAACCCTCCCAAAACACTGTTCACATCTTTTCTTCCTTTTAAGATGAGTTTTCTCCATCTTGATAGGATTCTCTCAAAGTCTACCTGCTTGTGTTTTTTGAACATCAGTAGTAACACCACTCAGCCTGGTCTGCACTGCAATACTAAGACTACTAACCTCACTTGGAGGAAGTCTTCTCCTTCCAATGCAATTAATGGCATCGAGTATTGTCAAGTGACAAACAGAAGTATTACTTACCAAGTAATGCTGTGGTTTCACCTGCATCCTCTTTTAAACTGGTACATTGCAATACAGATTCACTGGTGGAAGAAGCTGACAATTCGCTCACTTCATTCCTGTCATCTTCTTGCAAAGCAATACTCAGACTTCCAACTGATACACTGCCACTTATTGATTCAGGTATTGGAACTTCAAGTGCGTCTTCAGAGTCCCCCTTCAAAATTAAATACATTAACTGACACTTCTGTCCACCATCAGGCATCCACATGCCTCCATATTACCACTTCTTAACCTCACCTTATTAGAAAATGGCCTTTTTTTCCACCTAGCATTGTCTGTTATCTATGACCTCATGGGTACAGTATTTAACAGTGTTGACTTCCGATGTTAATATCAGAAACCAAAGAAACACAGTAAGCCGAGAGTGGCAGGAGGCAACCCAGCCAGCCTTTCGGATGGAGCATGTCAACACTCCAGAAGAGCACTGCTGCAGCCTGGTTAGGAGCATGCTCAGCACATATGAACTCTTCACTAAGCAAACCTGTTGATCCTTCATGAGTTTGTAGAAACTGCTGTTTTTCCATGATAGCAGTTTGGCAAGTTCAGACTTTTTTACTGGGGTGAGCAAACATTTGACATAAGAAAAAGCATCCCTTCTCTTCTTCCAGCCTAACTTGTATCTTTGGAACAGGCTTTTAAAATATGACAGCTTTTTACTTTGCAGGAACAAAACATATGCCACACGAGCAAAGGAACCAACTTCACCTGTTGTACAGCACAAGCTATTTCTAATAAACCAATTTTTAGAATGGATCATAAATCCTACACATACAATTCTGTTCCTAAAATTGAACCTTAAGCCATTGCCATTAATACACTGACATTATTTAAACATAAGCAACTGCAGTATTTGTACACTGCAGTGCAAGTAGCTCTTCTGTGGGCTTCATGAGTATTTTTCCCCTCCTCAGCTAGCAAAGGCCCATCTGAGAAATTCCATGCTGATCCCTTCTTTAGCATCAAAGCAGCGTACTTCACAGTATGCTGAATTTTAATAAGCTATAGGACAGCCACATTTGAATACAAGTTAGACACACGTGATACTCCAGGTGCGTGTATTGGGGGGAAGGATTAATGATTTTTTGTTTCCAAAACTTCAGCAGTTAAATAAGCACTGAAGATACAAGATTCAACAATGCCCTACTAAATCAGTAAGTCAGATGCCTTGAACTGCAGTTCTCTTTTTCCCATAAGAAACAGTCACTAGATCACTGAAGCCCGCTGTTTACAAAACACAAGGCAGCTAACAGGACTTCCTGCCTTCTTCTTTGTACCTTGAGCCTTTAAAAAAGCTGAAGCATCTGAACTGTTTACCACAAAATTGAGTTCAGCCTTCAGACTCTTTGCAGAGGAGTTTAGTACACTTCTATAATAAGGCTGCACACTCACGTCCACCATTACATACCTCAGCAAGCACACTCCTGAAAAAACTGCCTTGCTCTTCACACTCTTCATCACATCAACAAAACATTCACACAATCACTCTACAAATTAGGTTGGGCAACCTGGATCAGGCTGAAAACTGAGCTAGAAGAACACTGAGTGATTTCCCACATTACTAATTTCAGCATGACTTGAATGGTTGACACAACCAAGACACTTCCCCCATTCCACCAGAAAAGAGAACTGGGCTTCTATACTTAATATAACCCCGCTCAACTTGCTTCCAACATTCTTGTTGCCTAACAAGCAGAGGAGGCATTGCTCCTTTTGGTTAGGGCTGGTATCAGTAACAGTACCAATCTGCAACAGTACAAACTCAGGGAACAGAAGTGTTCTAGATTTTAAAGTGTTTCAGCTTTGAGACTGTATAAGGATACATCCTTTCACATATAACACAAGTTATATTAATGCCAAAAATTGAAGATGAGCAAGAAGCAAGCTATTAATGTACCAATATTAATGCAATAGTTATTTCACTTGAGAAGATTACAGTTCTTGGATAAAGCCTTAGTACACAGCACCACCATAATTTGTGTGTATATACATACACACACACACTACATAGCAAGAGTATCATCGCTTTTCACAAAACAAAAGGTCAATCATCCATAGACCTGCTAAGTCTCTAAGGAAATAAGAGAAAAGCTACTCAAAATGCAGACCTAGCCAATGAAAGGAAGGCCCCTGAAACCAAGGAATGCCTCTGCTTTCTGAAGGCCTCTACAGATCAGTAGAAGAGAAGAGGTAGATTCATGCCTATGGCACTTTAGGGAACTCAAGACTATTTATCAACAGCAACCAAGTAACCTACCGCATGTGTCTTCATCTCTCTTTTCTGGTGCTGTCAGGAAGAAATGAGAGCACATCATTTTCTCTATTTAATCAATTTCTGATGAATGTCTTTAGGAAGGTTCTCAGGACTGGCTCATTTACAGGACTAAAACAGCATATGTGGAAGCATACATAAATGCACTCAAACTATAGGAAAAACTATAGAAAAATCATTATTTCCTTTGAATCACAGTTCTCAGCAAGACTGAATATATACACAAGATCTACTGAATTTATATTTTTATAGCTTAGGCAAATTGCCTCACCTTTGCTTTAACTTCATTACTATTGTCAGCTGATGATAGAAAAAGCTGGTTATCAGAGAAGGAGTACACAGAGGATTCATAAACTGTTCAAAACTGTTTAACCTCCAACCCATGAAACTCCCTTTTTCCGATTCTCATTCAATTTTTGTATCTTTGCCCACCTTCTTCAGTCTACTCAAATAACAACTGTTCTCATTCTGAACAGTTACACGAAGCCTTGCTTCCTGCACTGTACTTTTTTCTTGAAGATTAAAATAAGTATGCAACATACCCAGTATCCCAAAGCTTTGATAACATCTAGTTTGCACATTGGACAAGTTCGGTGGTCCAAAAGCCAAGGGTCAATGCACGTTCTATGGAAGATGTGCCTAAAGAAAACAAATACCCTTTAGAACTTGCAATGGAAAAAAAAAAAAATCAAAAATCAAACACTACTACTTAAACAGATGTGCAAGTTAGTACCTTAATAGGTAACCCAACTCCTCTGTAACCTTGACATTTAGGCACCGCTTAATTTACTAGGACAGACATAACCATAAGTTCTGGAAACATCTTTTTCTGTCATGCTAGCCCAAAACAAAAGATGGTACTAACTACAAAGACACCACTGAGCTACCACTTCAACAGTGTACAATTCAAACTTCTTATTAAGAAAGCTCTGCTTCATTTTTACACTTCTCCCAATTGCTCCTTTTCCCCCCCAAAAATACAAAGTACTGCATTGTCTCCCAGTGCCCCTCAACATGTAACAGGCCATACAAATGGCACAGCTTCAGCTCTGCCACCAGTTTCAAAAGAGTTTCCAGAAGGCTCACATTTTTCTTAGGGAAAACATGGTACAAAGAGAAGAGAATTATTACGGTAACTTACTTGCAAGGCAGAATTCGAACAGTATCTTTCAGTTTATAGTTCTCAATGCACACAGCACAGTTTTCCACATCAACGTCTAAACCCTAAAGATGACAACACATTTAAATGTGTTAATTACATCCACGTGTCATTACAGAACAAGCTTTGAGTAATATATAACTTCACAAAATGTTGTATAAATTGGTTTACCAAATAAAAGTGTCTCCCTTGTTTAATTCAAGATTCAACCAAAAGGCAGTTTGATCGAGTGATAACAAATATTAAAAACCATCCCAATTCAGATTTTCTAATTTAAATAACTATGCATGGTACCTTAAGCCATTTGTTAGATCTCAAACATTGGCTTTGAGATTTTACTGTACTCCCATGAACAACTGACAAAAACCATAAAATCGAGAAATTTTACAAGAGGTCAACACAAATGAAAGCACAATTTTTTTTTTACTGATGGTCTCAAAGACTTGCAAGAGATTAAGTAGGAAGAGATTCTTGGGGTTAAATACCGCAAACCTCCTCTTACTCACACATATTTTTTTCTTCTTCCACATTCTAGTAAATATCCTTTGGAAGCTAGAGGAGGAGAACTGAAGTAACACAATTTTTGGATGATTTTTAAGACTTCTCTCCAAGCTCACACCAGAGAGTCAAAACATAGGATTTTTCCCTCAATTTGTTTCTTTTTAAGGGCTACATATCTTTCCTAACAGGTCTTACTGCCTTCTTGAAGCCATACTTATGGTTACAGTGCAAATATAGGTACCTCCTGACAAGAGAAATAATTCAGTATTAATTGGGTTGTATAAAACAAGTATTAGAAGAAGAACACAGAGCACACCAACTTCCTTTTCATCCCCCACAAAAATATTTCACGTTTACTGCTGACTGAAGCAGTTAAAATCACAGACACTCAAATGAATTAGTACTGCAAACAACCTTTCAAGTTCAAGGCAAGCTTTTCCCTCCTTTACATGCTATTAGTTTACATAATTAATGCTTCAAATCCCCAAGTAAATCATTTTTAAACATAAGCAAAGTTAAAATAAGATATGTGTATTTATTCTATAAAAAAATATTTTTTTTTTCTGCACAAGAGGCAAAATCCAAGCATGTAATACAACCAAACGACGGTCTATCTCGCAATAATCCCATAAGCTTCTCAGAAAGATCTACATGATGGCAAATACAATTTTTAAACGTTGACCTATTTTTAGTCATCTCCAAAAGAAGCGATAATGAAAGATTGTACTGTATCAAAGTCACACTCTTTCAGTCATAATGGCTGAAATACAAATGTATGTTTTTTCTTTATATGGAGACAGGACTGTCTTTTCAGATAAATTTACACATTAGTTCATGAAGGTACATTTGCATCAGTAAGTTACTGAAATTTGCTGATAGCAGGACGATTCAAATCAAATGGTAAGACAATTTACCAAGCAGAAAAATCTTTATTTTAGGTATTTTAATCTAATTTCACTCTACTTTGCTTAACCAACATGACATCCATAGTTGCTACCAGCATACTGTATAATAACAACCTAGTTAAAATCCCCTATTTTATTTCGCTCACATGTCTATTGATGGGAAGGAACTATCTGATACACTGCAAAATCTCCTCAAACAATCCTTTTTAGAGGCTGACTGAATATCAGCTTAAAAGCAACGAACAGCTTCATTGTGGTCCTCACCACAGAGTTCATCATGACCCTTTTACAACCATTTCTTCCTATGCTGATATAATGCTTTGATACTGCTTTACACAAGTTTTGGTTCAGCTCCATCTTCGTTTCCAGCTTCATCATTATATAAACAGAAATATGTACAAACAGAAATATGAACATCCCTCTGTTCAGAGCTTGACATAGGTTATTTTTTGATGGAATTTCAATTTAATTAAAAGTAAAAAATACTTTTAAGATGCTGAATGTGCTGAACGCAAAAAGGAAAAAAAAAAAAAAAAGGCAAGCTCTGAGACAGTTTGTTTTTATCTCAAACTAGTTTACCACATGAAGGACATACTCTCTGTAGCACGTGACCTGAGCCAAACAGCTTCTGTTGAACCACATTTTTGAAGTTCTTAAATGTCCTTTCTCACCTTAATTGTATTCATTGTTTTTCATCTCTAAGCGAGTCAATCCTTAAGTAAAAGCTAATCAAACAAGACAAATAAGGGTGGGAAAGAAACATCTATATGGTAGCAGAAGTCCAGTTAGAAGCTAATTTAGCATCTAGGTTCACAGCTGCCTGAAACTGAATAAAATAGCATTTTCTTTCAAAACCTTGTTTTTTCTATTTCATATCATTGTTCCAATAGTTGAGTTTAGGCCTTATGCTGTCAAAGTCAACTTTTTGAAAGTTGTACTAAAATTTTACAATAGTTTTATCCTAAGAGAAAAATGTGTATTTTTTAAACATTTATGCTTCAAGTCTATATAGCTCCTTAATGTATTGTATGTTAAAAAAGATTAAACAAGTGTTTCATTTTTCAAAGCTTAGATTTCTAAGGCCTTCCGATCAATAAAAAGATGGATGTTCTCTTAAACAAAAACACATTACATCAACTGTACAAACTATGCAATCAATAGGTCCCAGGAAGCATTTCACAATCCACCTGTTGATGTTTTCAAGTGCTGATAAGATTAGTGTTTCCTCATCTTTACAGTATCAGCCTTTTTAGTCTCCTGCAACATTCTGCATAACTGAGTATTACTTGCAACAAACCAGCCTTACATTCCATAAATAGTTAAATTTTGACTCTTCTATTTTAAAATTGGCCTTCTAGGCAAAGGCAGTAAAATGAACCTAAAATTGTAAGAGTCACACTGTGGTTACCTTGCAGTAACTTCAGTTTAAACTCTATAAAGGCATTACAACAGATTTCAAATCATTCATCAATAATGAGAGCCACCGAATTACCTTGTCTCCACGTTTCACAGTATGCAGCTGAAGCTGGCTGATTGCTTTCTTGGTTTCTTTCCTATGTCCCTTGAATAAGATTGGAAGTATTAGTACAGAATTTAGTTTTAAGAGCAACATTTCATAGCTTTTAAGTATTTTTCATGTAGATTACTAAGTCTTGTGAATGCTAGATAATTTGTTTACAAAATACTTCCAGCCAGCAGGTGCTGAAGAGCTGCAAGTTCTGCAACCTTTGGGCACAATAGTAAACATTATCTACAGGCACACTGCTCTGACAATGGGCTCAACTGGCACAGAACTGTGCGGACCAAACTGACATACATAGTCTCGTACAGTAAGTGCCTGCATTAAGGGCCTTCCCACACTGGAAAACTGAAGCTCATTTACACTTTAGAGGCAGCCAGAGCTGAAACAACAGCAGTATAACCAGACCTTCTCGTCAGGCAAAGCCATGAGCAAGCAGGCTGTAGGTTTAACACAAGCTTGAGAGAAGGTGGAATCCTGCCGAGTAGCCTACAGCTGGCTACCAGGTCAAAAGGCTGCTTGTAGCTATTAATACCTCCCCTCGGTTAAACACTGTCTAACACATTATACAAAGCTTTACACTGAAAGGACACATTATGCAAAGGAGACAACAAGAAAGGCCTAACAGACATGAGACACCATATTGGACTTCTATACAGTAACAGCCCTAATTATGCTTGGAGGGGAAGCAAGAAAATAAAGCAGTACTGTATTCCAAGACAAAGAGATAGCTACTGCTAGAAACTAAACAATCCCAATTCAGAGTTTCATCTGTCTAGCAGGAACCCTCACTGATGAAATACCNAAAAAAAATGTCACGGCAGCTTCTCCTTTTAATGATGATTGCAATGACTTACATACTTCATGAAAAAAAACAAACAAAAAAAATCAATACTGTAACTTTGTAAATGATGCTAAGTAGCAGCCTGAAAGTTCCCTCAAAGTGAACTTAACCAGCAGCAGCGTAGCCCGCCCTCTCTACCAGCTCACAATTTCCCGTATGGTCCCGTTTCATCTTCAGCAGAATGAGTTCTTCCAAAGATTTACTGCTAACTAATATTAGAATAAATCACACAATACCCTTCACCTTCATTTAGCAGCTAAGCAGTAGCTTGTTTTAAAGCACAGCATAATTAATTTCCAAGTTTTAATTACTCTGAAGTCAATAAGCCAAACAAACAAGATTTGGGTTAGAAAAGTGGATTTTTGTTTCAAAAATTCATTTTAAGACTCTAACAATGTATCTAGACCAGGATATTCACAAAATTTTCCAGCTCCACATACTTTTGTAAATTTGTTTTCAACAGTAGTTTTAAAAGGGGAAGAACTACAGAAAGTGGTACAGCCTTCTAATGCCAGACTATTTAATTAAGAAGCACTTAGATTACAAACTACTAAGAGTTTTTGGTACTTATTCTGGGAAAAATCACATTCAAATCTAAATAACACAAACTGTAAAGCATTTGAACTGCCCCTAGTGTGAACTGTATTAAAGCCAACGTAACAGAAAGAAACACCTTTCTTCACCAAACTGTTAGAACACACAAACACACCCCCTTTTCTAAGAAGACTTCTCAAAAATTGTATTTTCTTGAAAATATTCTCAGAATGCAAATTCTGAGATTTAAATCTTAATAAAAAAAGGACTACAGGGAATCAACACCTCAAGTAGACTGAAAGTTTATTTTCCTAAGAGAGTCCTGTAAATTATAATCAGAGCTCAGACTCCTGAAGTCAAACAAAATCCTTGGTTTTATTTATTCATTTATTTTTAAACCTATCTCAAAGAAGAACAGGGATTTGGAAGGGGCAAAGTGGGACCAAAGTTATTCCTTCCTGATCTTTCCAGTACTCCCACCACTCTGTCTGATAGTCCAAAGGAGCTGAATCTCACCACACATGCTCCTTCCAGTCTGCTGCAGTTCGGATTACAAGTATCACAAGCAGTTTTCATAAAGCTTTAGAAACAAAAATTTTAGCCCCAATTACTTGTGTCTTATGGAAAAAAACTACCACGGTCTCTCTCCATTAAAAAAAAATTCTGGTTAGTGAAGTTAGTACTTTCAGAATGAAAATTACGTAAGAATGAAAATAGCTTCTGTCCTTTTGACGTTAAAAAATAACTTAGGTGACAAATCACACAAGAAGCTGCCTTTATTCAGTTTCTGATGACTGGCTAAATACATTTCCCACTTCTTCATCCTGGTATCTAATGATTACAACTAGTCAAGCTTGAGATACTAATTAGCTCATCATTTATTAGCCTAACAATTATTGAGTAGTGTTCATAGCTAATACAGTAGCAAGAAGGCACAGATCTTCAAGAATGCTTCAATAAAAAAAAAAAAAGTGAAATTAGGCAACTGATTTGACACGAAGACAGCACATGCTTTAAAGCTTTATTATCTCCAATTACCTGGTTTCCAAACTGTGATCCTGTATACAGGAAGCGTTGTATATAGTAAAATATGAGCCAAGCAAGCGATATAATCATCATGGTGATGAAGGCGATGGCTACAAACACAACCGACTGACCGCTAATATATTCCTGCACGTGACGTGTGCCAACAACAATAGTCATTTTTACTGGAATGCCTCTTCGTACTGGCTCCAGTATCTCTATTCCTTTTGGATAACCAACCATTATCACCACTGTATTTCCTGTTCCTGTTGGAGGAGAAAAAAAAGAAAAAGAGTAAAAATTTTGGCATTCTGGCTCGACAGCAATTTGGGTCTCTTCAATTAAGAGCAGGGAATAAGATTACAAAAAAAAATCCTCATTTTTTCAAGCATAGCAGAACTTATTTTAATAAAGAACCTTTTACTTACATTATGAAACTCTCAAGCACAAGAGGAACTTCAACAGATGCACCTTTATTGTTATCAAAGTCCTACACTCCTCATTCCACACAGCAAGATGGGGCACAGATGCCACACAAAAAGCAGGCAAGTTATACACAACTCATCTTGAATTTGCTAAAGTTCTAACACGCAACTCAAGAGCAGCTCATCTTTGTTAGTGCAGGAGCTTGAGCTGCAGCTGGAGACAGTATATAAACTACCACAAAAAGAGACGCATTCAGTTAAGCTTGAATTGGAATCCACAGCACAATGAGACTGGATATGTGAAAAAAAAAAAAATAAAAAAAAAAAATAAAAAAAAAAAATCAGATAATACTCAATTAAGTCTTCGATACTAAATATTCAGAATCTATTGAGATTTCAAGGCAAGGACTTGCAAAGAAATATTTTGGGACTCTTCTGGGAGCATGCAACCAGGACTTTTTTTTTTTTTAAATTATATTGAAACTCAGAAATGCTCAATCCATATGGGGAAAAAAGCACCTAACTCCAAAAAAAGCCTTTAAGCACTGTACCACAGCCAAACAAGTTAAGATACTGTCAAGACCAACTAGCAGAAACAAAGATCTCTTGCGACTAGAATTTTACTCAGTTTCATCTAGAAGCATCTGCAGTATTGTCTCAGAAACACCTGAGAAGTGTTACAAAATAAATGGCAAGCAAACATACTTGCCATAAAAATGTCACCTTCTCACTGGTCTATGCTATTTTTATTTGAATAGTTCTTACTTTTGGGTGTACCAACACTGCTACACGCCCTTGGTAAATTATGGCTTTATAGTTTACTTTGCACTCCTACCTCTGAGAAAAAGTGAAACTAAGCTTGATTCAGGGAGAAAGTCAGGGAAGAAAGGGGTTTTCCCAGCTGAGAAGCTAAAGCTGTAATGTCACGGCTACCTTTCCAGATTCATAAGACTACCTACTTGCAGCAAAACCTCCCACTGAAGACAGAGCCTTTTCCTTCCCCAGCTGTGTTAGCTTCGCCATTGAGAAGCGATGTCAAAAGAAATGGTTGCCTAATTTATAACATTATGTCAAGTGGGGATTTTGAAAACTCAGAAAAAACACATTTCGGACTCACCTACAGCCTACAACAGCACAAAGCTACTTGCCTTAAGCATTTCACACAAACTCCTCCAGCTGAGACCGTTCTGCCTGCGACACCACCCTGCTGCCACAAAAGGGGAACCTGCACAAGTTGCAGAAGGTACAGATGGGCGGCTGTGGATGAAACACTAGTGGTTCAATTACGAGTTGAATAATCCTCCTATCTGGACGCCAGGTAGCCTTTTTCAGCTTCACCTTACACAATCATCCCACTTCTGTTCACCTACCGCAAGAACTATTGCACCCGGCGGCCACGTTCAGACCTGGCAAAAGAGCAGCATTTCCAAATAGGGCTGGGTTTCTCAAAGTTTTGAGGATCACAGGGAGAAAGGTGCTACTGGAGAAAGGCCCAACTCATGTCTCCGCTCTGCCATCCTGCGTTTGCTCACCAGCAGCCAGCCAGCATTCACCCAGCTCTTGGCACGCGTCGTCTCGTCCAGTGGGATATTAGGAGACACAAAGCATGATGTTCAGGACAAACAGGACCACTCCACAAGCAACTCGCTTCCTAATTAGTTCTACTCACCAATAATGTGCTTATTCACATGATACCACAAGTCCAAGCACACTAAGAATTGGTTAATGAGTATTATTTTCCTCCCTGAACCAGCACAAAAGCATTACAGGAGAGACTAATGAATCCTGTAGAGAACTGCGTGAAATTCTCGTTGCTTTCTGACCCTGTGCTGCACCACTGAGTTACCAAGAAAAGAACGTATTAAGGTAGAAACATATCCCACATAGCCGAGAACTTTCTCCACAAGACCCAATCTCCTGATGTAAGGACATGTTTAATCAATCGCAAGAGTTACAAATACCAGGACGGGTGCTTGAACGGTACCAGGAGCCTCGGAGAAAGACTTAGGTTGTTTCACTCTGACTTGGAGAAGAAAAGACTGGAAGCAGTCTGGATTTTTCAATACAGACTTTCTCCCCAGTCCCAAAATCTAGAGTCAGTTTAAACCTGCTACATAGACCTCTCCACAATTTCCAACACAAAAAGTACTTAAAAAAACCACAACAATCAGCAACGCCTACTTCTGTTTTGTCACTAGCATGTCCAACTATCAGCCAGTTATTTAATTGAATTGGAAGGCAGGATATTTTTGTGCAATGGCTGCTAGATGCTCTGACACCTTCCAGTTTTAAAAATCTAACACAAGTATTGTATGTATTTTTAAACAAATTTCCAATTAAAAGCATCTTAACTGTTTTAAAGACTTGTTGATCAATCTATTAGAAGTACACACAGTTAAACATGATGGCCTTGAAGGTCATGAGACAAGAAGGGGAAGAAAAAAAAAAAAAATCGACATCCACTCTTACAAAAGCAGTCTCAGAGAAGCAGCTGCCCTGAGCAGCCTGTAAGACTGAGGACTTAACTCATTCCTCACTCTAATTTTAGACTTCTGTTCTGAAACGCATTATTCAAAGACAAATGTTGTTGAGTCATTCCATCAGCTTCAACTGCAGCACAACTCAGAGACCTTAAAATCACACCTATGAAAAAAATCTCAGTGTCACATACACGCATCGAGAGCATGCTTTGTTGGCTTTACTATTAAATATTTGTTTCTAATCCTGCAATAACTAATCTCATCCTTTCTTTGTTTGAATCCCCCCCCCCCCTTTTTTTTTTTTTTAAGATATACTTGATGCTTTGGTGCAATCAGGTAGATTTGAAACCTGGTGGGTGCTTTTTTTAACCACTATCATCCAAATAGCAACGAAAGCTAGCAAATCCTTAGGATACCTGGAAATAAGGACAAGTTCGAAGCTCTGTGGAGATGAAGGTATGTTTCCTGCTAGCATGCCAAGGTCAGTTTTACTGCTAATATTGTTACAGTCTTCTCTTGCAGATTGAAGTCAGCACTCTCCTGATGTGCAGAATGCCATACAGATTGAAACCTTGATTTCAAGCATCTTAAACTACCACATTTATTCCCATTCAGGCCTACATATAACTTAAAGATCATTGTTGATCATCCAGAAACCAACTGCAACCATACTTTTTTTGTTTTTTTGGTCCTCAGGAGAAACATCAGAAAGCTCTCGATGTCTGAGCACCCTGGTAAAATTGCTGGAGGTCAGCCCTTAGATCTATTTAAGCATCCTTAAATCGCCGCGATTAACATCAAATGTGCTCTTTAGCTCTCGGTTGCTAACCGAGGTCTCTGATCTCTATCAACGCGTAACAGTACAGTAGCAATCAGGTGACAAACTTTTCCTCAACCATCCAACCCAGTCTCATCTCCCCAGATCCTAGGTTCACGTTGTGTTCCCACCTGCCTCAAGAAGCAGGACATGTAACCAGAAGTGTCAAGTATTTAAGCAACCAATACAGGTACATATCCTTCTTTCCACACAGGTTTCCAATGCCTCTGTACTTTTACATGTAAAACTTATGAGCATTTTGAAGTCACTTCTGTTTCTTCAGAACAACATATCAGCTCAGCACAACAGCCACTGTCCAAGTTAAGCAAGCCACTGATTTCACTTCTGCCTTTTTAGTTGAACAGTACCAGAAACCTTCAGCAGAAAGCATCAGTAATACAGAAGTTATGCACCACCTGAGAATCCTGAGTAGCACTCAGGTCTCTGAAAGAAATGAGGCAAAGAGTTGAAGTACATGCCAAAATAATCCTAACCCTGCCTCTCGGGAGCTGGCAAGAGCTTTTGGAATCGTCAGTATGAAGTCATTTGCACCCATTTTGTTCAATATAGCTGCATTAAAAAAAAAAAAAAAAAACAGGAAAGAATTAGTTAGGTGTATTCTGGCAGAGCTGCATCAAAAACAAGACAATTTTCTTTACGTAGCTGAAGTCGGACACTCAAGCTATGTCCCAAGCTTCCCTTAAACCCACAAGCCATGCACCAAAGCTCCACTCCAGACCCACCTCAAACCACTGCAGCCTGTCCCCATTCCCCCACACCACAGCATGGCATGGCTGTCAAGCACAATCACATCTTACTCCACCGTCTTCCAGGAATCAAACTATGTTCTGATCAGGACCCCAAAATCCTAACTTGAGAGGGGATTCAGAAATGGCTGGATGCCTCAGAAAGCGTAAGAGAAAATACAGAACCAAAAGACCCCTTTTTCTTTCTACTGCAGTATACCTCTGCCTCCCCCTATTTCTCAACCAGCAAGGAGCCTCTAACTCATTCTTCTGCTCTCCACAACACTCCACACCTTGCCACTCCAGATTCCTCTCCAACCCACTGCCAGCTAATATTTATATACAATATTGATTTTCTTTCTGGAAAGGAATTTGAAGCCTTTGTTATTGCATTCAGTCCCCCCACACACCCAAAATAAACAGTTAAAAATGCCTGCAAAGTCTATATTCCTGTGAAGCTGAAAGCTGAAGTTCACACTGTTCAGATTCAGCAACAAGGACAACTCCTTGAGTCATTCAGGTAAAATGAATGCTTTCCACTGGAAAAAACTCCTCAGCTACACGTGAAGTTGTTTCACTATTACTTCCCTCAAGGAGACACGACATTCAACATTTTGAAGAACTTAATTTGGACAGAGAGCAAAGGCCTGAAATACACGAGACATCACTAAAGTGCTGTATTTGAAGAACTTTCTTTTGGAAAAAGGAACAGGATTGCAAGGTTACGTATTCAAACTCTTGGCTCTACTGCTCCAAAACCTTAATTAAAATCCCTACTCACTACACTCATGAAGCACACAAGGTACCAATGAAACAAAAAACTAAACTGCACAATATTTGGAGTATTTGTCCTATATCAAATACTTTGACACCAGCTAGAGCAAATTACCTCTGCCTAATCAAGAATCTTTACACTCAACCTGGAATAAGCCTAAAAACACCAAAAAAACCACCAACAAAAGCACACATCATGCACACCACAAAGCTCCAAGGCTAGGATTTTTAGAAGGATGAAGGCACAAAGCTTACAGATAGGAAAAGTTACGCATTTATCACCCGCATGTAATTCAGGCTGCACCTCTATCAGCTTGAACGATTGCTCCATCTCGCATCATTTCCAGCGCCGCTAACTGCAAACCCGTTCACTGGATGTTCTTTATGTCTGTAACTCCCCTCCTTAGTTACAGCACTGCAGATTTCCTAGAGTATTTGTTCTGAGCACTCCTCTCACAAGCAGGGTTTCCTCGTATGTCAGTTCACAAATCCTTTCAGAGGAACAGCAAGCTTGAATCCTGTAAAAGAACTGCTTTATATTTCATATTCTCCCTTGCCTTCCACAGACCTGTTTTCTTCAAACAATCCAAGATTTAGAACACTAACAGTAATTCTTCCCTATACTCCCAGCAAAGCACACTGAAAATTTTAGCAGCTAGTTTAAACATTCATATGTTTGAAAGTTCTTACGGTGAAGCAGAAATTTGTTACTCAGAGATGGTGCTTATATTGTTACACAGTATATTCCCACCCCATCCAAGCCATCTTGAGGTCCAACCTACATTTGTGGAGTCAGTATAAATAAGTACAAATGTACACTTGTGTGTACACTATACTAAACCACGCTCTTTACATCAGTAGAGCTTTTATCATCAAAATTCTGTCAGTTTACAAAGAAAAATGTTAACAGAGCAGCAGCAGGGGAGCACTTCTCTTCGTACCACTGATAACTATACTAGCAAGTCTGAACTGAAACATCAACACAAGAAGGTCTTCTGTAGCAAAGAGATGACAAAAAAAATAGAGGAAATAATAAGATAACAGAAGAAAGAAGAGATTCCACAGAAAATCAAATAATATTTATGAGAGGCTATGATGGGGCATGGAGTGGAATGTGGGAAAATTCCCCCCGGGAGAAGAAAAGTCTTGAGCTGATTGACCAATATAGTGTGACAGCAAGAAAAAAAAAAAATGGTACAAAAGAAAAATAATTGTTATACAACAAAGAACCTTAATTGCCACGTAGGACCAAAACCAAAGGTACCTCTTACCTAGCATCCCACCTCCACTTTCACAGGGGATTAAGAACACAAGAAATGGGCCAAGCCGACACATCCAAGCAAGCAGCGGGCGAGGAGGAACTGTGATCGGTCCCAGCTGCAGCTACCGAGCAGCACCAGTTGGTGCTACCTGGCGTTCCGAAGGCACAGACTCTCTTTCCCCCCAGTATATTATACGTGCTATGGAAGCAACAGCTCCAAGAGATTTTCAGCTCACTATATTAAAGAAAGTTTGTTTTCTTTATAAATGCCTTACAGTTCTACTTCAACCAAGTCGCTGGTCTTGCCGCCTCCTCACCACCAAGAAAGATGGCCTGGGCATTAACAAACTCACTGTAGCAGTACCACACATTTTCAACGTTTTTGACTTAGTTTTCTATGCCTTCATATCCTTCTCTGAAGACCTCCAAGTTCCTCAGAAGCCTACAAATGTTAACAGATTTTTATAGCACAGTTTTGAGGGTTTTTCCCCCTTTAGCTTAAGCATTTGATATTGTCACATTCATTAAATCCTGCAACGCGCTTTAGCCACAGAGACCGAGCAGAGGCTGCAGCGACAAAGCATCTGAGTTCTTGTATCTGCAAAAATCACAGATCCTTTCTGCAGGCTACAGATAAGCATGCTCAGACAAGCCGAGTCAACATTTTTCTCTAGGCATCAATTTTCCTACCTCATCCACACGCGTTTAAGAATTACCCAACGTTTATATCTTCCTCCCACTCCTGACAGACCTGCACAGGAGATGATGATTACAATAAAGCCTGTACCAAAAGCTATTTCCAAATAGCTCCAGCCGTGCCTTCAAAGGCATGGCAGGCATCTTCAGGAGACCTGACGTGTTCCCGCACGGCCTGCGAGAAGCAGCCTACCTGCCGCCGCCGCAGCACTTGTGCGGCGAGGTGGGGGCTGAAGGAAGCCGACAGCTTCGCATAAAATCGCTTCCCGCCGGTGCTCGGACTGCAGGGCCATCGTTACCCGGCCGCCCGTTCCGATGGCTCCGCTGCGTCTCCTCCTGCAAGCCCCGAGCTGCGACTTGGGAAGCAGACCGCCGTTTCCGCGGCGGATCGAGGAAGGGGAGAAGGCGAGGCAAAGCCCGGCTCCTCGCACCCATCTCACGGCCGCTCCCCCCTCTCCCCTCACGGCGCCGCGCTCCCGTGCCGCCGAGGCAGCGGCGCGGCTCAGACAAAGCCGCCTCCTCCCCGCCGACCCCGGTCCCTCCGCAGCCGGGGGACCCCCCCCCGACCCCCGCTCACCGAGGTGGGACATGGAGACGGTGCTGTTGCCGAAGCGGGCCTCGTTGTAGATGACCACGGCCGCCGCCCGCTTCCGCGCCGCGTTGGTGATCTTGTCCTTGAAGGTGCAGCCGCCGCGGGCCACCAGCGCGATCCAGGGCGGCGGGTCGCCGTCGGGCGCCG
>VXAA01000971.1:443928-466328 GCA_013399115.1 Anseranas semipalmata | reverse complement strand
GCTGGTGGGGTCTGCAGGCCGCAGCCTTC
Source organism: Anseranas semipalmata (assembly GCA_013399115.1). Taxonomy (NCBI): domain Eukaryota; kingdom Metazoa; phylum Chordata; class Aves; order Anseriformes; family Anseranatidae; genus Anseranas; species Anseranas semipalmata. The sequence continues at coordinate 466,299 of VXAA01000971.1, read as the reverse complement.
GCGCCGCGGGGCCGAGCCCGGTCAGTCCAGCCACGCAAACCAGCTCCCCGCCGGGGCACTAGCACAAGTTACCTCGTGTGCTGGAAGCTTCCGCCGCGCCTCTCCATGCACCAGACGCCCCACACAAACGAGCCCTTCAACGTTGTTTTTCCATTGACCCTACCGATAGTTGACTATTTTTAAGTCCAGTCCGCCAACTCGCCCAGTGACACGTGCGCGAATTGACTGAGTCATTGCCTCCACCCTTTGGAGCGCTCCTCACCCGTGTTCAAGGGCAGAAAAAATGTCCTCCCCAGGGTAAAGTGGGCTGCAGCGCAGGAAGCGAGGATGAATGGGGAGAAGGTATGGTCAGAAGCCAGCCAGAAATAGAGCAAGATGTGTGGCGAGGCAGGAGAAAGGGAACAGTCGCTGATGCTAAAAGTTCAAATGAGGCAGGCGCTTGTGCTGCTCTGCTGAGGGAGGTTCACTTGAGAACAATGGAAAGTGGTAAGAAGGTCAGTACTTTGTTAAAAAAAGCTGGAGAAAAATGTACTGAAACGAGCACCAACTGAAGATGATTGTTTTACATATTTGTTTTCCATTAAGCAGAATTTTTTTTATCTTTACCTCTTCTTAAATAAACAAATTTTAAGGCCTTACCTGTTTTCTCAAACGAGGCATTTGCATATTTTTTCTAGTTATTGAAATGAATCCTATTTTCAGCAGCCACCAGTCTTTTCTGAATGGTCTCACACACTTGTTTTTCCTTGAAAAGTCGGCAGTTGTTGTGTGATCATATATTGTTGCATATGTTGTCAAACAACACTGTCAAACTTGCGTAACATCTTTTTCTTCCTAATCATGATTATAGCTTGTGCAGACAGGGTCTGGTAGCGCCTGGCATACTTTCTGTGGAAGGTGTACTCGGACAAAAGCCTTGAGCTCAGTAAGCCTGTCATACCAGCAGGACTACTCTACTCTGTCAGCATCAAGGCCATTATGCTCCAAGTTCTGTTCCAGTCGGTGTTAAAATAAATCCAGTAAAAAAAAAATCTTCAAACCTAAAGTATTCTTTAAAGTAACTCGAGCATTCTCCCCAAATTTTTGGCAGTGAAGTTTCAGGACTCTCTCCAAAGGCACTGAGCATTGTGAGAAAAAGATCAAAGTAGCAAAGTCAAGATGACAGCCAAGACAGATCCATGGAGCAAAGTAAGGGACTGTGGAGAAGGAATCCGAACAGCAAAACTAGAGTTGATGAAGAGAAAAATAAGGCAAAGAGGATAAGGCAACGGAAGAGCAGGAGCATTTTAGATGGGAGAGGGTGAATGGAGTTAGCAGCAGAGCAGAGGCAGGTAAAGGCAGAACAGTGTTGAAAGACAGCAACCAACAGAATTTGGAAGGAGCAAGAATTCAGTGTTTGGCAAAAAGCAGAACGGAAAAAGTGACGGTATTTTTAGTGAGTCCAAAAATGTAGCTCAAGTGAGATTTTTTTTGGAAAAAAAAAAAGGTGGAAGACAGTGTAATCAGCATAGATATCACCTCAGAAATGGGATAAAAGTAAAAATAGTAAAACTGAAAGGCACAGCCCCAAGAAATGTTCTTTTAAGAGTATGGAGTCACTGGAAACAGGAAGATGTTGTTGACTATGATTTGTACAGGTTAGGAAACTATTGTTATGATCTTCACAGAGAATGAAGACCAACCAATGACATGAGAAAGACTGTAAGGTGTAAATAGGAAACACAGGCTGTTTCCCATACCCTTTTTTGGATATGAAGCGGAGATTTTAGTGGGGGAGCTTGAATTTTGTTGACAGGAGATTGTGCAGGAAAGCAAGATGAACAGTTAAATTGTCAGCCTTGGCCTAAGATAACTTGCTAGAGGAAGGCAGACAGAAAAGAACAAGCTGTAACAAGAACTTGTAAGAGCAAGGCTAGCAGGGGAAGAAATAGCACTGAGGAAACTTCCAAAACACCATTAATGCACACCTGATAGGTGTGGGCTCAATCTCCGTGTGCAGAAAGGAGTAGCAAACGTTATTAAGAATGACAATTAACTGCCACGTTGAAAGCAGAGCTAATGGCAATGAGAAGACGAAAGAAAGATAAAAGGTGCCTGGCTAGACTTTCCTCCCTAGAGAAAAGCTAAGCTACACTAAGACAGATCTGAGTCTCAATTCCAGAAGGACTTTGGAAGAAATTAGCTTGGTTCAGGAAAACTGAAAAAAAGCAGACGTTCAGATCAGACAGAAATTCTAATGGCTGTCAACAAAAGGTCAGTTACTTGAGCTAATGCTGTACTGCAGACTTAAGGATGTTCTAACCACTGTTCCCCTTTGAAATTTGTTTTATTTGCATTTTGTCCCTTGATAGGCATTTTGTTAACAACATTCAATATCTTTAGAAATCAAAATACGTTGCAGATTGCAGTACACATCCAGAAACAAGACATATTGAATTTCATCCAGCTAAGTAATGAAAATTTCATCAGTAACGGAGAGTTCTTTGGTTAAATAAGAACAGTAGTTAAAACTAACTGTGCTTCAATACTGTGCATGCATGGTGCTTGCAAAAATTTGAACCCAAGTTTCGGAACTTTGTCTTCCCTTTTTCAGTAAATATACAGACACGATTAAATGCATCTCTTAAATATTGCAAAACCACAGTTAAGGTTTTAAATAATATGTGTTGCACAACAAGTGTTTTTGGGGAAGCTACAGAAATAACTAAAATACAGGACACATGGCAATAAATTACACATCAACTGGTTGAAGTGCTTAATAAATTCATTACAGGTTATCAAGACCTTTTCTAAAAATGTTTCCTTGATCTAATAATCCAAGCACAATAAATAAATAGGAGTTCTGCTATCAACTTGAGCTGAAGCAAGATGAGACCCTGTACAGCCTCAAGGAAATACGATCTTATTATGCTATCTTAAGAACACTCTTTGGATTAAAAGCTTTAACAAACATCACTTGGCATGTGATGATCAATATCACTCGAGACATTTGCGACTTTAAAGAAAAATTGAAGTAATATATAATTAATAATGTAAAGCCCAGTTAAACAAACTATTGACTATGTCCTCCCCTTTTTGTGCTCCAGAAAATTCCAGTCAAAATCTGCAGGTCATATTTTTGATGAATTTCTACAGACTTTCAAGAACTTTTATGGAAACTATTCTTTGGAAGAAGAAAGCGTGAAATGAGAGCAGGTGATTTACGACAGCATTGCTTTATGAAGCCCCTTTTGTCACTTTACATGCCATTGCTGTTTCATGTTCTGAGGTTCTGTCAAGAGTTTCAAGGCTTGTCTGTGCAGAAAAGCTTCTTGATGAATGTGTCAATTTATAACACAGTAGCTACTCCAATTAATCTAACCGTGCAGGGAGACAGCAGATAGCAAGGAGTGTACAGTAAATTCAGAACCTTTTTAGAGCACACTGACTTCTTAAACAGTTAAAGCTCTACTAAATATTGTTGGTACGATCCCTTACTGCTTTAAGGCAAGAGTGTTAATAAGTAGTGGATAGTACATAGGAGGACCATGTCCCTGTTACTGAGCTGTCTAAGGATGCAAGTGAAAATGATAGTAACAACATTTCTAAAATTCTTACTCTGTTCTTCACTTCAGCTTGTTTAAACATTAAGCTCCTACACNAGGTTTCTCTGGGAATAGCAGTGAACGAGGATGATAAACAATGTAATTAAAGTTGCACAGAAATGTGTAATTTAGACCTGTGGAGAGGCCTTTACAGGGCCTAGTACTCTGCCTATTGGCCTCAGTTTTAAAAGTCCCATGAATCTTAACGGACAAAGTATCAAATCCATAGTGGACAAAGATCTCCATGGCAAAACTATATGAATCAAGGAGGATTTCACTTAATGGTATTCTACACATCTATACAGGACTGGCCATTTTGTTTCAGTACTACACGGTACCAGGTTTGGGGGCAAACTCATATGGGAGAATGCTGCTCATTTGCCAGGAAAATAAAGGAAATAGATTCAGGCAGGACACTACCTCCTCTTGCGTAATTACCTCTGCAAAAGATCTGCACTGCTAACAGATGTACTGGCAATGAGACAAGAAAACAAAATGCTTAGCAAGTGTCTAAATAAAGCTTTCCCCCACATTTTCCTTCAGTTCTTGCAGAATATTAGGAATGGTAGCGATGCCTGGAGCTTTGAACCCAAGGTCTAAGTGGCCCCTGGAAGTTAAAACACCATGTTGCCCAGCTCTGCTCAGGGAATGACACTCTCTCTTCATGCATGAACCAAAATAAGCTCAGCTTCACTTAATTGGCTTCCAGCTGGTCATAGCTCCCTGAGCTGCCTCGGAGCTCTGTCCAGGGATTAACCTGTAAAAGCTCAAGTCGCTCACTGAGAAACCCACACTCCTCGAGCCTGCCTTGGCGTGGGCTAGTACCAAGGGCTCTGCTTCCCCCCCAGGGATGCACAGAAAAGCCATCTCAGCCTGTCTCTTTCTTAACATAACAGGGAGAACAGCCATATCATTTTTCAAACTGTGTCATGATTTGGACAGTTAGCCATTGGACCTTTTCTACTGTGACACCCCTAGGAATTGCAGAATAAGATTACCAAGACACCTAGAGAAATGGTTGAAGATTAATAAAACCACTTTGAACTCTTGGTATTATCATATAAGATGCCTATTTGTAGTGTGTTTGCAACCAAGTTTGCACTTTCCTCACTAGGAAAATTAGTGTTTTCATGGTCTGAAATATCTAACTATCTTTAGGCTTCTTTGAGAAATAAATTCATGAACAAACCCTTTAAAATCTAGTGAGAAAACAGAGTTAACAGAGTGGCTCCACCCCTAGATGAGTTGGTGAGGGTTTACAAAAGTCAGTTGCACAAATGAGTTAAAAATAAAGCAGTGGCTGGAGATGGGGTGCAAAAAATTTGGACTACAGGCTATTGAAATACTTTTTCTGTCTCATAACAGGAACAGGCTAGCTGAGAACATTAAATTACACTTAAATTCTTTAAGAAAGAATGTTTGTACTTGTATTGGGGTAATCCTTGTGAGCCTGATTTGGTTTTGTCCCTTAACATGTTTAACCAGCTTTGTGTCAGCAAAAGACAAGTTATACTGAAGCCATGTTGTTTGAGCTGCTCGCGTTTTTTCCACAAAAAGTCTTTGGAACCTTTCTATTCAATTTCCAAGTGAAATATCAAATTAGATCATTAGGGAAAAATACATGTAGAAAATATAAGTTAGCAAATGAGGACAGCTTTAGTACAATATTTTTAACAACTTAAATATCTAAAGTTGCAGCTATTAGGTTAGCTTAGAATACTTATAAAATGAGAGACCAAGCAGCAATAATACTTCCACAATACATAGAGGGTTCTGAATAGGCAATTTGCTTTTTCTGTAAATCAGAACATTACAGTTATCATGTACTCTAGTTTCCATTGGGTGCAAAGCAAACAAAAAAAGTCAAAACAAACAGCTACAAAGCATTTTTAAGCAGTGTTCAAGATGATATCTTGCCTGTTTGAAATGACGTGTTTGTACATTGCAGAGTAGGGCTAGTATCCACCTCTCTTTTATAATTTGAAAGTCTGCGTTGGTTTATTTTCACTCTGCTCCATGTAAGACAGAGCTATTTTGAAGCCTTCTGGGAAAAAAAATCACTGCAAAGTAACCATCCAGCATGAAATTTTAGAAGTGTTTGGAAAGGAAACTCGGAAGATCTCTCTCTCAAAGCCCATTCAATCAAACTTTACTTGGAACCGCTTTTAAATACTCTTGTACTGGAATGGCAGAAACTCCTCCATACCAGCTCTGAAGCCAGACATGCTCAATGTTCATTTTCATGAAGAACCACTCATAGCTACGAGGCCACTTTCTTATCACTGGGTGCCTGGAAGGACAAAAAAAAAAAAAAAAAAATTAAAAGATGTGCCAAATTATAAGCCTAGTCTGCTTTTTTTCTTCATTCTAGTGTGCCCAGCCAGAACAAAAGCTGAGATCTGAGAGTCACCGCCATTCATGTTTTTTGCCTTGCCTTGAAATAAGGTTTATGATGTTCCACACCTCAATCTGGCAAGAACTACAGCTTAAGGCAGTCAGCGAACACCATCTTCCCCTGTTGCAGAACCTCGTCTCGAAAGGCAGATGTTGTTTGGTCTCTAAGTAGGTAAAAACAGTTAGAGGAGATTCTCTGAACATGTGTCAGGGTCGTGTTTGTACCTGTTCAAAGGAGACTGTTCTGTAAATATTACATCTTTCCTAGCAGTTGCTGTGGTGCGTCAGGAGAACTAATAAAACCAGTTAGCAGGCAGAGCACAGTCCCTTCCAGCTATCGCCTGCTAGAGCCTTCTCATCCTGTACTTCTGTCTCTTTGTTTGGGCCTGCCCTTACAAGCAGCTCAAAGAGACCCTCCCCACCAGTAATGCTGGCTGGAGGTGTCTGGTCCCCAAGCCCCCGCAGGTCCGTCTGCAGAGGATGCCGGGGAGCTCAGGAGTGGTGTATGGATCAGATACAACAGCTCGAGTCACAGCGTTCACAGGGGCTGGGACCATTACTGGATAAGACGTGAGAAGACCCGGGCCTTGACACAGCAGCTCTGTCGCTGCACGGAGGCTCTGGAGAGGGCAGGTGCTGCGTCACCTCGCCGTTCTCCCCCATCACTGTTCCTTCATGTGGTGGGGATTTCTCCCCAGGTCTGCTTGTTCCCTCCCTCCCCACTTTTCTGGGGATGCTGATCCTCTTCTTTTTGCATGTCTCATGGAAGGCTTCTTGCAGAGTTGGGATAGTGGCTTTCCCTGTGAAAGTGTAAAGGTTAGCTTTCTTTTGTCCTGTTTGGAGGCAAGGCCTTGCAGTGCGCTTGGTCTTTGTGTGCTCAAGGAGATTGGGTTTTGCATGATTCTGTCTCCTTGCTTGCGAGGTCAGTGGACTTCTTTGGGGCACCTCATGCTTCCACCATGCTTTTAACGCCCTGCGCAGTCTGCACCAGAAGGGGCAGAGCGTGGCCAAATAAATACCTGGTGGATCTCCTGTGTGTGTGGGGGGGTCATCAGACCTGAACTGGGGGGTGACCCTTTGCTACCTCTCTGTAACCACGGCCTCTCCATAGCAAAACAGCCAGGAGGCTGGCACTGGCACCTTTGTGGGCTGCCACTGAAAGTCTGAGGTGGAGCAGCTCCTATGCTCGATGGACTCTGCCCCATCTCAGGGTCCTGCTGCCTGCCCCAGCCCGGCCACTTGCCACAGGGGGATGTCCTCTCCCCCTGCAGAGGACTCTGCAGAGGAGGCAGTTGGCTTGATGACCCTTGGGGTTTTCCCACTCTGAGACGTCCTTCTGAGCACCCGCTACTGCGGTGTTAGGAAATGGCTCTAGCCACTGCTGCCGTTCGATGGGGTGAGCCCCGGTGGTCTTCACCATGTCGGTCTCAGTTCTGCTCCCCGATGGCTGAGCAGCTGCTGCTGAGGCACTGGTGGACCCTGGCTCATGTAGTAATCTGATTTCTGCAAAGCCTGCAGAAAAGGCTTGTGTGCCAATACAGCACCCATCTGTCCCTGGTCCCATTTTTGCTATTGACGGGACTCCTGCCAGCAGGATCCCATGGAAGGGCTCCAGTAACTCTCTGTAACCCTGTCAGCATCCCTTGAGCCACCTGCAGGCACCTCAGGGGTGTGGCTGACAGAATTTAGGGATTTTTTTGCATGTTTTTGAGCAAAAGCAAGCAGCGACCTTACCCCCTTCCCCCCCCATTGAGTGTATGATTTCTCTGCTGAGCTGTTCCCAGATGCTCCTTTCCCTTTCACTCCAGAAGATGGTGGTCCACCAGAGATGGTGGCCTTGAAGGCTTATATTGAGGGTGGTTTAACCCGGGGTTTTATTCAATACTCCACTCCCTCCCTTGGTGCCCCTATATTTTTCATAAAGAAGGAGGGTATCAGGGATGCAGTATCCGCACCCAGGCCAAGAGACCAAGTGAAGGCTGCAGGGACCAATACAACCTTTACCAATTCCTGTGCAGCCACAGTAAATTAGTTGATTTTACTGCAGACTTGCCGGTGTCCCACAGGTATCCAGAGGAGTCATTTAAAAGACAGTTATCTTTGTTCCAGTGCCATGGTCTGCAGGATGGCGTGGAGACAGGTCAAGGGTTACTGCCTACTTCTGGAAGCAGCTCATGGGCCTGCTGGGTTGCAACTCAGTCTTTCCACCTGCATCACCTGCAGCGAAGCAGGTGAACCTGGAGCAGTATCTCTGTCGTTCTGTTCATTACCACCAGGATGACTGGGTCTCTCTGATAGTGCTGGCCACATTTGCCTCTAACAGCAGTGTCTGCTCTTCCACGCAGTCAGCCACTTTCATCCCTGTGACCACCCAGCTTTTCGGGCAGCTGCCCAGGGGTTTTCCCCTGAGGACTCCCTCCAGCAGTTGCAGTGTATACATTTACTTGTCCCAGAGCATCTGAAAAAAGCAAAGGCTGCTTACAAACACTGCACAGATGGACACTGGTGAGCAGCACTGGACTTTGCAGCTGGGGACTGCGTTTGGTTGTCCTGTGAACATGTTCGTTCAGTGTGTCCCTCTTCCATATTGGACCACCATTACCTGGGCCTGTATAAAATTGAGTTAGCCCGCCTACATTTCGTTTGCAGCTTCCTCGTTCTCTCAGGATTGACCCTGTTGTTCATGCTGCCCTGTTAAAACCTGTCCACCCAGATCCCTCCCAGCAGGCCAGAGAGAACGACGCATCTGGGCCACACTGGATCCCAGCACATCCCAGTTTCCCTGCAGAATTTGATTGACTGGGCAGGGTATGGCCCAGAGGACTGTCCCTGGCAGCCTATGTTGGAGGTGCATGTCCCAGCTAAGGTTCAGGCTTTTGATGCCTCTTATACTGATAAAAACGGGTCCCACTGGAGGGTGTGGGAGCACACTCTGGGTGTGGGGTTGATGGTGTTAGGGTTGTGCTTGTATCTGTTCACAGGAGACTGTGTTCTGTAAATGTTACGGCTTTGGTAGCAGTTGTGGTGGTATGTCAGGAGAGATCATAAAACCAGCTAGCAGGTGGGGCACAATCTCTTCAAGCTACGGCCTGCTACAGCCTTCACGTCCTGTATTTCTGCCTCTTCTCTTGGGCCTGCCCTGGCAGCACACTCATTTATTCTCCTGTGTAGCTCGTTTGAAGGTGTCAAGAACTGCAGTGCTGGGAAGCACAGGACGAATTGTTTCTTTTCAGATTGCAACGTTTCCAAGAGATGAGAAGCTGATGATCCATAATTTTGTTTCCAAATCATTAGGTCTGGCCTCACAGAAGCCTGCAAATTGGTGTGAGCCTGGTGCCCGAAGGTAGCAGAGCTCTGCTCTGGCTCTTGTTAGGGGGCTGTGGATATGGACTACTACTTGTCCTAAGGTGGGAAGAATTACTAAATGTGATGTCCCACTTAACAAATGCATCCTGTATTTATGGAATCTCTCCTCACAGCCACATGATTACAAAACACATGGTCTACTGGAGTCTAACATTTACCAACTGTGTTTCCACACTTCGTTACCTCAAGAGTTAAAAGGAGCTTGCAAAGCTCTGCCTGTAGTTCCAAGCAACACAGGAGTCACCATCCTTCGTGGCCCCAAAGTAAAGATCAGGCTTGTTACTTCTCAGATTTTCTGTACCAAATGGCTGCATCTATATATTTGTCTCAAAACTGCAGGTTGTACAATACTATATGCATATCACATACAGACCTAGAAAACATTGCTTGCTTGGCAAATTCCGTTTCCTCTGGAGGCACCGTGACCATCTGTCCTATGAGAGTCAGTCTGGCGCACCTTGGATCCTCCGGATCAACTACATTTTTTCTGTGCACAGAGAAAAATGCTTATGTGTAATAGCTTGTTTGCTTTTGAGAAATATAAATATAAAAAGCTGCAACATTTTCTCAAACCTTGCAGGTCTTTTCTACACTCAGCTGTAACATTCAGGGGGACTGCTGAAGAAATACTCACCTGAAAGAGACCTCTAATGTACCGATTTGCTTAATCTTAATTTATGCTCTTAAAAACTGCATTAATATATATTTTTTAAAATGTGAAAATAGCAGTTTTTCCAGACATATGTACAAACCTGAATTCAGGATTCTGAAGAGAATTAGTGAGATGGTTAGTACGTGCCTATGCCTACAAAAATAAGTATGCATACATGTATTTGCCTGTATTTTTTTCTTTCTGCCTACCCTAGAAACTCAATTCCTGTTCATTTCTACCCATTTTTCAACTGCTTTACATTGCTTTTCTTCACAAAAAGAAAAAAAAGAGTCAAGTAAAATCTATTAAAAATATTCTCCAACTGCCTTCATCCTTCAGACTGAGACAGGGTAGGTACTTGTTGCTTTTTGGCTCTTTCTATACAGTAATAATAAATAACTCCCATTAGTAGCTATGGGGCAACTGCTGACTCTGACTTTTACAGTACAATGATATAAATCATGAGTAAACTGACAAATTGCAAAAAAGTTTCATGAAATGACTGCAAAGGCCTGATCCTGAGACGTGCTGAGCAGCCTCAAGGTCCATTGCCAGCACATTAAGACTGCTCGGCATTGCCCAGGACTGCGTCCCCACATAAGAACATAAGCCCTGAAAACTACATCAGGAAACAAAGATTGCATTTCTTGTTCTCTGCGTTTTAATCTGAAGCAGCAAATCACAGTAAATTACATCTCATCTGTGTGCAATTTTACTTAAAGATCTCGGCTTGAGCCCTTTAGCCTCAACTGTGTGCAATCTGCAATGGCTTTTTTGTTACAACTCTCAATATGTGCCTATTGCATGCAGGAAACATATGGGCATCCTCCTGCAGCTAATTTAACACCTGCAGATTCCCCACAGATGGTTATGAAAGACCGTGTAGCTTACTGGATAAAGTGTCTGCTTTTATAGATAGGACCACGAACAGAAATACGCAAGGAAATACAACAGGCTGATTGATACTCAGCTATGCCCAGTAAGCACTTGGCACAGTCTGTAGCCTGAGCTCCAAAGAGACATTTGCAGTCACATCATCTCTGGGATGTTTTTTCAGCATCCTGTTCAGTCTGGAGCAGCCGTTCTCTGAAGGTGGTGCTCAGCTTAAAGAAGTCTGGACAAACTCCGCTCGTACTCTTTTTCCTCTGCCACACTTTCTGCATGGAAGTGCAGCCGCCAAGGATCAAGCTCAAATTTTCTGTTCACCTCAATAAATAATGGTCTAATTTTCTCCAGCATGTTTTTTTTATTATTATTATGAAGTAATAAATGGTGTTCTGAGCACCTGAAAATCCACGTTCCCTACCCTGACACTGGGTTTAATTCTACCAGTGTATATTCACCGTATAAACTTGTCTACATGGCCATCTTGGCATGCTGCAGATCCTCAACACTAACTCCTACTGATTTCAGATGAAGGTAACTTCCTCCGCTTTGGAAGTGGGATAAACTGTCCCTCTGACAGGCACTCTGCGTGGGGATCAGCTCGCCCACAGCGGCTGTGGCTGCAGAAGGGTGAGCTGAGCCCACACACAGACTGCGTCAGATCAGGACCTGCGAGTCCGGCAGCTAGGGCACTGCAGAGTCTTAAAGTCCATTTGAGTCATCTCCTGATCTACCGCTATGTTTCGTGCTTAATCTCAGTACTGGATCGCCACACTCTACGTATGTTTACATATTTAACTCTATGAGCCTTAAAAATATGGAAGGGGACTTCTCACTAGCAAAATTGCAGTTCAGACATTTGCTCTAAACTGATAACCCTTTATCTCTGTGTATGAAACCATTTCCTCCAGAGCCTAACAGTACCATAAACAACTGAAAGCTGCGAGAAGCAGTATTTGCAGCTGCCTTGTCTGGCAGCTCCTAGGTAAGATGTTGTTAATTACTTTCAGGGAGGAACTAGAAAGGGATTGTTATTAAAGGATGTCTTCATTTCAGAGTGGATCAAGGAGATAAATTTGGGTGTGGTCAGGAGCAGTGAGAGATTTTGGTTTGACACCTTCTCAGATGAGAAGTATTTGATCTTGTCGTGCAAGTACTCATTTATTCTAAAAGTATATTTGCTGATTTTTGAATAGGCAATCGACTTGGTGTTGCTGCTGTTAGGTAGTGAATACTGCCTTCTGTTGTTGAGAGGTTTTTCGCCTGATAGGAATGTCAGAAGTGGCTCTTCCCTGATTTACAGGAAAAACTGCTCTCCACAAATTTGGCTCATGACAATACATCCCTATCTGAAATCTTTTGATTTCTGTTTTTTTTTTTTTGTTTGTTTGTTTGTTTTTTTTTTCCTAGCTACTTCTTTTGTTTCCAGTTTTCTGTATGTTCTTCTCTCATGAGTCAGGGTGTTACACCAGCTGACACACACAGTACAATCATTCCCAGTAAAAGTTATTCAGACTGAATTTTGCACAACAGAAAAATGTCCTGGACGGTCAGAAGTTTATTTTTCTGGGAAATGAGGCAAACAAATTACTTGTTAAAAACATGCAAGATGAAGTTCTGGAAGAGCTGAACAAGGACAATGACACATTTGAATCTAGTACACTTTGTTATTACTTTGTTGGCTTTGCTTTTAGCACTGCCTCTTATCATAGGTTTCAGAATAGTGACCTTGTATTCTAATCTTACATTAACATTAGCGTTTTCTTTATCAAAGGAGCCTTCATATTCTGAAGTAAATCTGTTTCTTCATCATTTCTGGCGTAGGATTTCCTTAATAATGTGTGATTACTTTTATACTTTCTAAACCATCAAAAATCCCTAAACTTACTTCTAAAAGGACTTCTGAAAGTTAAATCACTTCTGACTGTATTGTGAACAGGTCTTGAATTTTCATTGGTGCTACTGATGTAACTGATCTAAACACAGGCTCTGTTTCCTAGGAGTAAAGGGATATAGCCAGGGACATAGCTCATGTTTTCACTGAAGATAATAAAGGGATATCAGGGATAAATACGTGTATTTACTAAAATATTCCTCCTTCACATCTGTAGAGGTCTAGTCATGTATTTACTAGTTATTTCTTGCCTTCTGTTTAAATAAATACATATTCAGCTCTCAGTCCTTGGGTTCCTTTTGTCTTGGTTGGCACAAGGACCAGAAGGTGGGCAGAAATGGCTTTACATAAAATTTGTGCGCTACTGATGGGGGGCGCGGTGGAGGCAGAGCCGTGGGAAGAGATGGCAAGCCCTGTCCCTGTGCCGAGGAAACCCTAGATGGCTTCTCAGGTCCTGGGCAGAGAACCAGGTCCTCTGTAGCCCTGGAGAGGACTTCATGAAGGCTATGATAAGATGTGAACTGAGGGGAAGAGAAAGCAGGGAACTGTAGTAGGAGACAAATCGATAGGGAACACATTTATTTATTTATGCTTATATGAAATATATACACTTTGTTGCAGAAATTAACTGAAGCCAGAGGAAAATGGAAGAGGATTCAGCTTATGCATTTTATAAGAACACGGTGCATTAAGAGAGGTTCTCTTAATTATTCATCTGATTTGTGAAGAGAGAATTGATTATCTCTGTTCCTCTGCTTGTGGCGAGCAAACTACGCATGCAGAGTTTGACCCAGCCTGGGCGGTTGTCTCCTCTGAGCATGTGAAGTTAGAGAGCAAGCTGCATTCACTCTCATTCGGCTGGCCTACAGATTACCATCTTACCAAGATGCCAGCTGTACTGAGCTTATGGACAAGCCTGGGTCCAAATGAAGCATGTTTCCCGACAATGATGGGAAGCATACTGCTGATGAACATGCCCCACTTACTTTACTGCGCACCACTTCTGCATTTTCTGAGTCAAGGGTGGTTCAGGTAAAGAGTGCCACCTACTCATTAAATTGTTTATTACACTAGCCATCTCGTAGATTTTAATTAGAAGGTTCCTATACCAAAACTAGCTACGTGCAGATCTGATGAACGTATACTTCAGGCGATTAAATTGGCACACAAGGTGATGATGTTGGGACTTTGTCAGGATTCCCTTCTGCAGCTGAGATCTCTGCTTTCTCCTGTTGTGGAAAAGGAGAGCCAAGAGCCGAGAAGAAAGCCCTATTCCTACTATTCCTACTCCTCCTACTTTAGAGCACCTTGTATGTGGCATAAGGGCAACGACTGTCCACACGTCCTCACCTCTCCCGCAGCGGTAGCCGCAGCCATATGAAGCCATGCCATTTGGAGCTGGGGACTGGCTGAGAATGCCCCTGCTGCTGGGACAGCTGAGCCCTGTCATCTCCCACTGACACAAGGCAGGCGCTCTGTCATCCTGTGCAGGACCCCTGTTCACCTTGCCCCAAAATAGCAAATAGCTAGAAAATAGCTAGTACGGCATCAGAGGATTTTTTTGTCCTCTAAAATTTGCATGAAGGAATGGAGGAAATGATATGTCCTCCAAGAATTATTGTAGAGTGCATATAGTTTTGATTATTAAATTTCGTTAATTTTGAAAAGCAAGTTGTCCTTATCAATTTCATTTGCTCATCACTAACTGCTGGAGTCTCTGAGGCAGAAAGAGTATCGGTGCTGCTAATCAGCATGGCATGAACGTCAAACAAAATCTCTGCTGAAAGCGATTTCATAATCCGAAAAGCTGTTGCTGGCCTTCAGCTGGATATGGCTGAGCAGTTTTGCCCTGCCCTGCTCTGACTTTGACAAGAATATCTTTATCAGCCATGTTTGAGAGCCAGCAAAAATAGCTGAAAGACATCTTGGCTTTTGGAAGAGCTGTCTTCCATGCCAAATCTGAAGTCAGGCCTGGGAACTGAAGAGTACTGGTACAATGGCTCTTCTGCATCTAAATGATTCAGTATTCATAGCCTACCTGTTTGAATGTTTTACATCATTTTGCTGTTCCTAGAAGATAATCATTTTTAGAATGTTTTAACTATAATTTATTACATGAAGTCAGTCTGTTTGTCTGTCTTTGTTGACAGTAACAACTCATTTCTTTAGCTGAACTGCATGTTTCAGCCAGGAAAGCTTTATATAGTTTAACCACAGACAATTCACAGAAAAAAAGAATCACGGCATCAACTATTTCTGTAAGCAAAGTCAGAGAAACACATATTAGTGCACTAGACAGGGTTTTTGTGAAGTTGGTTATTTAAGAATACGGGGGAAAAAAAACAGTAATTTAGAGCTGCATTGTGTGCATTGGGTCATGATGATAGTAGGTTTCATATTTGAGTTTCTAATTTGGTATCTTCCTGAATTTTAAAATACAGATTTTTCAGGAACAGCTACTGACATAATTATTTGCATATGACTAAAGATGGCCAATACAAATACCAGAACTAGAAATGTGTCTGTGCCACAGAACCAGGAGGCGGATCTCAACTCCTCAAGAATTGAGGGATGTCTGTATTCAGCCTTTGTCTTCTGCATGCATAATTTCTCCTTGTGTGAAGGCACAACACCAAATTTCTTTGTTATATTCATCCTTGCATTAATAGACAGTGCCCAGAGGCAGATAAACGTTGGATGGCCAACTGACACCTCAAAGGTTGTGCCTGTTGCCCATGGCAGGTCTATCTGTCTTTCAGGATCACCTAGGAATAAAGCTAGCAATTCATGCATGCCAGTGACCAACCATACAGTGGGGACCCTCACCTGCTGAAGTACTCTCCTCCAGCAGCCCTTCCCGTCGCCTGCTGCTATCCAGAAATGCTGGAGATGCTTTAGCCTGCTCGTGCCGATCTGCTACCTCCAGCAGTAGCTAAAACACGGTGGGTAGAATGGCTCTGAAGGAGCCATCCCTGATGCAGGTCATAAAACAGGAGAGGAATCTGGGTCATTCAAAATCACTCCCAGTCTGCAGTGTGGCTTTGAAACACTATCCTCAAGCTAACAGAATGGGAAAACAAACCTGTGGAGTGACCCTATAGCTCACTTTTCTTTCTTTTCCCCTTGCGTGAAAATCAGTTCATGGCAGCCATGTAACTGTTCCTCCTCTAAGAAAGCTGCATTTATTTGGTCCCTATGAACGTGCTGAACCTGATGTCAAGCAGACGACACATGTTTAAAATTAATTGCCTGTTTTCCAGACTGAAGCTGTAATGAGGCAGGCCCAGGAGCTTACTTGGAAAGAGAGATCCTCTGAGCAGCTTGCGTGTTGGGAAATTCATTCAGAACAATAGCCCCTCTATTCTTTAGTGTAGGGCTCAGGCTAGTTCCCTCTGAAATCTGTAAGAATAGGACTCAATCTTTTCAGTTTTTATGCGGAATAGGCATGTCAGCATAGTCTATTTATAGCCTTGAACCATTTAATTTTTCTTGCCTCTATTATCCATTTATCAGATCAGATGCAGTGTAGTTGCTAACTAACGCTCTCTGTATGCTGAGCATCAGAGGGTGTTCGCAGAGAGGTGCAGCTTGCCTCCCTCTGGGAAATGGAAATCTCTAGGTCAGAGATGAGGAATCCAGACTGTAGCTGCAACAGTGTAATATCTGGCAATTGCTGCCTATTCCGATGCATCACCGTTCTCTTTCTTTCATTATTAAAACTTAGTTCTGCTACTAGCTTGGGCTTTTCAAATTTTCTCTCCAGCTGATTAAATATTAAGGCTGGAAAAGCAAAAAGGCCACTGTATATTCCGCACAGCCCAAAAGTGGGAATATTTATTGTCATGGTTTGAAACTTGAGTATGTTCTGAAACAAAACAAATGAAATCCGCTACTAAATAAATTTAATATCAAACTGATGTACAAGCACACAAGCCACTTGATACTCATTAGATACAAGAAGACTATTGAAATGTCAGCTACGTTTTCCTTCTAAAGGCCAGAGATTTCTTTTGTATGCAATAGGTCAGAAACATTTTTCAGGAGAGTGCCAAGTACTCCAAAGAGCATTGACTACAGGCATCAAACAGCTTTCAGTTATTTTAATTCTTATAACTCAGAGTAGGTTAATAATGAAATTCTAACAAAATTCTACATGAAAACAAGCTACAGGGCCAAATTCATTGCTGGCATACAGGGACATGAACTTTCTCACGTAGAGCATTATTCATTTAGCTATTTTGCATAATTATTTTGGAATCAAAACGATTAATGATGCCCTTGCCCGAGAGAACTTCTGGTATTAAAACCAACTATAAATGACACTTCTCTTTGTGAAGGCAACTCCACGGATACTGTCTTAATACCTAGCACAATCTGAGGTCCGCCAGAATAACAGGCCTTGCCTCTCATTTAGCACGAGTAAAGAAGAGAAAAAACTAAACTGCTGCACAAAAACTAAGCAGCCACACGAAGCCCTGCACTATGGATGTTCCCTGCTGTTTACATGGCCCAGTCCGGACATCTCACCGGGCGCAGGACTCCCAAAGGAGAAGCTTGGGTTGCCTGTGGCAGGCCTGGTAGCCTGGCTCTGTTGCCAACAGCACAGTCAATGCTGCAGACAGCACTGGGAGACAGATAACCCCACAGCACAGACAGCAGGGCCCTGAAATGCTTATTTTCCTCACCCTTGCACTGACTGCGGAAGCCCTCTCTGCGGGGTGTCAGGATGCTGCAGAGGGCTGCGAGGCTGCTCTCCTAGATTAAAATGTAAACTCACTTCTGACCTGGTTAGAGAGGGAAGGGAAAGAAGAAAGTTAAACTCCCAGTGCCCACGTGCCTGCTGACTGTGAGACAGCCCCAAAGCTTTTTCACATTTTCCTAACTACCACAAACGCAAGCAGCAGCTCACCAAATGTCCCAGCTTTTCACTCTCTGTATCAGATATTCTTTGCACTGATGCCAACCAACGTCTGTGGCAGATGAGAACTCCAGAAATAACGAAAACCAAACTGAATGTAATGACAAAATAAATAATGCAAGGAGCAGTGATTCGACTCCAAATCTTTGTACTCAGTTCACTAGTAAGCTCAATATGTAGAGTATGGTTACATGCTAAAATGGGGGTGTCCTATTTTCCCTCACCTTCTCCTCTCTCCTCTCCTTCGTGCTCCTCTGGCTCATGGTGAGCTGCTGCAAGTTGTTAACCCAACAGAAACCTAATCCAGCAAAAAAAAAGAAGAGGTTTCTGCCAGGTTACAGAGCTAAAGCAGCCCCCCCTTATGGCCACAAGAGGGGTGGAAGGAAGGAAGGAAGGAAGGAAGGAAGGAAGGAAGGAAGGAAGGAAGGAAGGAAGGAAGGAAGGAAGGAAAGGCAGAAAACGTTACTCCCATCACTGGGTTAATTTTCTTCAGATTTATATTTGAACTCAAGGTCAGGCAAATCCCAGAGCTGACGTAAGAGAAGGAGGGAGCACGCGACCGGTCCTAGGGAGGGAGGGTAGGGATGTGGCCACTGGCAATTAGTGTGGCCTCAGCTGTCATGGAAATAGGGGGTTAGCTCACTGGCAGGGCCCAGAGTGCTGCAGAGCAAACAGCAGGAACTTCTGGCATGTTAAACAACAGGGCAGTGGTTCGTTTGGGAAATTCATGGTTACTCAATAGGAGGACAGTGAACAGTGAATAAATATTCTTGAAGGGTTGTGATGTATCTGATGGTCATATTTCTATAAATCATGAATCACTTCTCTTTTGTTGGTGAATTGGCACTTCCCAAACAGGTAAATCAGGCAGCAATGTTGCTAAAACATAAAAGGCAAAGACTTTCAAAAGTGGATGTTTAAAGTCAGGGATAAAAGGCCACACTTTGCTGCCTAAATGGGTGTCTAATTTTCAGAAGTGCTCACCACCAGCAGCTATCGTCAATGGAAGGCACTCTGAGTCTTGAGCCTCTGAAAACAGGACATCTGTGTAGGTGCTAGGACATGGGGCTTAACATACATTTCTACGCACTCGATCTAGATATTAAGCTCATTATTTGATTCAATGAAAAAGCTCAGAAAGCAGGAATAAGCTCCGTTAGCCTTTTACTGAAGAACTGATAAATTTAATTACAATTTGAAATGATTAATTCAAAATATTTAATTAAATAATTTTAAGGAACAAACAGAACCATTCTCATCTTAGCTTCACCACTCTGGTGATCTTCTCAACCATATAAAGCTGAATTACCTTCATAAATGTTGTCATGAAAGGTACATACTGGGGTTTGACATTGCAAGAGCCTTCCATTCTTTAGGAATGGGATGTCAGCCTGAAATCACTCTTACTGCTTAGGACTAAGTAACATTTCATTTTACCACCATTTAACTCTTAAGAAAACAAACAGTATATTCTGGAGACAAATACAGACAAGAGAAACAGTAACTCTTTATATTTGGCATTCACTGCTTTTTTCCAGTGCTCTTCTCAGCTAGCAGGCTTGAAAGTTGAGGTGACACCCATGACAGACCCCAGCTGGGTAAGTCTGGGATCCAGCTCTTAAGACAAACCTCTCTTTCCCCAAAGAGGACCTTAAGTTGGGGTAAACACTTCCAATCTCATTTCTTTCTGAGGCAGCCTCTAACTCCCAGTTCTTCTATCTATTTCCTTGGAGTATCAACTAAGATCTGCTTTGCTAATGGAGTCCTGTCTGACACAATTTCGGTGTCACCTACCTCGTCAAGTAAAGAGGCCTTTGGAAATAACACTTCACACAAGGCTGACTCAGCCAGGTTTGTCACACGTTTGACTATAAACAAACATATGGTGCAGATATGTCTTTTTCAAGGAGACAAGCATGGTGGGGAAAACTGTATTGTCTTCGAGTTTACATACATACATTTTACACATGTAACACTTTAGTGATCTAGAGTTGCTCATTGTACACACGGTTAGGAGGAAAGAGCTCATCTCACTGCTATCTCTGGAGAGGCGGACCTGGGGCTGGCTGTCGATCAGTAAATCTCAAACCCAGAGTCCTTTACGTGGGGGATCATTTGCCTATTGCTTACAATATACAAGGAGTTTGTGATGATAGCATATCCAATTGTCCCCTCTGAAGAGATGGAAACTGGACTGAGTGGTGTTAAGTGTAACTTGTGAACAAAGATCCTGAGATCCTCTTCTCGACCCTGGAGAGCTACTGTCCCATCAAGCCAACCACCAGGGCCTCCAGAGCTGTTCAGCAGAGCAAGGGGGTCTGCTTTACCCTGACTTCAACAGCCCTTGAAACCCTATTGACTTTGTTGACTAGGTCGCCGTGGCCTGTAATTGGATCTTGAACACCTAGATTTTATGTTGACACCTCCAAGAAGAGATCAAAATTTGGGTATGTTAATGTGCAAGCTGAAAGCCTCTCCAGCTGTTGATGTTGATGCTGATACTTAAGTGATACTTCTGCTTTTCTTTAAGAT
Source organism: Anseranas semipalmata (assembly GCA_013399115.1). Taxonomy (NCBI): domain Eukaryota; kingdom Metazoa; phylum Chordata; class Aves; order Anseriformes; family Anseranatidae; genus Anseranas; species Anseranas semipalmata. The sequence continues at coordinate 446,074 of VXAA01000971.1, read as the reverse complement.
GTTTTACTGGGGCAACTTACTGCAAAACAAACCCAAGGAGGAGCTTGTAGGTGATGGTGAGAGCCAAAAATAAAAGCAGGACAGTGAAGGTGGGGACCCAGCGTAAAGCTGTCACTGTTTCATTCGGAGGCCTGTGTTTGTTCTCACCAAAGGTAGTACTAGACAGATAAAATTCTGTTACCTGCAGAAATTTCCGTCCGCCTCTGGCAGGGTCAGAGAAGCCACAGGATCCTTCAGGAGATCTGCCACAGTGTTATCCTTCAGCGTCACGTAAAAGAAGGGGATTCCAGTGCTGTTATTGACAGGACCATCACTGATAAGCAAACAGTTCCCATATGGCATACCTCGGATCTGCAAAATCCAAATAAGCAATCGCTGGCATCTTTGCATGCAGACAGTTTACAATGTTGGGGACTTCCTGAATGGTTCTAGCAGAAAGGACAGCAACCCCCAATTGCTCAGTCTCCCACTTTCTCTTGTCATCGTGAGACGATCTTCTAAATCAGATCTCTCTATCATGCTTTTGTGAAAGCAGATCTCTCTTCTATTTCTTTTCTCCAGTCCTGTCACAATGGGGAAAATTTTCATTTCCACTGAGCTTAAAGGAACTACCAAACTAAAAATGTCTCAGTGCATTAAAATCAATGCCATCAGCATCAAGAAATCTTTACTCCAAAACAGTGCTGCTACCTTTTCTCAAAACCAAAAGGAAATAGAGCCTAAGTTAGCCCCGATTCAGCCTGCTTTTTACCCTAATTTCGCCTCCCCTTTTAGCCTTGATTTGGAATGTGATTCAATCAGTTTGCCAAGAGAGAGGGGAAGGCATTTCAGCTGGAATGGTTTTTAAAGTCAATCTGGACGTCAGCTCAGTCACCTGGGTGGGAACCTCAGCCCTGAGTGGGGTCTTGGCCACCAAACCAGCCAGCGGCAAAGTGTCCTGCCATGCAGGGGGAGGCCCAGCAAGGAGCCAAGTCCTCAACAAGTTTTCTCCCTGTCACTGACTTGCGTAAATACAACGGATATAACGCATGCAAAAATGTCCTTACCCAGTAGGGACAAACATTAATATTCTCTGTAATGATTTATGTTTTTACTATGCTTTTCATCCCATCACAAATCGCAAGGACAGATACTTACTGAATTATTATTTATTCTTGTCTTCAGATATTTCTGTCTTCATAGTCAATTAGACGTTAAATAGTAAAATTATCAGTCAATATATTAATTCAATGTAACTGGTAAATCCTTTACAGCAAAATCAAATTAAGTACGAATAGTTAATAAGAAAACCCTGGATGATGTTATTACTTGGATTGCATGCTTTCCAATTTTTGATGTTTACATGCCTTTAAAATTTGAAAGTTTATAGCGCTTATAAGTGGTCCTTGTGAATGTTAGTAGGAATGCTTAAACTCTAATGAAGCTGCATAATGCAGAAACTAAAAATACCTGTAAATTATTAAGAGTCACAATGTAAAAAAAGTAGTAGCTGTCAGTAACATTACAGAACACATTTCCATTGCTTAAAAATTCTCATTTTTTTTTTTGTGCAGGATTAACTTTACAGTGGACTCTCAAAGAGAATCGTGATCACAGACAACATAACTCACCACTCACAGCAGCAACACCCCTCTCATCAATTACAGATTGTATTGTGCATCGGATTTTTGTGCGTTGTAATTACAGGCAGGTAACTGCAGGCTGTATTAAGGCTGTAATTCTACCACGGGGTTCTGGGGAGAGCATAAACCAGGAGAGTTAAGATCTTGCGATTTAATAGGATCTCTGACAATCTGATGTAGAATTACAGCCTTCTTGTGTATGTGTACGTACGTAGTTAATGACACCGTTCTAAACCTGCCGCTTTGTATTTCACAACAGCATACGCTGCCGCTAGCTTAAGTTTAACTCGCTTCTAGCGCCGTCTGCTCTCCCCAGCGGTAAGCCAGCCGCCCTGCGGCCGCCTGCACCGGGCACTCCGAGCTGCCTCCCGCGCCGGGGGGACGCTCCCAGCTCCCAGCTCCCGGGCCCAGCGCCCCGCTCGGGCCCAGCCTCTCCCCGCGCCCCGGGCGCGCTTCCTCCCGCTCGCCCGGGGCCGGCGCCCCGCGGGGCCCCGTACCTTTCCGTGGGCGGCCCTGGAGGCCAC